>CAUYUJ010017393.1:217500-265000 GCA_963575745.1 Prorocentrum cordatum | reverse complement strand
GCCCCTTAGGATGGAACAAGGGAACCTGAATTCGGCACACGGCCCACAAGCTTCGTGTTCCATGAACCCTCCCTTGCCCCCAGGGGTCCCCCAAGACCGCACGACCCCCAAGTGACGCCACAATGGCCTCAAGAAAAGCACAGCCACGATCGGTACCAAGCCTAGTCGAAACCATACCCCGCCCAACAAACACACACACACACTCTCTCTCTCTCACGAATTGCAAAATCCGCGTGTGAAATTCCCCCCAAAAACCTGCCGTAACTCCCGCTGTGCAGGCCCAGTAAGGCTCAAGTAAAACCAATCTGGAGGACGCACTGCGAGGGTGCACGGCACGTGAACGGCCACGCACGAACACCACGATGCCCCCCACAGGGTCTGCAAGTGGCAGGGACCCTTGGCCTCCAAGAGAGGCCCGAAAGAGCTCTAAGAGGGCCCAAGAGGACCCCGACAGGACCCACAAGGCCTCCAACGTGTCCCCAATATTGTAAGACAATGTCCCTAGCGTCGCTAGGGCATCATTCATCGGCGCGCGGGTTTTCCCCTCGACGGGGCCCGACGTGCTCTTTATCGGCAGGCTCAACGGGGCTCAGCTGAAACGCATCTCGAGGACGCAGTGCGCAAATTTGCACGGAGCTCTGACGTCCACACAAAAACACCAGGAGGCACCAGGCCGAGGAGCCAATGACGCGGTGGGCACACCCCCTAAGGAACAAAAGCGCTGCCATCATTGAGTGCCGTTTGGCCGCGCGCGGGATAAGCGTGAGGAGCACGCGGAGGCGGACGCAAGACGCAGTAGAGAACGGGGAAGTGCCAGCACACGGCCCTGCCTTCACAGAGGGGACGCCATCAGTGGCGGCGTGAGGCGAGGGAAGCCCAGGCCGCCTGAGGCACCCAACAAGTTAGGCACTAAAAGATGTGCCCGAATGTGGGTGGCGATCGTCAGGGGAAGGAGGAGGAGGAACTGGGGGGGCGGGAGGAGGAAGGGATGCGGATGAGGGGAAGAGGAGAAGGAAGATGGGCAAGCTAGGCGCACCCGAGCCATTTCTGACATACCACCCCTTCGACCCATCCCTTCGCATTTCTCTGTTGTTTCTCTATCCGCCGATGCGTGACATAGCGGACCAAGAACTCCAATAAGAATCCAATCGTGCCAAACAGAATCGGCAACAACAAGCTGCTCACGTTGGGGGAGGAGGTGTCGGATGAACAGGGCGACGAGCAGGAGGAGAAGGAGAACGATGAAGGAACAGGACGAGGACAACCACCAGCAATAGCTGGGGCTGGCGGGAAGAACCGAGGACCAGTGGCAGGCGGAGGGAGGAAAGGAGGTGGGCGACAACGATGACAAACAAACACAGGATTCGGACAACTGGCCCGCGCCAGGGCGACAGCGCCATTCTGAACGACGGAGGCACACCGTCGATCCTCCAGTGATGCCCGCGGAGCAGCGGGAGCACATTTTGAAACGTTGGAGGATTTGGGATTGTGGAGAACCATCAGTCTCTGTCGGCGCCTAGAAAAACGACAACGTGTCGTAACTTGCGTCGCCTGGCGAGTTGGAATATCAGAAGCCTGTGTTTGGTGAGTCCACGTTGCGCAGCAATACACGACCGTTAGCGTCACCGTCCCGCTGAAGAGCCTGAATCTGCTGCGCCAGGGGTACTGCTATTTGTGAGCTCGTCGCGGAACTGTTTCAACTTGCAAGTATGTTGGTGAACCCGGGGTGGTTGAAATCGTGCAATGTCAAAATGCGACTCAAGAACCTGGTGCCCTCCTCGGCGCTGGGGATCTCGACCTTGTCGTGGTAGATGCCCGCGTGTGTGACGCATCGCCCCTGTCACCTGCTAACAGTGTTTACAAATGTTTGCTTCGTCGGCGTGCAATTCAAGCCGACACGTCGCAGTTTCGCGTTTGAGGTCTCGTAGGGTGCACTTCGGTTATCGAATATTGGCTGCTCGGGGGAAGGCGTCGTCAACAAATACCACGTGAGTCAGGCGCGTCGGCTGTGCACTTCCCACTTGTTTGCCGAAGACCTTTCGTGTCCAAATTGGCTGACTGGGCTGGAAGATGTGTTCGGGTAGCGCGCTGAACAAACAGGAGCTGAACGGATCCCCTTGCTTGACGTCGCACTCGATGATGAATTGTATGTTTGAGTCGGTCTTTACAATGGTCTCTGATCGCTGTCGAACGTTTGCAACAACAAAGGTGCTGTAGGGGTCGGGCATATCGGGTATTTTTCTGGCATCCCACAAACACAGGTGGTCGACGCAGTCGGAAGTCTTCTTGCAACTGTCCAGAATTGGAGCCGCCACTCGCAAGACTGCTCGCAAAGTAACAGTGAGAAGGTGGTCTTCTGTGCTTAAAACACGTGCGGTCGCTAATCTGGTCTGGTAGTTCTTATGCGTCGAAGAGTGTCCAGTCGGTTGCAGAGTATTCGGGTCATGAGTTTGTGTAGTAGCGGTCTGGTGGCGATGGGTCTGTAGTTGCTTGGTGGTTGTGTGTCTCTGGGCTTACAGATGGCGCTGGTGGTGGTGTCTCCACTGTTCCAGTGGTGTACGATGTCTTTCAAGAGCATCAACGCATCCCTCTCGAGAATGTCCCCCTCTGCTTTCAGCAACCCCGCAGTGAGCCCAACCATGTCTTTGCAACTGCCGTTTTGAAATGCTTCACGGCTTGGTGCAACTCGCAGTAGGTGAAGGGTGGAATGCTCTGTCGACGTCCCCTTGCTGCTTATTCTGGGGCGTCAAGGGAGCTGCTGGGCGTAGGCAAAAACGTCCTTTCAGGGCGCCGGTGGAATTTCTCGCTGCACTCCGCGAAGACGTCTGCCATTCCCCTGTCGGTCTGTCTCGTTGCAACCCTCTGCTGCTGTCATGGCTGGTATGAGGTCCTTCCCCTTGCCAGACCTGGTCCCAGAGATCTGGTTCAGTCCGCGAAGCTAGCGATGATGTCGTTCAAGACTGGTTGCCTGTCAGCCCTCTTGATGTATCGGTGTGCACGTGAAATACGTTTCCTGACGGCTGTTCGAGTGGATGTGTCAGTATGCGGTGTCTTTATGCGCTGCGTGAAGTGTGCCTACAGTTGTCGCGTTGCCACGTCGTCGTTGCTAGCGGTGTGTTTATGTTGATGTTGCTATTGGTCTTGGTATTGTTGGTAGTCACTCCTAGCTGCTGCTAGTTCTTGTTCGGTATGCGCAGCGGTGTCTCGTGGGCCACTTGGCGGGTTGATGGTTGTGAGGTGTCTCTTCAAATTGTGTAGGAAGTCGGGGTACTTCGGTCGGGGAGGTTTTTGTTCTTGCGAGTCTGTCCTCGTTTTCGTCGTCGTGCTCGGGGTGTCGTGTTGTCCAATGCTGGTCGGAGGTGGACGACTTGGTGGTCGGAACAGAGGTCGGGGCGCGTCGTGGCGAATGAATCCAGAACCACATGCCGGGCCCGTTCATCCATCAGGGTGTAATCGATCTGTACTTGCTCGTGCTTGGAGCCAACGATCGCGTACGTGAAGACGGTGTGGAAGTGTCTGCAACACATCGTGTATGTGATTGCGACTGTGCGTGCGCAAGCCCACAAACATAACCAAATGCCGCGCTGGTTGTATCCGCTCTGCCCGTGGTTGCCGATAGTACGTTTTGTTCTGCCCCGCTAGCGCTACAGTCGTCGTCGTCGTCGCTCAGTTTACCAACTCGTGCTCTGAAGTCTCCTGTGACGATAATCGCTTGGTGTTGTTGGTGAACATCGGCGTAGACTTCTGCAAGCGCGTCATACATGCTTTGCACGATGTGGTCGCTTTACCCTTGATGTGGAAGTAAGCCGTGACGATTCGGAACGATCGTTGTCGGAAGCCGACGTCGATATAGGCGATCCGCTCGTGGACAACTTTGAATATTTGCATGCCTCGTGTATGTCGTGTTTCGACCCGGGAAAGAATCACCTCGAGTCGGACAGTCAGGTCCAGAAACTGCGAATATGTGTGCGTCAAGCTCCGTGGCCCATAACTCCCATCTGTCTGCCCGCTGGGCAGGAGCAGGAGGAGCAGGAGGAGGGAGGAGGAGGAGGATGAAGAGGAGAGAGGGGAACAGAAAGGAGAGGAGGAGGAGCAGGGGGAGGAGGAGGAGGAGGGGCAGGGGGCAAGAGGAGGAGGGGGGGCAGGAAGATGGCGGAATATCGGTCGGCCTGCCTCCGAGGAGAGGCCAGTCCTGCGGATAGGGGGGTTTGGACGAGGGACGTGGAGGGGGACTGGGCGGGGGGGGGGATGCCCACATATCGGAAGCGACGATAGGGGCGGGCATTGCACGTATTTCCCGGGGAGGCTCGCCGAAGACCTGGAGCATCGGCGCCACTCACTCGATAACGTAAGGAAGAAGGACGGGCGGTAGAGACGCAAAAACGGCTTGACAATGAAAACCGCGAAGGACGGGCCGCAGAGGCAAAGACGCAAAGATACCGTAAGGACAACTGTGCGTCCTTGCTATGAGTCCTGACTGTGCATGTGCTGCTCCCCCCATGAGCTGTTCGCCTCCATCGTCAGCCTCCAGGCACGGGGTGAGGTGGGCGCCGCCACCCTGGGGGCCGCCCGCGCGGAGCGCAAAGCCTGGAAGACACCCCCGACTCGACGTTGATCTGCACCAGCGAGTACGCCTGCGCCTCTGCACCTGTCCCGGCTCGCATTCGCTTGGCGTTACGCCGCTGGATGGGCTATCTATCAAGAGGGGGTGATTATCGACCTTCCAACGGAGCTTGCCCATCCCCAGCCCCCTCCCTCCTCCTGCACCTCCCCCTCCACCTCCTCCTACTGCTACTACTCTTCCTCCAAGCCCCCCTCCACCCGTTCCGACAGCACGTGCCCAACCACAGGAGCGCATCCAAGGGGGAAGCGAATATTGTCCTATCCAGAATGCTGGAGGAGGCGACGGCATAAACATGACCTTTCGGAGCTCCGCGCGGATGTCTTGAATCTGCGCCGAGCCCCCCTTCCTGTTAATGATGTTGTTCTCCTATACATGCGCCTGGTGAGGCCGAGGGGCTGAAGACTGAAGCCATCAGGGTGCACGGATCTCGGGCCATCACTCGGCTCTCCAGCCGCCGTTCGGGACAATCCGGGCACGACCGAAGAACTCTCAACGAGGCGCAGCCGCCAGCAGGTATCCCGATGGTGCAATACCGCTGAGAACCGACGGGCACGTCCAAAAACCTCACACCTCGAAGACCTCGAAAACCTCCGACCTCCCTCTGAGTCCATCCTCTTCCCTCGTGGAGCACCTGCGTGGCGACATCCGAGCCCTGCCCCCACCAACCATCGATCCTCCTGCATCGGAGGGGGGGCCGGGGCAGGGTTCGGCCTTCGCCACCGAATTCCGAATCCTGCCCCCCGCCGCCAATCGAGCTACCTGAACAGTTGACCGGCCAGGGCAGGGTCGGGGGGGGGCCAAGAAGGGGGCGTCCAAGGGGGGGGGGGGGTGCAAATCATGGCCGGCGGATCCACCCCCTCTCAATCACCACCCGCCTCTTTGCCGCCCCCGAAGCTCGGATGTCGCCGCCGAGCACCGGGCTCTCGCCGCAGGCCCTGACCCCGCCCCGCGGCGGGCGGCCGGCGGCGGTCGAGGGCAGCAGCTGGCCCCCCCGGAGGCCTGAGGTCGTCTCGGCCAAGACTTTCTTCGCCGCCGCAATCGCCTCAGCGGTGGCCGTCTTCACCATGGCTCTCCCGCCTCCTCCTCCTCCTCCGCCTCCTCCTCCTCCTCCGCCTCCTCTTCCTCCTGGCGGGGTCCCACAGCCGCATGGTGACGGACCGCGTTGCGACCTCGGCATCTCCAACAACCTCACGGCGCGGTCCGTCGCCGCACGGTCTTGGGACCTCGCAGGCCCCGTTCGCCCGAGACGTCTTTGGACAGCGACTCCAGTCCCAAAGCCGCGTGGTGACCGCGAATGCCCACTGGCTCACGACGCGGTGTGACACCGTTTTAGGGGCCCCCGACTCCTGCCCGGCGAAGAGGAGGCAGGATCAGTTGGCACCGAATCGGAAAATGATCGGACTGGGTCGAAACACGCATCGAATCGGGCCGCATCGGCACGGGGTCGGAATCAAATCAAATCGGCCGCGCCACGTCGGGTCGCGTCGGAGCGCCAGAATATCGAAATCGAATTGGATCGGACTGGCCAGACCGATATTGACTCGGATCCACCAAATCGACGTCAATGCCTCGCCATCGCTCGGACGTCCACTCCTCGTGCATTTTCCGGTTTCGTGCGCGCATGTTTCTCGCAAGGTGGCCCAAAAAGCTCCTCGATGGTTCCCACCGAGAGAAAATGCACACGTCCGAGCGATGCCAAGACGCTGCACCGCGCGCTTCGGAGGTCCATCGTGCCACGCGACGGCCCCCAAACCGCCACTCAAGAATCCTCCGTTCTCGGAAGTAGATGGGGGGGTCCGCCCCATCCTCCTCCTCCTCCTGCTGTCGCTGACGCTAGGCGCACTATGGTCTGGTCGGGTCGGCATTTTACAGATCCGTCTGGCATGTGGAAGAACGTGGCCCTCGAACTTCGATCCCTCATCATCAGCACCAAACATATCATCATCATCCTCACCCTTCTTGATTCGGTCGTAGGTTGACGTCTAGCCTCAGCTCCCAGCAGTGATACAACGGCAGGCCGCGAGCGCGGTGAGAGAGACCAAGAGAGGGCCCGAAACGGCAACGCAAGCTGGTAAACTTACCAATCAATGCGTAAAAAGTTAGCGCGAAGCCTGAACGGCAATCGCTTGGCGCTGGGTCTAGAACCAGGGCACAGCTTCGCGCAATTACACACGAACAGCACGCAAGGATAGAGATACGTCACCTCGCATTCGTGTCACACTTGGCGGAGGAGCCTCCTCATTCCTCGAAGAGGGGGAGGAGGAGGAGGCGGAGGAGGAGGAGGAGGAGGAGGAGGAGGAGGAGGAAGAGAAGGAGGAGGAGGAGAAGGAGGAGGAGGAGGAGGGAGCAGGAGCAGGAGGAGGAGGAGGAGCAGGAGCAGGAGCAGGAGTAGGAGCAAGAGGAGGAGGAGGAGGAGGAGGAGGAGGAGGAGGAGGAGGAGGAGGGGGGAGGGTGTCTCAGGGGATTCTGGGGCACTTCGGGGTGCCTTCTGTTCGACGCGACCGCCTCGGCCAACAGTGGTTTGCCTCCAGCACGAAGGCGACGAGATGCTGGCCACGCAACGCTCGCGCTGCAGATGGCAGGCCCCAGGAGCGGGACGAGAGGGAGGCCGAAGTGCTCTGACGGCCCAAAGTCATGATGCCCGCTGCGCCCAGACAGGCGCCCGGGCGTGGACCACCGAAAGCCCATCGGGATCTACTGAACTGGGTTAATCCAAGCCCGGGCCAACCAGGCTTTGGAAGATCCTGCCAAGATCCTGGGGGATCCTGCACACAAGCCTGGGTCAATGCAGCCATGGCCCTGCAGGGTCCAGCACGATCTGGCGCTCTGGCTGACCCCCGTTTGCATTGATCCTCGTATCTTGAGGCCCGAGCCCAGACCCCTCTCCCCGGGAATGGGACCTCCCGCCACGACCTCGCCAGCGTGGCAATGTGCGAGAGGGCCGGGCGGTGGCAGCAGGCGCTGTCGTGGTACGACGTGGCGCAGCAACTGCCGCTTCGACGGGGCCGTGGCGCGGACGGCGGCCACGGGCGCGGCCGGTGCGCCCGGGGCGGGCCGCAGGGGCTCAGACGGGTCGCGGTTGGGGGATTCTTGGGGAAAAGGCCGGGATTGCTAGCGTGGACTGTAAGCAGTAAGCGCTCCCCAGCACCCCAAAACAGCGCCACGACATCTGATTAAACGAATCGATTTTAAGACGCCGATGCTGGATAATCCCCTCGCACAGGAGCCATTGTGCTGGAGCAGCCCTTGCGAAGGAACCCTTGATACTGAAACCCTTACAAAAAGAATTCCCGCGAAAGAAGTCTTCACAACATTTGCCTTACGTCCTGTATTACCGCTGAGGGATCCTCACTGAAGGACAGCTTACCAAGGTTCCCTCACGAAAGTACAGTTGGCAAAGGAGTCCTTGAGATTCCATCCTAAAAAGTCCACGTGACAAATCCATAATCAGGAATCCCACCAGGCCTCTCCCAAACGAGCTCTTCCTGTCCTCTTCCAAAGACCCTCCACCCTTCTGGCAAGGGTACCCCCCCTCCCCTCCCTGAGGCTTTGTTGGAATGGGAACGGAAGGGTTGGAGCGTCCAAAATGGCCCAAGATGGCTCCAAGAGGGACTCCGATGCTCCATGATGGCCTCCAAGGCGGCTCAAGATAGCCGAAGATGGTTCAATCCAGCTTCCAACATACCTCCAAGAGGCCCGGCGAGGGCCACAAGACTGTTCCAAGTGCTCTCGGAGCTCCCTCAGGGCACCCCCCAAGAGGCCCAAATCCATCAACACATAATTGTAAATCAATAATTTTGCATTCTCGCCCTTTCGCATCCGATGCAGCTTTGAGGCTTCAACATGGTCCTATGCTGGCCCAAGAGAGGCCCAAGAGGGGCCCCAGACGGCCCCAAGAGCGCCCAAGAGCGGCCCAAGATGGCCCAAAGATGTGACTTCGTGGGATCTTGGGGAGGTGGCGGAAATCGGGGACCTCCCCCTTAAACTGACGGCCTACAAGAGAGCTCCAAGAGGGCCCCAAGAGCGCCCCAAGACCGTGCCACGATGGCCCTAAGAAACGGTTTGTCTCCACCTCTTCTTCGTCCTCCTCCTCCTCCTCCTCCTCCTCTTCCTCATCCTCCTGCCCTCGCCCCCCCGCGGGCCCCAGGGATGGCCCGAAGAGGCCCTTCAAGGCCACCCCCTTGATCCCAGAGATCTCTTTGTTCATTGTCCTCGTCCTCGTCCTCGTCCTTGCCCTCGTCCTCGTCCTCCTCCTCCTCGTCCTCGTCCTTGCCCTCATCGTCTTCCTTGTCCTTCTCGTCCTGTTCCCCGTCGTCGTGGTCGTCGTCGTGGTCGTCGTCGTCGTCTTCCTCCTCCTCCGGGCCCACGGGACAGCCCGAAGAGGCCATCCAAAGCCACCCCCTTGCTCCCAGCCATTTCTCTGTTCACCCTGGTTGCCCGCTCTGTTTCGCTACATGTGTATGGTTTTCCATTTTCACGTCTGCTCTCATGGGCAACATGTCTGAACAAGCTGGTGGGGATACGCGTGAATAAGACAACCTCCTGAAAAGAAACTTTCATCATACATCCGTTATGAAGGAACCCTTCCTAATGGAACATCACCATTACCAAAGGAACTCTTGCTAAGGAAGCTGGGCGGCAACGATCCGTACTAACAAATATTGCAGCACGAAGTAACCATTGCTGAAGAGCCCTTCCTACTGCACCAACGGTATCCTCATTACAACTTCCTGTGTCGAAAGAAGCCTTGCCACATGAGCCCTCACTGCAGAACCATTGCTGGAGGAACCCTTAATAAAGGAATCCGTGCGGCGGATGCCCGACCAAAGAGCGATGACTGGGAGAGGCTGTCTGGGACATCCTCAATGACAACGGATGTTTTCAAAATACCCCTAGTTAAGAAAACCATTATCCAAGACATCTACCAACGAATCATTCCACCATCCCTTTGGGCTAAGGTGGTCTAGCGAATGTTCCCTTCCTCTCACGGGAAAAAAAACCCTCCTCCCGTCGAGGAGGTAACCTCCCCCCCTCCATGGGTCTGGACGGGAGGGACACAGGGGTTAGAGCGTCCAAGATGGCCTCAGCGAGAAGGCCACAATCACTGACACTACTAAGGTTGTGGGCCCAAGTTGGCCTCCCATGGGGGAGGGGGAAAGGGAGGAGCAAACGTTACGACCCCCCCGTTTGAACGATGGCCGCCAAGATGGCCCCAAAGAGCCCCCCAGGGCTCCAAGGGACCTCCAAGATGGTTCCAAGAGGGACACAAGAACCTGCAGGAACCTCCAAAAGATCCCCAAGAGGACCCCGAGACCCCCCAAAAGAATCTCAACAGGGTTCCAAGAGGCGAATGTGAGGGCTCTGTCCTCGTCGTCGTCGTCCTCCTCCTCCTCCTCGTCCTCGTCCTCGTCCTCATCATCTTCCTTCCTCTTTTTCCTCGTCGTCGTGGTCGTCGTCGTCGTCTTCCTCCTTCTCTGGGCCCCAAGGATTGCCCGAAGATGCCTTCCAAAACCACCCCCTTGCTCCCAAAGATCTCGCTGTTCACCATGGTTGCCCGCTATGTTTCACTGCATGTGTCTCTTCTTGTCCCAACAACTCTCATGGGTTTGCGACTGGGCTGGTGGGGGTGTTTTTTTTGGTCGCGGGCGGACGCGTGAAGCAGTCGACGAGAGGGTAGTCCGGGGCACGGGCCAGCCTAATTAACGACCGAGCCACGCGCGAAACGGCCGGGCCAGCACTCAGAAGCGGCAGCCGGGGGGCTGCTGCTGGGGGGAGCTGGTTGGGTAGTCTGCAGACGCCCAGGGTAGCTGGTGCGAAATGCATGACGGAGGCTGAACGACGCCACAGCTGGAATTAAATCCTGCACGCCAGGCAAGCATGATCGGGACGTACCTGCGACCACGCATCAAACTAGCGGAGCGCCTCCACTGTCGGGCAACCCAGTAAGCGGCGCGCTACCAGGAACAGAGAGCTGGAAGCCACGCGTTCGAGCTCAGGTACCATGGACAACAGTGACCAGGTGCAGTCTGACCATGTCGCCACAGGGCGCCAAAAGCCAGAGCCGCAGCAGCGGCGAGATACAAGCCAAATGGGCGGGGAGGGGCGCCAATGGGGAAGCGCGGTGTCTGCTGGAAGGCTGCGCCACTCCGCGACGCACCACGCAAACCCCGAAGCCGGGCGGCAGCGGCGAGTATAGACCAGGCCCCGGGGGCGACTGCAAAGGGCATTGGACATAATGCGTTCCGCAATGGGCGGCACATGAATGTTCGCGAAGTTTTGCACGAATGGCCATGCGTGCACGTGTCGACCACATGTCGCATGGCATGTGCGGGCGCGCGCTTCCGACGGACATGCTGCTCTAACATGCCCGTCGGGTCGTTCGGGAATGTCTGGCGGCAAAACGGGCATATATGGGCCGGGGCCGCGAGTGGTTGATCGGGCGCGGGAAGTCCAGACATTTGAGATCGGGAAAACAAGCTTCTGAAACCACTCAGGCAGTCCCGACGCCGCAATGCTACGCGCCCGCGCAGTCCGACAAGTCTAACATCCCGAACACGTGCCACATCCTAGCCCCAGCCAGAAGCCTCCAAAACAATATCCGCACTCTCTGCATCTGAAACGCTGGTTGCATGTCTTGCATCTACAGCGCTGTCCATTCGTACCTCATCTACTTGATGTTCCTCGATCAGCTGCCCGAGGAGCTCTCGCCCTGCTGCCGAGGGCCAACCGCCCTGCGGCAGCTCGATGCAAGTCGAGCTCTTCGCCCACGACGCGATGCAATCTCGACGTCTGCGAGCGACAGGGCGAGGCGCGCGGAGCAGGCACCTCTGGTGGTCCACCAGAGAGCCCTGGGGAGGAGGCAGGCGTCGGCGCGGGGCTCGAAATAAGATGCGAGCCCGCGCTTGCACCTGCGGCCGCGGCGTCCGCCGCTGGACCAGCAGGAGGAGGAAGACAAGGAGGGCGCAGTTTTTTGCCGGGAAGCCGTCGCGCCCGCGGCGCAGGTAGAAGTGCCCGCGGTACAACGCGCCCTTCTCGTCCCAGCTCAGGTACTGGAAGTCGATGTTGCCTGCGATGGTCCTGCCGGGCTATCTAGCGCTTGCCAGTCTGTTTCAGGAGGCGCTTCTCTGGGGCCTGCTGCTCGCGATGCGCTGCAGGCTTCCTGAAGCCATTCCAAGGCCAATAGTCGCAGCAGAAATGACAAAGACAGACCCCACTCGAAGACTCGCATCTTATCTGTCTCAATATTCTGTTTAAGAGATTTGTTCAAATCCGCCGATCCGGCGCGTGAGTTTCAAGGGGTCTCAGCTACAGCCTCGAGGCTGAGCCTCAGCCTCTGGGGGGGGGGCCGGGGAGGCTCTGCCGGGGAAGGGGGGTTGGGGGGGGGGGGGGGGGCGAGTTTCCGGCGGATGCGTTTTTTTACACCCCTCACAAGGATCGCGGCCTCCGAGGGGGCTCCGAACTCGAGCGCCACCCCTCCCGCACCAAGAGGCTCCGAGGAGGCCTCCAAGAGGCCCCAAGGGGCGCAGAAGAGGCCCCCAAGAAGCCCCAAGAGGCTCCCGAGAGACCCCCAAGAGGCCCTCCAGTGGCCCCAAGAGGCCCCCAAGAAGCCCCAAGAGGCGCCCAAGAGGCCCCCAGAAGTCCCAGCCAACCACGAGATCCCAACCAGCATCCTCTGACCCACCACCCACGCACAGTGGCGGGATAGGCCGACGGCCACTGGATAAATGCTGAGCGAGAGGAGGGGGGGGGGAAGAGAGGAGGGACGAGGGCGAAGAAGGATCACATCAGTCGGAGCGCCCCGCGTCGGCGGCACTGGCCGAAGGCCACTACAATATTGTGTTCGGGGGCTTCCAAGAACACGTCGCTTAAGCCATTCTTCTCGTGAGGATTCACGACGGGCATGATGGCGCCAACGGTGCGTTCGCTTTGCCCATTGGAGATGGCCCCGAGCGATAGCAATCCAACAAGAACGCCAACGATCCCTTGGAACTCCAGAACATGGGATACACTCTCCTCAACGCGCCATGACATATTTTGCATGTTGAGTCGGGCATGCCCTAGACGTCGTGTAGCTGCAAACTCCTCTGCAGGGGCCAACCACATAATCTCTCTATCCAGTCGATCCTCTGGCTGTCGATATGGATGGCCAAGAAATTGAAATTCGGCGCCGAGAATTATATTTCGAAATCGAATCCAGGCCCAGCTTCTTCCTCAAGTCGGTCACGGTGGCTGGCTGGTCGCGCATCAGTTCTCCTCGTTGGCCAAGGAGTCCGAGCGTACATGTGCGCATGAAGGTCTGACAAGACTCGACCCCCTCCTTCGCGCAAGCGCGCGACTCACACCCAAACAAGGGGCGCGCAAGAACCACGGCCAGAAATTATTGCCCCAGCGTCTTATGAGCCAAGGACAATCGCGATAGCTGACCATGGAGACGTCTCCAGAGAATACAAGCTGTTTGGAGAAGTGTCTTTGTTAACTGTCACGGTTCGACCACCACTCCGCGCCCGCGCTCCGAGAATGCGAGCGGCCTCCGCGAAGTTGTCGCCGATCCTCTCCGCCGAGCATGATCTCCCATACTGATCAGGATGTGCTGTCTCCGACCGCTCTCCGAGGCCTCGCTCTAAAAAGATGTTCCACTTGTTGGCCTTGACTCGTCGGCGAGTTTGCGTCGTCGGCGAACGTGATCTCAGAGATTTCGACAGAGCAATCCGCAGGCGCCTGTTGTCGCATGATCTCGCGTCGAGCAGCGCCTTGCTTCGGCGAGCAAAACTTGCGGTCCTCGGGCGTTCTGCTGCATTCTACACCAGCGTATCCCTGCACTCGCGCCTGCGTTTTGAAGCCATGCATCGCCGACGCGTGGAATTGATTGAAACCAACAAGCGCCAATGAATAGCCCTCTGCGCAACCCCTGCCTAATGCGTAACTCTCGAACAATCAACCTTCCATCTCCAGCTGGCACTCCGCGTTCTCATACAAGCCCCGCATCGCATTCTCAAGTGGCCCTGGCATCCCAAGTCGTCGTTGATTATGGCACACTGCCTCCCCGACCACCCATATGCTGTCACCAGGTCAGCCCAAGTGGTCACCAAAGGGGCTAGATCCGGATGTTTGCGATAGTCTATCTCTGCCGATGCTTCCAACAAGAAGCGCACTATCAACATCGGCCCCTGGACCGCACGGTGTCGGCGAAAAGCCGATAGCGTAGAAGGGGGAGTGCGATGCTGCCCCGCGCATGCCAAACATCGCCCCCCAACGAGGCGTGCTACCATGCGTAAACTATATATGGATGAGCGCCATATGTCGATGCATCTGCGTGTCCGCCCGAGGCCCCTTCCCTTTCCATGAGACCCCTCCCAAGGCTGTTTTAGTGCAAGGCTCTCAATCAGTATGTGGCGTGCGCCACAGGGCCTGGACAATCGCGATAGTCTCACTTATGGACTCCTCCCCCGCATATCGCACCATCGATGTCGTGAGCTCGTCCTTGCCTGCGGCGCTCTCCCTCATATCCAAAATAGCGCACCTCATCCCCACCCCTAGCGGGGGGCTCTCCGATCGAGGGGTCCGCGGGAAGCGTGGGTAGCCCACCCTGTCGGACAGCATCTTCGTCTTGACCTGGAGCGCCACTCGCGCTCTTGAGGTGCTTGATCATCGTCTCGGCCGTGACCTGCTCTTGGCCCTCTCTGGACTTCTCGCGCGCGTGCGCTCAACTTCCTGAGGCCCCGATAGGAGGCCCCCCAGTCGTCTGCCGCCGCAAACTTCATATGGTCCGATAAGATGGGCCTCGCCCATATGTGTCGCGCGCGATGTTTGAATCGAAACAGCTGACGTCCAATCTGAGGATGTGCCAATTTGAACTTCTGCCCCTCCTACTTGCTGCTGGCCTGCGGCCACTTCTCCCAGATCGCAGCCTTGACTCGTCGGAGCCCTTGAACACGCAGCAGATCTGCATCATTATATGGGATGCCAAGCTGTTGGGGGGATTTGCCGCGGCTTCATGTCTTGCCCGCTGCGTCCGCCATCGCCGGCGCCGTCTGCGCCCTAGTCGCTGCCGGCGGTGCTGACGATGTCTCTTGCTATGCACCCTCGCCCCTGGCGCGGTCCAATTACTTTGCCGCTGCTCGACCTGGAGGGCGCGAGCGTATGATATTGGTCTGAAGGGGCCCCGCGTGGCAATGAAGACCCATGGGGGCCCGAAACATGACATCCTCGAGCAAAGGGTCGGGCGCTCTCCCGGTCTCCCGGTTGAGGCCGCCTATGGGGTGAACGTCCATGCCGTCGAAGTTCCTGCGCGAACGATCCTGGTTAGCCCGGACCTCGAGGTGCAGGGGGGCCTCAGACCCCCGAGCATGAAGGCGGTTTGCCGCCGAGGGCCAGGCAGTCCAACATGCGATTCCCCTGCCACAAGGCGCAAACGAGCCCGACCCGCGGGGCCCCAAGCATTAAGGCGGCGCGCCGCCGAGGGACCGGGGGGGCCAACGGGCGCCCCCCCCCCCCGCGCCCTCGAAATCGATGCGCCGTAGATCGCACCCCCAAGGCTTTAACTTCATCTTGCATCCTTCATTTGCTGCTGCGCCGGCTCGATCTTCCTCGGCCCCAGGAATGGCCCTTAGCATGCATCGTGGAGAAATGTCGCGCCCGAATATCGCGCCCGTCTCGCGCTGCGGTAGAACGCCCTGCCAGTGCGAATAAGTAATCTGTTGTTGCGCGGCCTCCAATTTCCAGTAGACAGATTCATCTCGTAGATTTGCATCATAATGTAGCGCAATGCAATCGTGCCCCGATGCGTTGCACAGAACCCACCACATCGCCATCATCATAGCTGGTAGCTCGCCCGCGTCGCTGGCCAGCGCCGTCGCCCCCAAGACAACGCGTCGCACCTCGGGCGTTTGGGGTGCGACCGCGGGCCCGCGATGATATTGCCCCCCCCCGCCCCCCCCCCCCCCCCCCCCCCCCCCGCGCGCGCGCGCCCCCCCCCCCGCCCGCCGCGCCCCCCCGCCCCCGCGCGCGCACGCACGCGCACGCACACGCACACACGCACACACACACAAACACACACACACACACACACGCGCACACACGCGCCCACCCCACCCGCCCAGCGTTGCCATATGCACCCGAGCCGCCAGTAAAGATGCGATGGCGTGTGATCGCAATATATCCGCCCAGTGTCTGCGATGTTCGCGCGGTGGCTCTTCGGTGCTCCGGAAGTGCAGGGCGCCATGCACGGCGCGTCGACGACATGTTTTAAGCCACCTCGCGGCATATATGTCGAAGTCGTTCAGCTTCTGGCGATGGCCCCCTCATTTTGCATATTACCAACGGAGCCAACTGCTGTTCCCCTCGTGATTGCCTACGTCGATGTTCATTGTGCGCGCTGCGTGCCGCGCGGGCGTGATGAGCACTTGGTGAGGCCAGCTCCAAATGCAGGTGCTTGCTCACGTGATCTGATACGCCCCAATGTATCGTCTCCGAACCTTGGGCTGCTCTGTGATTGTCTTGGCTCAATGCTAACTTGCCAATGTCATGTCACTTGCCTGTGCTCTTGCGCCCCCCGCGATCCAAAATCTTGGCGAAAGGACCGGTGTTAATGAAGTTGGAAGTAGAGACTATCCAGCGGACGATCGCTTTGCCACCTTCCGTGAGCTTCTGCCTCATTAACTCGGAACGAATCTGCACGTCATTGCCAATCGTATCCCGTCCCACACGGCCGTTCCAATCTCCGCCGATCAGCTCCGAACCAGGTCGTAGCTGCTGACAGCGATGACGGAGATCGTTCAGGCCTGTATACAGTTGTGTGCGATATGCTGCGGAACAGCTCGTCGGCACATGTACACGCATGATCCAAAGTCAATGGTGTCCGTCCACCGATGGAGGCACTGCCATGCAACGATCTTCCCACAACGCTACGAGCGCACCGTCAGATCTGCACGTCGACGAAACTTCTCTCCATGCTATCCAAGAAAGGGTACCCAACGAGAATCCGCACAACTCAGTCATGATGATGGTGACGTCATCCACCTTCAGTAATGTGGCGTAATATTGTGCAGCTCGCTGAGAATCAATATATGTATGCTGTGCTCCCGCTGCTGCACCATCGAGCTCTTCAACGTGTCACGATTGTCGTAACCAGCCCACTCAAATCCCTCCGTACTGACAATCTCGAAGTATGACGTACTTACGTACAGCGTTCACACCAAACACCACAACATATGGTTGGTGATCCGATATGCTAATAATCTTATCGGCAGTGTCATGATGCGCCCCTCTTGGGGCACAGCCACCTCCTCATCGCAACTGCGAAACAATGTAAGGAGGCGCTGCATTGTAGTCGCGAACGTCATCATATCTACTGCACGATGTTAGTCAACTCCATATCCAAGTAATTTGAAGATGTATTGGTGCAGTGCTTCTCCGTGAGCCCCTGAGAGGCGTCCTGCCGCACGGCATCGTATACCATCACTATATCATGTTATAGAACGTAAGAATATACACCATATGATTAAATGTAACAACCTATTATGGCAGTGTCTGGACTCCACATCATACTTATATCAAAGTATATCATACTTGAACGATTTGGCTCGAGCAACTTAATATGCCAGAATATAACAAAACAGGAGGAGACACAACGGACTTACGATGTCCCTTGTTGTCGTCGTCCCGGCGGGTGGGTCACGGCGCGGTTGGGTCAGCTTGTTCCTTGTGAATTATATCCTGCTGCTCACCTCGCCTCCTTCTCCTACTCCCCGCCAGTGTTCCTCCTGACCTTCTCCTCAATCATCCTTCAGTCCGGCCGGCAGGGGGGGAGGGGTGACATATGAATATTGTGAGCGTGTTAAGATACAATGGGATGATTCTACGGCATATGAAATGCATATTCCCACCTTGGTACTACGCGTGCACAACACAATTCCCAGCCGATTTGTAACTGCTTGTCGAACACCAAAACACCATTCCCAACCGCATGTTTGGGGGCTTCAAGAGCTTGAAAGCGGCGTTCTCGTCCGAATTTCGAATCGCAGTATGTGCTCACAACCATTGATTTTACTAGGGTTTTGAGCTGCTGCGTCCATTGAATCGGATAGCACTCCCGTGCGGGATCAGAGGGTCAAGTGTTTCGGGCGCCCAAGCTCGGGGGGTCAATTTATTCCGGCGGCGAAGATGTATCGAGCAGGGCTTGGGATAAAGTTATTCCGGCGAAGTTTGTTTTTTTCTTACTAACCAAGCCCAGGGGTCAAATTCTTCGGGGGGATCTGGCTGGAGACATCCCGACGTTCTGAACACTCTACAATATACTACATTACGCTATTATTCACCATAATATACCATGATATATAGCCCTGCAGGAGTGGCCCTAAAGGTTTTGAATCCAGGACGGGCCCTAGGAGGGGCCCGACGGGCTCGGCCCTCCAGGAAGGGCCCGAGGAGGGGCCCTGAGGGTCTGGAGTTTTCCAGGAAGGGCCCTAAGAGGAGGCATAGGGGGTTGGCCTTCGGGGTTTTGAAATATCAGACCAAGGAATATCAATACTGATTCGCATTCCCTGGAAGCGGAAAACATGTCACACCGTCCGGGGGCTACCAGGAACAAGAAATGTTAGGTCAGCTTAGACGAGAAAATATCACACGCTCGCGTGTTTTGTTTAAACAGCCGTACCTTCTCCTGTGCAAGCTCTTCGGCACCGCCTGCTCCCCGGGCCCCGCCCACTCCGGCCGACTGAGGCCCCGCCTGCCTGCGCCCTGTCTCCCTAATTAAACCTGTGCGTAGCCCGCCTAGCTTTTAGCGGAAGAGGTTCGCTCTCGCCCCGCCTACCAAAAAGTGTTGTGTTTAAACAGCGTGCGAAGGCACGCGCACCTGATGGGCCGTTCTCTGTGTGGGGGGCCCTGTGGACTTCATGGATGGGACCTTATGGAAGGGCCCTCGTGGACTGGGCCGTGTGACCTTACAGACATATGCGACCTTATATGTGCGGGGACCCTATAGGTGCGACGGGTGTGATCCTAACAGTGGAGCCCCGTGGATGGGCCACATGGGCAGGCACGCTGACACGCCTGCGACTCGGCGAGGGTCGGCGGCCCCCTCGAATCACGCGCTCTTGTGGCGGCGGGTGGGTCGCGGGTGGATCGCGTGGCGGGTCGTGGATGGGTCGCGGGAGGTTGGTCGCGGGCGGGTCGCGACACGAATGGCCGTTCTATATTGTATCATACTCGACCATATTATAACAGGGACAATGAGTCATCCTTCTGTCTTCTATCAGATTATAGCATATCATAATATCCGCCAGCCCATTCCGGGGGCGCGAGGCTGCGAAAGTGTGTGTGTGTGTGTGCGTGTGTGCACGCATGCTGCCATGTGTTCTGTGTTGTCGTTGACGCCACCGCGCGGTCAGAACGGCCCGAGAGGCCTCCACGATTGCCCGAAGAGGCTCCGAAGAGAGCCTCAGGAGCCCAAGACGGCACAAAATGGCCCCAAGATGGCCCGCGATGGCCTCGAAACGGCCCAAGATGCTGCCAAGCCGGCGCAAGAGGCCTCCAAGAGGCCTCCCAAGAGGGCCCCACGAAACACAAATCAACGATGTTCCTATCGATTTTGAAAGTTTTAGGCCTTCTCGCTTTTTCGGCTTTCCGACCCTCCGAGACGGACCAAGAGGTTCCCAAGATCGCCCCACGATGGCCTTCGAAGCTCCCATGAGGGGCCCAAGAGGCTCCCAAGACGACCCCAAGAAGGCCGAAGAGGGCCCCAAGGCGGCCCAAGAGGCGCCCCAGACGGCCCCAATGAACCCTAAGACGGTCCCAAGAAAGGCCCAAGAAGGTCCCAGGAGGCCCCCAAAGGCCCCCAAGAGGCCCCCAAGAGGCCCCAAGAAAACCCCCAAAAAACCCAACCTATGCCCCAAAAGGCTCCAAACCGGCTCCCAAAAAACTCCAACAATGACCCGCAGACGCTGCCGAGAAGCCTGCCACGAGAAATGCCCACGGCACTGTCCACGCAGCCGCACGCGCTGGTAATAGGGTGGCCGGCGGCAGAGGGCGAAGCCCTTAAGATAATATGGTGCAATATGGAGGCCCCCACCAGGGGTCAACTTCTAGGGAGTCATCATCCGAGCATATGACCTATTTGTTCCATTAGATATAGATACAGGTCGTTACTCTGCAATCCGTACTACAAGAGCCTCCAACAGCGGAACCTGTATTAGAGGAAGGAGCCCATCGTCAGGAACGCTTCCCTACAAAGAACACATACGAAAAGAAACCTTTTCCCCAAAATCTGTACGAACGGGATCCACTTTGGGGAAAACCTTCCAGGGGACCCGCTGTTCTGAACCCTGCTGGGTGAATCCTGCCTGTGGAAATCCTTTTCTACTGGAACCTTACTCAGCAATCCTCACAAAAAGGCACCCTTACCAACGGCACCCTCGCTATGTGGGGTCATTACGAATGAACTCTTGTTCAACGAACCCTCACTATAGATTCCTCTCGGAATGGCCCGCAACTGGAAGAACCCTTACATATAACGTCTTGCAAAACACTAGTACAAACAAATCAATAATCCACGGGGTCATACTTACACGACATTTTTCGCACAGGGTCGTTACTCAAGGCGCCCATACCAACAAATCATCACTGCGGAAGCCAGATTGAGGGACCCATGCGACATAAACAATACGGTGAAGCCCACTAAGGATTTCTCATTGCGGGGCTCATGAAAACGATATTCCTGCCAAGGTACCCGTACTAAAAGAGAGTTGTTACCAAGGAACCCTTACGAACAAGTCTTCACGAGAAAATCCGCACTGCAGGGGCATCTTCCTAAGAAACACTCACCTGGAGCAAAGCGGTATTCATGATTATTTGATGAAGAACCCTTGCACACAAATCCTTGCTGAAACAGTCATTGATAAGGACACCTTGCTGAAATGTCCATCCCTACTTGTTTCACCCCGTTGGGGCCAGATTCGAATAATCCGTATCAAACAACCCTCAACCAAATCATTACTGCCAGGAAACCTCTTACGGAAGACATCCTTGATCAAGGTTCGCTATGAAAAAGAATCGTACATCAGAAACAACTACGAAAGAAAACATGGAGGAATAATCCGTATCCAAGAACCCTTATTACGGAGTCCGCACTGCACGGAAACCGTGCTACAGAGTCCTTACTAAACGGTGCCCTTGCCAAGGAACCATTAGTACAACGATATGGATTAAGGGGGCCCTGATGGATGGGATCCGGAATTCGCAATCCTTGCTGAAAGGGCCCTTGCTGGCCGAATACTTACTGCGGCAGCCTTACTGAATGCATCCGTATGGAAAAGGTCTCCTTCGACAACTCCATTACCAAAACAATCCTTATTGGAGAATCCGTACTCCGGAACCAGTACTAAAGAGCCCTTACTCCCAAGTCCAGGGTAAAGGAATGCTGCCTTCAAAACCGTCACTTCAAGAGTCACTATCCAATGCGTCCTTACCGAGAAGCCTTTTTCCATAACGGCACCGCGCTGAGAAATCGTTTTTTGAAAGGACCCTCACTGAATAACCCTTCCTGGCTAGAAACCAGAATGATCGACGCAGATGGAGGCAGACAGAGAAGAGAACTCAAGAAACAGAAAGAAAGAGAGAGAGAAATAATGTAAGAACGAACATGCACCAAAACCGCTCGGGGAAATTGAGAGGATATATCGAACTCAGTGGGCGCTACTTGGGGATCCCCCTTGATGATCGACGGCCCCCCAAGTTGCCCCATAAGAGACCAACAAGTCGTCCAGAATGGCCTCGAGAGAACGAAAGCCTTGATGATTGACTCCCGTCGTCGTCGTCGTTCCTGGATGTGCTTTGCGGGGATACGCGAAGCGCCAGAAACTAAAGACGCCGTAGAAAGCCAGCTCACTTGTGCACCTCGAGGGCTACTACGAAGACTGACAGGGCCTCGTCGACGACCGCGGAAAAGTTCAACTCCCCGACGTCGCTCGGCAACCGAGAGAGCGCGCTCTTCGAGAAATCGTGCGTGACGGGGGCGCTGGGCAATGCTGCCGCGCCGCTCCCAATGTAGCTTCGGTACGTCAGGGGCGCAGCACCCTCTGCCAAGTCAACCTCGCACTTGAGCGTGACGCTGCCCCTGCCGCCTGAGCTCTTGAACGACCTCTTCGGATATAGCATCAGCCGGAACGGCATCTCCGTGCCGTCGCAGGCAATGTCGAAGGACGGCGACACCGCCTCAAAGATCAAGAAACGACACAAGCATAGGCTTTTCGAGGTCCTTGCGAAAACAGGCCGACGGCGTGCTGCAAAACCCAAGAGGACGTGTAGAGTGTAGAATATCTGGGTATTGAACCCTGGCACGTGGCTGCCTGGAAGATCTCCTGTTCAGAAATACCACGGGAAGTCCCCGGCATGTCCCCACCAGGAACTCCAGATCTCTCGGGCGCGAGATGCAGGATCCCCACTACAGCCGCAGGAGCGCCCAAAGGGAGTTCCAGGACGGCAAAAGAGATCTAACAACGACCCAAGAACGCTCCAAGACAGCCCAAGGGCGTCCCAAAACACTGCGAATGCGCTCCCAAGACGGCCCAAGATCTCCCCCAAGATGCTCACAAAACTACCCAAGATCCGCACGAGACAACCCCAAGACAGCCGCAAGCAGGGGAAAGCAAATTCTCGGAGACCGCCTGCAAGCACCCAGGAGCCCCTCAGAGGCCCCCAAAACGCCGTAAGGAGCCACCGAGAGGCCTCATGAGAAACCCAAACAAGCAGGCCAAGGAGCCACCGAGAGGCCTCAAGAGAAACCCAAACCCAACAAACAAGAAGAAACACACATATAAACATAAACTTTTGGCGCTCCGCGCGGATTTCTTGGATCCGCGCTGGACCCCCCTCCCTGGCGCGCTAAGCGCGCCAGGGGCGGCGCCGGAGGCGCCGCCCGGGGGCCCAGGCGCGGATCCAAGAAATCCGCGCGGAGCGCCAAACGTTTATGTTTCTGTGTTTTTTCTTTTTCGACAACTGGAGACCAGCAGTAGCCTGGGAGAAAAGTCTCCCAGAGGCTACCAAGAGGCCACCAAGGGATCTCCCAGAGGCTCCCCCGAGGGGTCCAGTACGTCCCTCACTCACGACTCGGGCTCAGTGGCGGGATGGGCCGAGCCTCACCACGTAGCCCCACATGGAAGCGAAAACAGCACCACGATATATACAAAATAGCTCAATCCTCCAGCTCCCTCTCTTCCTCTTCCTGATCCTCCTCATCGCCCTCCTCCGAACTATCGAACGCCTCGACGGGAGGACACGACCGATGGGGGAGAGGAGGGCATGAAGACGAAGCAAGAACACTCACGACTGGAATGACCCGACACGCCTGTTTCCCTCCCTTCGCTCTCACCTACTTCATCTGCAAATCAATCGCGACCATCGCCTCGATCACCATCATCAGCAGCAGCAGTATCAGCATCAGTATCATCATCATCAGCATCCTCATCTTCCTCCTCTTCCTCATCATCATCATCATCATCAACACCACCATCAGCATCATCATCAGCAGCGTAATCGTCGTCATCATCATTATAACCATCATCATCATCAGCAGCATCGTCATCATCAACACCAATATCAGTATCGACATCTTCATCATCATCATCATCATCATCATTATCATCATCATCATCATCATCATCATCATCATCATCATCATCATCATCATCATCATCATCTTACTCATCATAATCATCGTCATCAGCACCATCATCATCACTGTCCTCATCTCATCATCAGCGCCGTCATCGCCATCGTCATCGTCACTAACATCATCATAATCATCATCAGCAGCATCATCATCATACTCATTATTGTCGTCGTCATCGTCACAGGTATCGTCGTCATCATCGTCACCATGCTAATGATGATGGTCATCATCATAATCACCATCATTATCATTGCCATCATCTGCATCGTAATATTCATCTCCATGGGGATCTCCACCTCCAGCTTATCATCACCATCGAGGAGCCCCAGACCTGCTTAGCGCCAATGAATCGTCATCGTTATCATGATCGTGATCACCAACATCACCATCGTCATCGCCATCGTTACCATCATCATCATCATCATCATCATCATCATCATCATCAGAATCATCACCATGCGTACGTAACCAGCACGGGTCCAGGCCATACGATCCCCGACGACCGCGAATCGTTCTCAGGTCATGCGTTTTGAACGCAAGGGCTCGGGCTCGAGCAAAGTGCGCGATTCATCCTTCAGCGGTCAGGTTCGTCTGCCGCGCTCCGTAGCCATGAGACCTGGAATCAGCGATACATCCCCGATGGATCGGCGATACGCCCACGATGGCGAGTCCGCACGTTGCTGGGCGGGGCGGGGCAATCGGGTCCCTGTCGGAGATGAGAGGGCGATTGGGGGTCGATGCTTCCCCTGCTGAGCAAATCCACTCCAAACGCTGCCCCTGAAACGTGGGACTGCAGCAAATGCGGGTGCCTGGGCAGCTTAGCGGCATGGGCGACGTGTCCGGAAAATGGTGACGGTGAAAGCGAGGCCAGCCAGGCCCGTTGCCAAGGCTTTCGCCGCGAAGGCCTTCAAGACCCAGGTCAGTGCACACCAGGGTGGGTCGGGCTCTGCAGGATCCTGCATGATCCTGCAGGGTCTTGCAGGACCCTGCTTGCTAGCCTGGGCCAGTGTCCCTCTGAGGGGCAACGATAGGGGGGACTGGCATAGGGGGGGGTGCATCGACCTGGAATCGGCGATACATCGCCGATTTATCGGCGATAGGCCTCCGATCGTGAATCCGCACCTTCCTGGGCAGGTTGGGGCCATCGGCGGTCAATGGGCGATTGGGGGTCGATGCATTCCCCCCTATGCCCATCCCCCCCAAACGTTGCCCCTGAACCCCTGGTTCTGCAGGATCCTGCAAGATCCGGCGCTCTGGCTGACCCATGTTTGCACTGCCCCCGTCTCAAAGTTCCTGAGTTGTGCGGGGTGCCGTCGGGCCGGTCCCGGGGCCCATGTTTTCCCAACCCTCCTGCGCTGGGTACTCGTTGTGAATAGAGCAATGCGGTCGTACACCTCCTTCTTCTCCCGCCTTCCTCTTCCTCTCATCACTCCTACTTGCCTGCTACCCTCTCTCCTATCTCGTCGTCCTGCCTGGATGCTCGGTGGGGGGCTGCGATCTGCGAAACTCGCGCCACTTTCGAAGGCTGCTGAAGGGTCCACCCAGACTCAGACTAGACCTCGCCATCCCTGCTGGGCTGCGATCCGCGAAACTGTCGCCACTTTCGCGGGCTGCTGTGGGGTCAGCGCAGTGAGGCACCACCCAGATTCAGACTCAGTTTAGACCTCGCCATCCCTGGGGGGCTGCGACCTGCGAAACAGTCACCGCTTTCGAGGCTTGCTGAGGAGTCCAGAGGAGTGAGGCACCACACAGATTCAGACTAGTCCTCGCCGTCCCTGGAGGGCTTTGATCTGCGAAACTATTGCCACTTTCGAGGGCTGCTGGGGGGTCAGCGGCGTGACGCACCAGCCAGATTCAGATTAGACCTAGCCAGTTGTGAACAAATTGCGGCACTGGAATCTCAGAAAATACCAGTCTTCCATTTGCGTTTTGATCTGCGCCTGCTTGTCGTTGCCGCGGAGCTTGCGGGAGTCCACCAACCACTCCAGGCGGCGCTGGCCCGTGGTGGCACAGGTGCTCATCTGCAGCGACTGCGGCTTCAAGGGCCCCGACTGCGGCAACGGAAGAAGACACCACCCTTCGAGTAGGGGATCGACCACATAATCAGTTTGCCCCCAAATTGATTTTCCCGTCGAATCTCCTGGAAACTAAAATTAAGCGTTCGTAGATATACGAACATTGAACTTATGGTTCGTGGATTCGACTGGGAATATCAAGTGTGGGGCAAATCAACTCTGCAATCGATCCCCTACTCAAACCCTTGTTGCCACCAAAGAGGGGGGTTCCGGAGGGAAGCGGGTCCTGACCTCCAGAGCTTACAGTCAGCACAAAACTAGTACAGATGCACGATAAGGATGCAAGGGCCTTAGAGAGTCATGCCGGCACTTTTCGAGCGGGGCGCGGTCAGCGATAGTGGCCAAGAATGGGCCGAGGGGCAAGGAACCTTGGAAAGCCGTTCGTTCTTACTATCAGTCTAGTGTCGACTGCAACTACCCCCGAGGACCCGCCGCTCATCCTGATCCACTTGTTGGCCGCCCTGGGGCTCGGGACCCTGGGAGGGCCGAGAGCGGCGAGAACTGGGGGCTTCTAAATTTGCGCCAGCACCGGGGGGAGATGATCTTAGATGTTGGTGCTGGTGGTGGCACTTCGACCACCCAGGAAGCCCAAGTATTACCACCGCTGCCAAGATCGGGATCATCTTCCCTCGCTGGAGGCAACTGCCGATATTGGGATTGGCGCTAGCAACAAAAACCGCTATAAGCATAAACTCTTGGCGCTCTGCGCAGAGTTCTTGGATCTGCGCTGGGCGCCCCTCCCTGGCGCCCTGGCGCGCGGAGCGCGCCAGGGGCGGCGCAGGAGGCGCCGCCAGGGGGGGCTCAGCGCAGATCCGAGAATTCCGCGCGGAGCGCCAAAACTTTCTGCGAGATACTGAGATTTCTGCCAGCCTCTAGGCCTCCGAGCGAAGCCTCCAGACCCCGTCGTTCTCTCAGGGCGCCCCTCTACACCAACACCGATCCTTAGCAGGATCACCCTGAGCCCAGGATCGGGGTACACGCCCTTCTGCCTTGGGCAGAATGCATACGGCAGATTCGTGTCGTGTCGACCCCGGCGTTGGTTCCTGACACCTCGGGGATGATTCAACCTTGAACGATCGGCCATTGCAGAAACGTCCAAATCGTTCCACATCGAACGATTCTGGGTCGCCCGCGGCGTTCAAGGTCGCCGCCAGTCAACACGGCACGAACCTACCGTATACACCGATCCTGGGCCCAGGATCGGCCTAACCAAGATCGGTGCAGGTGTGTAGTCGGTGCCCTCCGATCGTCGACGGCGACCTTGGCCAGGCTGCAGCGCCTGGCTCTCGTGGGCAGGCCCGGGCTGCAACTCGGCCGGCAAGTGG
This sequence comes from Prorocentrum cordatum, assembly GCA_963575745.1. Lineage (NCBI taxonomy): Eukaryota > Dinophyceae > Prorocentrales > Prorocentraceae > Prorocentrum > Prorocentrum cordatum. Next base: position 238,312 of record CAUYUJ010017393.1, on the reverse strand, counting down.
GCCAACACCAGGGCACTGGCCTGCACCACTTGCGGCTGCGACGCCGGGATCGTCTGGACGCAACGAGCCCCAAGAGTACACACCGCCACCACGGGCACCTTCACGATTACTCATTGTGAGCACCACTCCGCCAGTCCCTCCTGCGCACTGGCACTTCACCACTGGGAGATCAAAACTTGTTTGTTCCATGTGTTCTTCCGCTCGGAACGTCTCCAGCCGTTCTGATTGGCGCACGCGGATGGTGAAATCGACATCCCCTTCCATGACAACGTCCCGCCGCTCACACCCTCGCCAGAAGTTTCTCTTCACGCCCGGGACTTCCAAGCCTTCTATTGCCATATGTTTCCAAATCAAAACGGGGACGGGCCTCCCGTGGCGGCGCCGTCGTCGATGACGACGACGTCGTAACTCTCCTCCTCATCCTCGTTCTCATCCTCCTCATCATCCCTCCCCCTTCCCCCCCCCCGCTCCTACACTCCCCTTCTCGTACATATTCGCCTGCCCGCTTCCTCCTCCTGATCCGGGTCCTCCGCATACTCCTGATCCAACTCTTCCTCTCCGTCCTCCTCCCGTCCTCCTCCTCCTCCTCCTCTTTCTCCTCCTCCTTCCGACTGTGCTCATCATTTCTCCGTCAAGGACGTCGCCCGACCGCGCGACGTCTGGCCCCATCATACCCCGCCCCCGAATTGCAAACAAGTCTCCCAGCTGCTTGTAGATCGTGCCCAGGCTCCAGAGAGCCGTCGCCTGTGACATCCACTGGGGCATGGCCCATGATGGCCATTCCTTTTTTGCACCGAGGGACATCGCCACAGTCGCCGACTCACATTCTGGGACGGCGCACGTGCGAAGCCGCGCGTGCGAGGCCCGAGGCCGCTCGAGGGCCTTCATTAATGCGCACAAGACGTCCAGTAATTTTGGGGGCCTCCGAATCGGCCGCCTGGTTTCTGGTTGACGAGGATGGTGGTCCTCCAGATTTCGGACGCCTGCCTCCGAAGGCCCCTTGATCGTCGCCGCATGTCAGTCGCATATTTTCTGACAAAGACGGTGGGCCTCTGTTTTTCGGAAACTGGCCTCCGAAGGCTTCTGGCCCGTCTTCGCATGTTGTCCGTGCAATTCGCTGGGCAACGGCAGCGTGCTTCCATTTTTCAGACGCCGGCCTCCGAGGACTTCTCGAAAGCCGCCGCATGTCGTCCGCATCGGATGTTTGACGAGGACTGTGGGCAAGCAGGCAAAGCGCCTCCAGCTGGGTGGCCTCGCGCCGCAGAGAAACAGTGCAGCCCAGGCAAGGCCCCCGCCGCCAAGCATGACGGCCCAGAGCCTGTGCCTGTGCACGGCCCACGGTCGCGAGAGGACGGGCACCGGCGACAAATACGATGGGTTTCTTGATAAGCGTGGGGGGGTACCGCCCCGACGGGGGTCAACCTCGCCTCGTCGTCGCGCTGCGACGGGGGTCGGAGCGCCTTCGGCGCGCGGTGGCTGCCCGCGACGGGGGTCGATGTGGGGCTGTCGGCGGGGTTGACGCCCGGCCCACGTTTATTCAGAAACTCCGAGTACTGCGCGAGTGAAGAAATCAAGCTGGAAACCAACGCGTCCGCAGGAAATGGCACAGTGCCAAAAAGTCGGGGGTCGGGAGGGCATAAAGGTGAGGTAGGGGCCAGAGGTGGGAATTAGAGGAGAGTCGCTCGAAAAAAGCTCGTGTAAGGAGGAACTGTGAGCATCCCACTGGGTACGTTCCCTGACACGGCTTGGGATAACCTCCCCTCTCTACGAACCCCCGACAATGCTGCGCGAAATCCGAGAACCGGCGCGCCCCATTGACAAGAGGCAGGTTTTGCTCTGTCGATGAAGGCGCGGATGGTCCGTGGGGGCGCGGCGCAAGGCCCGGAAGGCACCACTCACGACAGGAACGGCGCAAAGAGAGCCTCGTCTTTGCCAGGCGCATGCGCCGTTGGGGCCGCGCGGCGCGCTGGCTCGTGAACCATGCAGCATGGGCCGGCAGAGTTACGCAATCCCACGCTGCCTCCACGCCTTGCCGTGGAAAAGACAACCGCGGATGGGTTGGCAGTGGGTGCGGGGTGCGCGCGGCCAAGAGGGAAGAGCAGAAACAAACCTCCTTCTGAAGAGTTGAACTCTGGCGGGCGCCGCAGCCGATGCGCGGGCAGCTGCGCGTCGTCCCTAACTCAGATTGCACGAGCGGGACCCCAGAGAACGAAGAAACTCTCGTGGCGACAGGCGTGCGAAGCGCCGTGAAGGGGCGGCTCCAGGGCGACGCTGCGAAACCCGACGCCCTCAAGGTCGACAAGTGTCGCGGCTTCTATAACACTGTCACGGACTTGAGACCGCAATTTGGAGACAGTGCGAGCATCCAGCCTGGGCACATGCAAGAGGCCCTCTTGCATGCAACCGCAGTCTCGTGGATCCGCTTACGGCTAGCGCCGACGACGCCAAGTAAGCCTTAGCTGGAGACCAAAAGATCAATGCGCCAGCAAGCTCAACAAGGACGTGGACTACATCAATGCTGAGTTGGACTCTGGATGTTCCCGCATCATCCGCACTGAACGATGAGATCTTGCGATCACACCCAAGGGCGGCCGCATACCAAAATGAGCGGTTGACATTGTGATGACGACTACTCAGGATGCGTAAGGATCAGGGTGCCCGAAAAGGCAAGTGCCACATGCGATGTTCCCCTGTCCGCTGCGCACCGCAGAGCCGAGTCTGAGATCCAACCCCGACCTGGAACCCGAGTCGGCAAGTAGACAAGGATTCAGCAGAAGAATCATTACGCCGCGTGTCCAGCAGGCGCGTGAATAGTGCACACTGCGCGGACCAAACGCCCGCACGGGTGCAGGGGGCAGCGCGGATCCCCAACCTCGGGATGAGGCGAGGCGGGCACAAGCGATGAGGAGAGAGGAGGCGCGAATGGGAGGAGCGGAGGGAGACGGAGAGAACGAGCCGGGACGGGGGACTGGCGAGACCCAAAAGCAGCGGCGCATCAACGGGATTGGCTGTGACTCCGCGCTGCTCGCGCCGTCACGTGATCGCCGTGATGACAGCAATGTCAAACCTACACCCCAAAGACTATATGCACATGTGTGAAGAGCTGACTACCTACCAGACCACCCCAACCCAACCCGAAAACCCGCATTTGACCCGAATTTCAGGTTGGCGGGGGGGTACGGGTTCCATGTGTTTTTTCGATGTTCCCCGACCCACCCCCACTGGAAATGGATGGCAAATTGAGGCCTTCGGGTTGGGTTGGGGTGGTTTGGTGGGTGGTGAAGAGCGTGACTAGAAACTGCTCGGATCCAATCCGAGCGGGGTGGGCCTCATCCGCGGCGCACGGACGAGTTTTTGAAACTCAATCGTTAACAATTTGAAGACAGGGCCGCGCACGGAGTGACTATCGCTCATCCGCGCAGTGGAAAGGGGAATGGGATAGTGCTAGGCTGTTCCCATCGTACTTAACGACCACATCTCGGAAATAATTCCGAGCACCCAGAAAAAAATCAAACTCGTGTCGAAAGAGTATCGCCTCCCAGGGCACGGCACGTGAAAACCCTCAAGTTTCGACACTTTCTTGGTGCTCGAAGTTGTATCTGGTGATCAAGGCTAAAATAGGTTGGAACATCATAGGAATAGGGACGAGATGAAGCCATACGATGTCAGATGTGGCGCGAGCGCATCTCTGGCTTGCATCCCTCCCATCTCAACTCTCCTCTGCGAGTGGGAAGGCACGGGCTGGGGTGGCGCACCCCGACATCTGGCGCCCATCCAGATGCGAGAGATCTCGCTCAGGCTGGATCGAGACGCGTGAGGGCCCCAGGACCTGAGCAGTGACGAACGACCAACACACATATATCTATATATATATATAACATGTACACATATATATATACAAGAGAAAGAGAGAGAGAGAGAGAGAGAGAGAGAGAGCGAGAGAAAGCAAAACAAGAGAGAGAGAGAGAGGGAGAGAGCGTGATCCACCGCCGCTTTACTGTGGAAAAATCCCCCCCTCTTCCTCCGGAACGCGCCCCCCCCCCCCTGCGAAATCCCCCCGCTCCTGCTGGACCCCCCCCTCCCTCTGGCAAACCCCCCCAACTCCCTACCCCCCCCCTCCGGAAAACCGAGGGGGGGTCACTACATGCTCGACCCCCTCCCCCCCCCCTCCTGAAAAAGGGGGGGAGACACTACCGGTTCGAACCCCTCCCCCCTTTCCCCCCCTCCGGAAAACCGGGGGGGGGGTCACTACCTGTTCGAACCCCCTCCCCCCTTCCAAAACATCAGGGGGGGTCACTACCGGTTAGAACCCTCCCCCCCCAAACCGTCCCCACCAGTGCCCCCACCACAGTCGCACTGTCCCCAGTCCCCACCACTGTTCCCACCACGGTCCCACTCCCCCCACTTTCCCCACGGTCCCAACCACTGTCCCACTGTCCCCACTGTCCCACTGTCCCCACTGTCCCCGCCGCTGTCCCACTGTGCTGTCCCACTGTCCCCACTGTCCCCACGACTGTCCCACTGTCCCCACTGTCCCCACCACTCTCCCTACTGTACTACTGTCCACCCCCGTCCTCACCACCGCCTTCACCACTTTCCACACCACTACCGCCCCCACCACTCCCACCACGGTCCCACTCTCCCCACTTTCCCCACTTTCCCAACCATTGTCCCACTGTCCCCACTGTCCCAGTCCCCACTGCTCCCGCCGCTGTCCCACTGTGCTGTCCCACTGTCCCCACTGTCCCCACCATTGTCCCACTGTCCCACTGTCCCACTGTCCCCACTGTCCCACTGTCCCCACTGTCCCCGCCGCTGTCCCACTGTGCTGTCCCACTGTCCCCACTGTCCCCACGACTGTCCCACTGTCCCCACTGTCCCCACCACTCTCCTTACTGTACGACTGTCCCACCACCGTCCTCACCACCGCCTTCACCACTGTCCCCACCACTACCGTCCCCACCACTCCCACCACGTTCCCACTCTCCCCACTTTCCCCACAGTCCCAACCATTGTCCCACTGTCCCCACTGTCCCACTGTCCCCACTGCTCCCGCCGCTGTCCCACTGTGCTGTCCCACTGTCCCCACTGTCCCCACCATTGTCCCACTGTCCCCACTATCCCCACCACTCTCCCCACTGTCTACTGTCCCACCACCGTCCTCACCACCGCCTTCACCACTGTCCCCACCACTACCCACTACCGTCCCCACCACTGTCCCAGTGTCCCCACCACTGTCCCGCTGTCCCCTCACAGCTGTCCCCACCACCACCGTCCCCACCACTGTCCGCACCACTGTCCCACTGTCCCCACACCACTGTCCCCACCTCCACCGTTCCCACCACTGTCCCAGTATCCCCGCCACTGTCCAACTTTCCCGAGGAGCGGGAATCGTTTGCCGGCGGCGAGGGGGGGGGGTCGAACCAGTAGTGACCCCCCGGGTTCGAACCAGTAGTGACCCCCCCTGGTTTTCGAGGGTGGGGGCGGGTTGGGAACCCCCAGTGACCCCCCCTCGGCTTTCCGCCAGCAGCGGTAGAACACGCTCTTCCCTGTAGATATTTATATATATATATATATACATACATCCATACATCCATCCATCCATCCATCCATCCATCCATCCATCCATCCATCCATCCATGCATGCATGCATGCATGCATGCATGCATGCATACATACATACATACATACATACATACATACATACATACATACATACATGCATGCATGCATACATACATACATACATACATACATACATACATACATACATACATACATACATTACATATGTATACCAATGCGGGGGACGGATGGGGCTGTGCGTGCGTGTTGTCGGATGGGGGTCTCCGCTCGAACGGGAGCTTCACCCGGGGTCCGACATTCCACACCCATACCCATAGCCAGTCCTCCTCTCTCCGGCCCGCCCATGAGTATGCGTGTGTGTTGTTCGCTCGTCATCGCCCAGACGTGGCGCCGCAAGGCCGCTAGGGGGGACCAACGCCGATCATAGAAGAGGAAACAAAAACACATAAACATAAACTTCTGGCGCTCCACGCGGACTTCTTGGATTCGCGCTGGGCCCCCCTCCCTGGCGCGCGGAGAACCGGAGGCGCCGCCGTGGGGCCCAGGCGCGGATCCAAGAAATCCGCGCGGAGCGCCAACAGTTTATGTTTATGCGTTTTTGTTCCTCTTCGAGATCCCCGATGTCCACGCGGCCCTGCGAGAGCTTGAATCGATGACGTCTCTGTCCTCCGACCGAAATTCGCCCCGATCAAAGCCTCCGCCGTCCGTGCCTCCGACATGTTTGCCCTCGGATATCTCGACTCCTCCCTGGGGGCCCGGCCCTCATCCCTGCAGGCCCTGGAGCACGAGGAGGAGGAGGAGGAGGAGGAGGAGGAGGAGGAGGAGGAGAGGACTAGAGGAGGAGAGGACTAGAGGAGGAGATCAGGAGATCAGGAACCTGAGGGTGCCGTCTGACTAGCAAACAGCGCCTCGAGGAGGAGGAGGAGGAGGAGGAGGAGGAGGAGGAGAAATAGCCCCCGAAGAGCCCGAGAGCTCGGGAAACGACGCTGCCTTGAGCCATAAAGCCGGTCCCCATGGACCCCTCCCCGGGAGCAACCTGGCCCGCTTCCCCCGCGTCCAGCCGAAGGCGCGGATGCCGAGCCACAAAAAGACGGGGGCGACGACGACAAGGACGACGTCGTCGACGACAGTCCCTGTGACCAGAAGAGGAAAAGGTACCCACACCGCCCGCCACCCTCGCCCCGTTTTCCTTTTTTCGGCCTCCTGGGAGGCCATCGTCGCCACCGCTGGATTCGCATCGAAATTCTGGTCAGAACGCACCCCGGGAGAGGCCCGGGGAGTAACGGTATCGGTACCTTCTGGTTTCCCCACGTGAAGGCCGCCAGGTGGGCGCATACTGTCCGGCCCCGGAGGATGGCAGCCTCCCGAGGAGGTCCCGATGCTGGCACCGCGTCGCCACAGGACTGCTGCAAGCGCAGGTCCGCAGGACCGTCGTAGACGTCGCGCGGCCTCAGCCTGGTTGGAGAGGGTCGGGACAAGGAAAGAAGACCCACCAGGGCGGGTCCGCTTGGTGGTGTGGTGTCCCAGCTCGGGGATCAGGAGGAATGGTAGCGGGGACTGGCTCAGGGCGGTAAACAACGACCTGGAATCGGCGAGACATCACCGATAGATCGGCGATACGCCCCTGATAGCGGAACCGCACTTTCATGGGCGGACTGGGATACAAGGCCCCACTCGGCGATGAATGGGCGACCGGAGGACCATGCGTTCCCTAGAGTGATGGGACCATTTCCCACCACCACTACCACAGGCAGGACGGAGGGAGAAAGGAAGATGGGGATGCCCTGCTCCTCCTCCTCCTCCTCCTCCTCCTCTTTCTCTTCCTCTCTCCCTCCGTCCTCCTCCTCCTCCCCCCTCTCCTACCTATGGTAGTGGTGGTGGTGCTGGTGGTGCTGGTGGTGGTGCTGGTGATGGTGGTGGTGGTGGTGGTGGAGGTGGTAGTGGTGGTGGAAAAAATCAGCCCATCATACAGAGCGGGCGCAACCGCAAAAAATCCTCGCCAAAAACCCAACCCTGAAAACCCACGAGCGAAGTGCACCTGACGGAAAACCTGCAGCACCCTGAACGCAACAACTTCTTAAAAAGGTGCGGGAAGTCAACGCGCAGCGCGCGGAGCGAAGAAACCCGAAGACCCTGGCGAACAGCATATGGTTTCTTGATGTGCGCGCGCCTCCACTGCAGAGGAAGAAACAACTGCAAAAACTCTCGGAATTCCGCGAGGGAGAGCTTTTGGAGCGGCACTGGGCCCCCCTCCTGCCGCGAGGAGCGCGCCCCCCCCGGGCGGCGCCGGAAGCGCCGCCCTAATTAGGGGAGGCCCAGCGCCGATCCGAGAAATCATCCGCGCGGAGCTCCGAAAGGTCATGTTTACGGTCGGACGTGGGACAGAAAAACGAAGCCACGACGAGGATAAATTCGTGCAAGGATAAATCGAGAAACGCTGAGATCCCGCAGCTCTGGCGGATCTCGGGGGCCGCGGTCTTCTCAGAGCGTTCGGGAAAGCTCTGAGTGCGTTCTGGAACGCTTTGGAACAAAGTGATGCTCGTCCTAGCCCCGTCCGAACGAAACCCTCCGCAGGCCAGAACATCCCAAACCACAAGATGATTCGAGGGTGCCCTCCCCCACGATGCGCAAAAAAAACATCCAACAGACATCAAGAACATCTCGGCGGCGCGCCCAGAAGGGAGTGATAATGGGCGGGCATTCTCAGAAGGCTCGGAAGTCCCCCAGCTTTCCGAAAAGTTGCCCAAGCCTTCCCCATAGACACAGGACATCTCGAAGGCGCGAGGGCTTCTGAGATGTCCTTTTCCTTCTTACTTCCCCCCCTCGCTCGCCGCCCACAATTGGTGATGGTCCTGGGGCGCGATAGACAGCGTTTTCTCATTCGGCGTTTCGACATTGAACGGAAGGGGGGGGGGGAGGAGAGGGGAAGTCTGACTCTGGACCTCATTGCGTCTTCGGTGGGAACTCCACCTGCTCGAAACAGGCGCCAAAAACAGCCAGGACTTACTCCATGGAGGGGAGGGGGAATGCGAACGCCCGCGCCCATCGGCAGAACAACGAATGAGAAAACGATCGCACTGATAGCGGGCCCTGCTTTTTGGAGACCCGAAACGGTGCGGTGAGAGACCGTGCGGTGACCTCGACGACCCGAGTCCCGAAACCGTGCGGTGACCCCGAATCGCCACCGACTCACCACATTTTTCTGTTGGGGGGGAGCCCAGCGGCAAAAACGGGTGACAACAGAGCGCAGAGAAGCCGGAAGGGGCAGAGGAGGAGGGGAGGAAGACCGAAGAGGCAAGGCAGCGCGCCCTGGCGAGCGCGCGGGGCAACTAACTACAACTATTTAGTCTGGCGCGCCCGGGCGTTCCAGCAGGCGCCGCCGCACACCCGCCCGCCACGCCGCCTCGCAGCCCCCGGCGCGCGGGGCATACAGGAGCAGCAGGCCGGCCGCCCGCGGGGGCAGGAGCGGCGCCCATCCGCTGCACGGACGGCTCGCGAGGCGCTCCCAGCCCGGGACCCAACACCCGCACGCCACGCAGGCCACCCAAGCGGGCCCTTGGGAGGCGACGTGCCCCCGCCAGCTGCCGGCGAAAATCGCCCTCGCCGCGACGGCCGCCCCTTGGCCCAGCGCCGCGCGCGCTGGCCCCTGCACTGCCCGCGGGGCCGCCGAGGCCAGCACCGCAGCGTCGTCCGCCACGCGGGGCGCGCGGCGGCGGCGGCGATGCCCCGCCTGCGTCCAGCGCCGCCGCACGCGCGGGCCTCCAGGGCCGTGCCCGCGGTTGGCCTTGAGCGCCGCGAGCTCCACTGCGGCGAGTACGCGCTGTACGGCCGTGAGCGCGTCCAGCTGCCGCTCGCGCTCCTGGCGCAGCCCCAGCAGAGGCAGCCTGGCCTCGGCGGCCAACCCCACGAGGCGGTCCGCCGCGGCGTTGCCGGAGCGGTCCTCGGGCGTCACGCCCCGCGCATGCACCTCCGCAGCGTCGAGGTGTCCCTTGACCCATCGCGCGGCCAGCGCGCCACTGCGGCAGTGAGGGACGATCAGTTCCCACAGGTCTGCGTGGGCCCAGTCCTCGGGGGACGCCCCTGCCCTGATCGCCGCGACGCCGTTGCTGACGAAGCGTGAGTCGGTCACTACCTCGACGGCCCCGCCAGCCAGGCTGACGGCATGCACCGCCTGTGAGCTCGGCGCGCTGCGCGGTCTGCGAGCCGTCGACCGGCCCTCGGTGCTCCTGGCGGCCCGCGCCCTGGTCCAGCACCACTACCCCCCACCCAGCTCTGGCGAGGAGGGGGTCTATGGGGTGCGCGCAGCCGCCGTCCGTCCAAGCGCGCGCAAGGGCTGGTTCGGCGGCAGGGGCCGGCAAGGCTGGGCGCGGCAGCGGCCACTGCGCCTGGTCCGCCAATGCAGCCAGCTGCGGGTGCTGGGGCAGCACTCCGGTGAGCGACGACTGGGCCGGTAGTCGCGCGCGGGCCGCGGCGCGCGTGAGGCCCTCAGGGACCAGCGCGCCTGCGCGCGCGGGTTCCCAAGAGGGGCATGCCCAGAAGCGGTGCTCGAAGTCGTCGCGCGCCGCGCTGCAATGCGGGCATGCCGCAAGGCGCCCCCATTTCGCCGCCACTGCCTCCGTGACGACGTTGCCTGCGAGCACGGCGCGGAGGGCCCCGGCGGCGTCGGCCGCCAGCTCCCCGCTTTCGAGGAGCCGCCTGGTGGCCCACCTGTCGATTCCAGCGTCCAGGTGCCAGAAGCCGGCGCGCCGCCCGGCCACCTCGCGGGCCTCGCGGGCCGCCCAAGCCCGGAGGAGGACCGCGCGCGTGTCGGGCAGGGCGAATCGCCACCGACTCACCACACGGTGTGGTCACCACACCGTTTGGGGGCCCCCCGATGCTTGAGGGGCCAAAATCGGTGGAAAGGAGCGCCCCGGTGGCCGAGAAGCACACCGTCGGAGCTCTGGGCCTCGACAACAGGGTCGGTCCGCGGGGGCCCCCGCCGAGGGCCTCGACACACCGGGCAAATACGCCCGGTGCGGCTTGGGGGCTCGGGGAACAAATAATAACAAGCAGCGACATGAGGAAAGGGGCCCAGGGACACACAAATACATACACACAATTCCCAGGATTCCCCATAGTTTATCACATTTTCTGGGTGTTCGTCTTCCCTTCCACTTCCCATATGTTCCCCAATTTTGTTGGGAGTCGACGATTAATTGTGTCTGTGAGTGTTCCCCCTCCTGAATAAACATGAACATAACAGAGGACGACATAGCGGCATAACGACAATAACAAGCACACCATCACACATCATATCAATAACGGCATGACAATAACGGCATAACAAAAAATGCCAAATAACGACAACAACGAATAACAAGTAACGGCATAAGCATAAACGTTCGGATACCCTCCCCGAACCGACCCCGATCTTCTACCTCGGTCCGACCGTCTGCGTTTTTGTTTCCCCAGATCCTCAAAAACTTCTGCATTCGGGGTCCCGCTTCGGGCCACAAGAGTCCATCAAACCACGGCCTTCCGTCACACCGCGGCCGGCGAGGGTGTAGCGAAGCCTGTCGGCTTTCGCCGCCGAGGTTTGGAAGAGCTAACGAGCTAACGTGCCTTCCTCTCTTTGCCTTCGAGGCCTCGCCATGCCATACCGCGGTCGGCGAGGGTTGAATCGGTGGTTCAGAAATGGGGCCCTGAGGGATTTGGCTCCTGAAAATGTACATGTCCAGGTCTGAACTGAGAGGCGGGATCCCCTGGATGCGCGCTCGCATGAACGTCTACGAACCGCGTCGCGGCGTGGGGCTTCCTCGCAAAGCCGCCACGTACCCGCGGGGCCGCGCCCGAGGAGTCCGGACCGCGAGGCACATGGGCGAGGTACATGCCTCCCACCTACGACGAGGAGGAGGTGCAAGAGGGCGCTGGTGGAGAATGCGGCGGCACCGGCCCAAGCTCGTCCTGGGCCCGAGGCAAGCCTGGCCAGAATCGGTGCCGGATTGGCCGGCGCCGCCCCAACAGGAGGATAAGACGACGGCAGGGCGAAGACAAGATCGGGATGAGGGCCAACGGAAACATCTGAGACCTGGCGGGTCCGAATGATGTATCGGACGCCGTGGCCGTTCTGGAACGTTTCAGCAGAATCTGTGAGCGCTCTTGGACGCTCTGGAGCGATTTATCAGTTCTAGGCCTGCCTGAGGAGGACTCTGCGCTAGGAGATCATAAGCGGCCAATAGATTGCGGAAGACAGACAGACCCCTGCGGGATGCGCAGTCACCGCGCGCCTGTGGCGCTAGAATGCTCTAAGGACTACCGCGCCTTCATGGGGCACCGGCCATCGCGAGGGCGTGGCTGCAGCATGGGAGGGGCTCCCAAGTTTGGCATGAAGCAAACGAGTAAGACGAAACCAAGACGATGATAAATTCGGGTAAGAATAAATGGAGACTATCTGGGATCCAGCGGCTCTAGAGGACGTATCGGGCGCCGAAGCCATCTCAAAAAGATCACGGACGCTCTGAGAGCGTTCCGGAACGCTCTGGAACGGATTTATTCTCGTCCCGTCCGAACCAGTCCTGTGGGAGACGGGCTCGGAACACGGAGGGCTTTCCTGCAGAGGCAATTTTGTCCTCCGGAGTCGTCTTCTGGCAATCCCTGGGTCAGTGGAGGGCCCCGTGAAGGGCCGAAAACGGCAGAGAAACCTAAAGACCCGCTTCACTCAGGATCCCCTCCCATATATCCAGCGATATGATTTTCGCAAGCCGCATGCCCCAGAGAATTGGAATCGTTTGACTGGGCGAGATATTCGCGCCATGTCCATTTTTTACTGTCCCTGGGCCCGATAACGGCCGCTGAAGCCCAAACGAAGGGGAAACACCCGGATTGCACAAATCGTACGGCAAGTTCGTGTCGTGGCGACCCTGGCGTTGGTCGTTGGTTTCGGAAACCGCGTCGATCGTTCAACCTTGAACGATCGGCGGTTTTCCGATCGCCCGATCGTTCCAAGTAGGCCGATTCTGGGCCACTGGCGGCGTTCAACCTTGAACGCCCGCGGCGGGGTCGATGCCGGTTGACACGGCGCGAACCTACCGTATCATCTGAGATCTGGGCACAAAACCCGCTTGCTCCGTGGCGACAGGCGCTGCATGAGGAAGCAGAGGCACAGACCACAGCAGATGCTCAAATCTCTGGGGTCCCTGCGGACTTCGTGGATCGGCGCTGGGCTCCATTTTTGTGGCGCGCGGAGCGCGCCAGGGGCCCAGCGCCAATCCAAGAAATCCGCGCGGACCGCCGAAATCTTACAGCCATCGTGCTCCCACACGAGACGCCACATATAGTCTTCCACAGGAAGCCAGACCTGAGACCCCAGGAGGTCCATGGATTTTTGTTGTGGGAACGTCGCGCGTCCCATCGCAAAACCATCGAAATTCTAGAAACCCAGGGACACTGGAGGCAAGCAGGGTGCTTCTTGGCACGGGTCTCCATTGTAAGGAGCGAAGGGATTGTTGTGGGTCACGGCGAGCTTCGGCCAGGACAAGACTCCCCGACCTAGAGGCAAGAAGCGGCCTCGAATCCAGTCCCTCCTGAGCCTAAAACAATCCGAATTTCAGCGTCTTGACTGCGAAGTTCCCCCTCCTCCCCCTCCCCCTCCCCCTCCCCCTCCCTTTCCCCCTCCTCCCTCCTCCTCCTCCTCCTCCTCCTCCTCATCCTCCTCCTCCTCCTCCTCCTCCTCCTCCTCCTCCTCCTCCTCCTCATCATCATCGTCCTCATCGTCCTCCTCATTCTCCTCCTCCTCCTCCTCCTCCTCCTCCTCCTCCTCCCTCTCCTCCTCCCCCTTCCACAATTACTCAATATGAATACTACTCTCCCTCTTCCCCTGATGACGTGTTGGGAGTGTTCGCTCCTCCCCCGCGTGCGGTTTTTTCACACAGGTTTCCCCGGAGTTGGGTTTTCGCCTGCATTTGTTTCCAAAATGCTGCTGTCGCTGAGGCGCCGACCTCCTTTTTCGGGCTCCGCTCGTTCCGAATCGCGCTCCCGCTCCACCGTTGGCATCATTTCCGCCGGCGCTTGGGCTGCACGCCCAAACCGGCGCCCGGGCCGGCGCTCGGGCTGGGTCCATGAGCCGGTTCCGGCCGGCGCCAGAAAATCGAGGTCCGAGGCGGCGCCGAAAAAAGGCCATTCCAGTACACATGTTTTTTGTCTTGGAAAATGTTGAATTTCTGCATCCGGCGCCCGGGAGGCCTCCCGGGCCGATTCCGACGCCCCCCCAAGGATCGGCCACCCTCAGAAAACTAAAGTTAAGTTATGTTTAAGTTATTAAGTTAAGGGCTTATGTTAAGGGCAAAACTAAGTTAAAAACATGTGTTTTTAAGTTCAGGGCGAACTTAAGTTCACTAAGTTAAGGGTAAACGTGCACTGGGCGCGGTTCGACGAATGCCTTGACCAACCTCTTGCTGGACACTCCCGCTCAATACGCTGATAACCTCCTCTCCACCACGCCTGCCAACTTCTCTGCCTCGTGACGCTCTCGCCTTTCTCGTTGCTGCACTTTCACTCGACGTGCTCTGCCCAATTTTCCCTGCCCTTGCCCGCGCCCCCTTCTCAACTCCCGCGCATGTCGCGCCCCAGGCCCGCTCAGTACGGCCTACCTTGCCGCTGCAGGTTCGCGGGCGGCGGATGCCTGCCCTGCCCATTGCGCTTCTCTTGCTCACTTCATTCCGCCGCTCACCTTCGCTGCGCCATCCTTCGCCCATCCGTTCGACGTGCGCAACTCCCCCCCTGCCACTGCTCACTCTCCCCTGCCCAGCTCTCGCCTTCACACCTTCGCCTGCCACTGCGCAACTCTGACCTTCACATGCTGCCACATGCGCAACTCCCCCCCCTGCCGCGGCGGGACGGGCTGCATCCGCTGCGCCCTCCACGGCGGCGGCGGCGCCCACGCCTTGAGCGGCCGTTTCCCCTCCCCCATCTTCCTCCTATTCCTTCTCATCCGTCAGACGACGACGACGACGACGACGACGACGACGACGACGACGACGACGACGACGACAGGGCCGACGGACGACGGACGACGACGACGACGACGACGACGACGACGACGACGTTGTTTCGGACGCCGTTTTCTGGCCCGACACGCTCCCAGCGCACACTTCGTGTTTCCTCATAAAGTCTGGCAAAAACCAACATGCGCAAAGCATGCGGGGCGTTCGTTGGGAGCGTGTTGGGGTGGAAAACGGCCGTCGACGACGGCCGCGGCGACGGCGACGGCCCTCCCCTCCCCCCTCCCCCCCCCTCCCCGTCAAAGCGCGATCCTGCGGCGCCTGCGGAACCAGCAGCGGCACGGCCTGGACCACGGGGAAGCCAGCCTGGAATGTGACCCTCTTCGTATTACCCTTCGCACCACTGCTTCACTCTGCCCAGCACAACTTCCGATCTTGCCCTGGCGCCAACCTGTCCTCGCTTCCTGTACCATGCCCCTCATGAGCGTTGTCTCGCTTCCCTCTCAACCAAAAAACCGCTGGCCTTCGGGAGCTGCATTGGCGGCGGCGGCGGCGGCGGGATCTCGGCCTGCCCTCCCGCGCAGGCCCGCGCCATCGCTCATGCCTCAAATTCCCCCCCTGCACATGCCAACCTTCGCGTGCCTTCCCCTCCTTCCCTTCGCATGCTTCCATTCGTCACATGCCAACCTTCGCGTGCCTCAAATTCCCTCCCCCCACTCAACGTCCCCTGGTCCCCTTCACATGCCAACCTCCGCGTACCTTCTCAAGTTCGCAATGCACTGCCCGCGGCCCCACCGCGCCCGTGCTGCTGGCGCCCGCATGCTCTGGCTGCTTTTCCACGGCGCCAACGCGCCCGTCCAGGCTGCTCGGGTACCGCGTGGCCCCCTTGTCATATGCCCGCATGGCGCTCTTCAGCGCCTCCGCCTGGCGCAGCGCCTCCGTGGCGGACAGATCCTGCCACTGCCGTTTTTTTTGTTTCTCCTTTTTCTTCTTCTTCTTTTTCTTCTTCTTCTTCTTCTTCTTCTTATTCTTCTTATTATTCTTATTCTTCTTTTTTGCCATGCTGGATCTTTTGCCCTGCCCGCGTCGCTCACCCCCTCATCTGTCGTAAGCTTGTGCGTGCAGCATGCGGCATCCCACCCCCGAGCAAAACGTGGGTTCGACATAAGTTTTTACACATTTCGAGCCAACGTTTCGGCACTTGGCCATGGGGCCCAAACGAAAACTTGTTCTACAGCATCCTCGTCTCGGCCACGCCCCAATTGGAACAAACCATCTTCTGGTGCCTGTCGATCCCACTTTTCGCAATGCCCCTCCCTCGGGCGTCCTCCTGCTGGTATGCGTCCCCCTGCACGCCCCCCCCGCTCGGCGAGCTCTTCTCGGGCTCCGTGTCGGACTCCGCGACGGGTTTCTCCATGTCGGGCTTCGGCGGCTCTCCGTCGCGGTCCTCGCCACCCCGCTAGATTTGCCCTGCCGTTGCCGACTGCTGCCCATGAATTCCCTGACCGTTCCTTTGCCGTTGCTCGCCGCTCCACGACCAATCCTTCATCATTAAGCAACCCCCGCTCTGGCGTGGCACTATGCTTACAGCTCCCCTGCCATTCCCTCGCCGTTGCTCACCACTTCCCTTTATCGCCGCTTTCCACTCCACTTGCCGTTCCCGTCCTGCGCGCTGCTTCCTGGCGCCTCTGCGGGCGGAGCTGCTGCAGCAGCTGCTGCTGCTGCTGCTGCTGGGTGCCCCTGCGCGCCCCACGGGGGCGCGCTCCTGTCTGGCTGCTGGTGCTGGTGCTGCTGCTGCGTCTGCTGCTGCTGCGGCTGCTTGGTGCTGCTGCCTGCGGGCGCGGGACTGTTGCTGCTGTTGTCTGCGGGCGCAGCTGGCTCTCCTGCTGGTGCTGCTGCTGCTGCTGCGGCTGCTTCGGGCGCAGGCTCGCCTGGTTCTCCGTCTGCTTCAGGCGCGGGCCCCTCCCCTGGCCAGCTGTCCGCCCCCGCTTCTCTCCGTGGGCCCCTCCCTCCCTCCCCCGACTTCTTTCTCAACTGCCACTGCTACTGCTACTGTTCATGATATTGCCCATGCTCCTGCTACTGCTGCTGCCACCGACCATGTTGCTGCTCATGCTACTAGCCATGCCAGTGCCCATGATACTGCCCATGATACTGCTCCCATTGCAATGCCATGCGCCCTCTCATCCCTGGTCCTGAATGCTAAGTCACCTTGTGATGCGCACCAATGTCTACGCGCGGGCACACTCCTCCTCCTCCTCCTCCTCTTCCTCCTCCTCCTCCTCCTCCTCCTGATCCTCTTCCTCCCCCCCCTCCTCCTCCTCCTCCTCCTCCTCCTCCTCCTCCTCCTCCTCCTCCTCCGCCCCCCCCGCCTCCTCCGCCCCCTCCGCCACCTCATTTCCTCACCCCCTGCTCGCCTCCCACTCGGTGATGACCAGCCACACGCGGGGATTCTCGCTCTCCTGGTAGTACTTGACCGAGCGCATCTTCCACCCTACCAAGCTGGGCTCCGTCATCGCTCCCGCGGGGGGGGGGGGGCGACCCAGCGCGGGCGGCGCCGGAACGGGGGGGCGCTGCTTCCCGCTGGTTAGGAGGCGCGCGGCGGATACTCACTGCATCGCCCCATTGCTCTCCTGACTGTTTTTCCTCCATTGTTTTTTGTTTGTTTTCTCTCTCTCCCTCTCTCTGTCTCACTCTCCCTCCCTCTTTCTCTCTCTCCCTAGGCCCCTCCCTCCCTCCTGGGCCTGCTCCTGACTGCTGCCGCTGTTGCTGCCACTGGCCATGCTCCTGCTACTGACCATGCTGCCTGCTACTGCTACTGCTACTACTACTGCTACTGCTGCTACTGCTACTGCTACTGCTACTGCCACTGGCCATGCTCCTGCTTTCGTGCTATTGCCCATGCTTCTGCTACTGCTGCTGCCACCGACCATGCTAATGCCCATGATACTGCGCATGATACTGCCCGCGATACTGCCCACGTTACTGCCCATGCTGCTGCCCGTGCCATTGCTACTTCTACAGCTAATTCCACTGCCCACGCCAGCGCCCATGCTATATCCATGCTACTGCCCATGCTCCTGTCCATGCAACTGCCCACACTGCACGCGCTACTGCACATGATACTGCAAATGCCACTGCTCCGACGATACGTTGCCAATGCTTCTGTTCATGCTACCGCCCATGTTGCGCGCCTTTCTCGGCGGCGCGCCGAGGGGTGCAGGGGGGTGAGGGAGGAACATCTTATAAGACAGGGTGCTGCTTAGAAGCATTCCGAGAGCTTCTTAAAATTTCCGAGGGCATCTAAGAAACACCATGCCTTATAAGAAGCCTCCTTCCCTCCCCCTTGCACCCCTCGTCGCGCCGCCAACTTCCTAATTCTAATTTTCCAGCCGCGCCCGTGCCGATGAAACGCTGGCGCGAAATTCAAACCATACAATTCATAGGATGACGACGCCGTCCGCTGCGCCCGCCACCAGCGCGATCACGAGAGCGCCATGCATTCCTTCCCCGTCCTCTTCCGCCCCCTCCCCGCCCTGTCCCCCCATGGCCACCCAAAAGTCAACGTGGCGATGCCCGTCGCGATGCTCAGGAGCAGCTCAGCAGCAGCTCGTCGGTCCACCTGGCTTGCATCGATCGTTTGCGCGTGGCCCGTTCAACCCGCCCTCTTGCTTAGCAAATGCTTCAACCCGCTCTCCTGCTTAGCAAATGCTTCGCTCTCCTCCCCGCTTCCCGTCGTGATCGTATGCGTTTGTTCCTCAATGCGCTTCAGCTGCATCCAAAAACGATTCAGTTGTCAAAGCCCAAACGTGCTTGGACATGATCTTCCGTGGGATGCAATGCAACGGGGTGCCTACGGCGCTCGAAGCTGCAATCGACTTGACTAGGGAAAGGAATGATTCATCGCACCAGCAAGCAACTCTGCGCGGATTCATGTACCCTGCCTTCCGAGCAATGTGCCATAGGAAGTGTAGCTTAGGCCTAGAAGGAAATAGTAATATCCCTTGCTCGTCTGAGTGCTTGGCCAACCACGTATATCGAAGCAGAAATGAATCCATTGCGGCAGCCACGCTGACGCTAGCACCTGAAGGCAAGAAGAACTCATGGCTATGCGCATCCAGTACATCACCCATGCGTCCTAAATCGCACAGCAATCCTTCCATTTGGTTGTCGTATTCGAAGCCAGGATTCTCAAGCTGCCGAATGCGAAATAGCCGCCATGCTGCCAGCGCGCATTTTACCAAATCTTTCGCCTCCGCCCCTTTGCTTTTCAGGCATGGGTAATCGGCCCATGGGTGCTTCGCGTTGGTGAACGTGTTCAAATTCAGATCCCCCAACTTACAATCACCCAAGCTGTAACGAGAACGCATGATTGCCCACAGCTCCTCGACGTTGTCTGCTGGCCTCCCGCCCATCCTCAAGAAAACTGTCGTCCAAATCGCAGCGCCAAGAGCAACTGGAGCGAGCCCCAACCACACCACGTGAAGCTCATCAGGCTCTATGTTTAGGCATGACAAATACCCCAGCTCCTGAAACAATACATGCCTGTTCGCAGCTGCCCGCCACCCTTCGGCGGTGCACAGCGACCCCATCCACGCAGCATCAGGGCAGAAATTTGTAGGGTGCCACGAAGGATTTGGGGACCCGCAGTTTGCTTCGCAAAGCTCGCAACACTTATTGGCATTGGCGCTGCGCAAGCCTAGTGCTTTCCGAAACCACTCGTAGTCGCCCTTGATGCTCCATATAACGCCGAAGAAGCGTTCGTCTGAGGAGCACAGAGGCTGTCCAGCTATAATCGACGTGGACGGGTTACCCTCGGCATCGTTTGCGGGGTGCTCGCCTTCGAACAGCGCCCGGAAGCTCCACGCCAGAACCTTCCAAATTTCATCATCTGTCGCGGGCTCCCCAGCCGCGCTGGCGTTCACTTTGTTGTCCTCGAACACGCAGGACAGCAAGTGGTTCCTCTCTGCTAACCGACCCTCCGAAACGAGGGGCGCGAAAGAAATGCAGTCTAGCGATCGGGACCCGTGCCCCCCCGTGAACAAAACAGCAACACCGTCTCCATGCACGGCCAGAGGAACAGCTCGTCTCATCCAGCCCGCGCGCGAGCACATGGGATGACGCCGCAATCGGGGGTCCCCCCTATCGACCATGGTCCGCCAGAACGATTCCAGGGCGTCGCAGCTGCTGGAAAAATCAGGTCCTGCTGGTAAGAATTTCTTGATGAACTGCCCCTTGTCGTTCCGAAAGAAATGAGAGAATAAATTGTGGGGGTGGTGCACGGGCTGATCGAACGGAAACCGATCAGATCGAAGTTGTAGTCCTTTGCGGCCTTTTCTGTTCCTGATGATTACGCGTGTCTGAGAGGGCAGCGGAATTAACGGTGACCCCAACAGAACCTCTAAATCGCGATAACAATTATTTGGGTATCTACCAGCCGAGCCGACGCCAGCAATCATGCGTACATCCTTGGGAAGGTGGTCTTCAGAAATCCCCCCTCGCCGACATAATTCTAGCATGTCCCCGAGACTAGCCTTTGCGTCCCTCTGCATCGCTGAAGCACTCTTGCGCCCCCAGCCCCAATCAATAAGCCACCTTTGCACCTCGCGAGATAAGCCGCCCAGGCCGCGCATGAGCTGTCCGATGATGCCCCATTTGCAATCAGAAACACCTGCGTCGCCCGACCGTCGCGCCTGGCGCTGCTTCCGCCCCCCCTGTCTGGCAGACATGGTTCGCGCATCCTTGAGCAGAAACATGTACGGAGAACGCGCGCGATCTCTCCCAGTGTTTTTTCCTGCAACTGCGCACTGCGTGTCCTTTTTCTCTATCCCCGTGCCCCCTGTCATTGCATGCCCTCCACTGTGGGCCTCATTCCACCACCACCACCACCAGCGCCACCACCACCACCACCACCACCACAACCACGCACACACGCGCGCACGCACGCACGCACGTGCACCACCACCCACTACGCACGCGCGCGCGGAGCCACGGGTCCGCTGCGACACGCGTCCGCTGATAGAGAAAATCAGCGCCATGGTATGGGATGGGAGAGAGGGGTAGGACGTCAGATATGACGCGAGCGCACCTAGCTTGACTATTACCCCTTCTGCGTGTTTTCCCGTTCCCACTGCGCGCATTGAAAGAGGGGGATCAGCGGGCGCACTGGGCATCTGCGGCGAGGAGGAGGATCAGCAGGATCACCGGGCGCGACATGGCCCCCAGGGGCCCAGCAACGAAAAGCATCA
>CAUYUJ010017393.1:172500-215000 GCA_963575745.1 Prorocentrum cordatum | reverse complement strand
GCTCGCGTTGGGGCTCGGGATCGTTGCGGGGACCGTCGTCATCATCATCGGATTATCACCATCAGCAGATCCATCGACATCACGCCCGTCGTCGTTAACGCCTTGATCACCGGAGACACGGGAAATTAAATGCAGGATAGATTTAAGCCAAGAGCTATGCAGACAACGCAATCTTTACAGAGACATGCACACACGAGGACGCGCATATTCACTGCAGCGAAGACCCCCCTGTCCTACATCTCAGTTCTAACCTCAGGAAGGCCATGCTGCAATTCCTTCTCCTCCTCCCTCCCTGTCCCCACGCCCCGTGCCCTCGTCGGCTCGCGGGGCCACTAACCCGCTGCGGCGAAAGGGTTGTGTCCCCGTTCCCAGAGAGAGAATGCGGGAAGGGAGAGGGCGACGACGACGACGAGGGCTGAGGAGTATAGCACGACGACGACTACGAAGACGACGAACGCGACGACGACGATGGCTGCGGGAGAGAACAACGACGAGGGCTGAGGACGACGACGATGGAGACGACGAGCGCGACGACGACGACGACGAGGGATATCAATGGCAAACACATAATCAGGAAACAGCGCAGAAAGCAAGCAAACATGCAAGGGAACAATCCAGAACGCAAGCCAGGGAACAATCCAGAAAGCGAACCAGGGAACAATCAAGAAAGGCAGCCAGGGAAGAACCAAGCAAACCAGTGTCCACATGAAGTCAGGACGCCACAGAAATAATATGTGGAAACAAAACGCGTCATGTGCAATGCTTGATGACGATGTTTTTGTGCAAGGGAACAGCGCATGAATGTCTGAAGAACCGATGTGGCTGCATGCCGAATCTCTACCACACGTCATGGGCATATGGATAAATATGCACTCAAGCATTCAGCAAAGAATCGCGGTACTGCAGAGCTGTAGCCTTGGTGCACTGCGTGTCGTTGATGCGGTCGGTCACACTCTGGGCAACGAAGCCAGCAATGGGGGAGGCCTTGACAGTGATGCTCATGACGAAAACTCTCTTGTTCGATACATAGTCCTTCGCGCAGACCTCGTACCTGGGGACCAAACCCTCGGTGGGCCCGCAGCAGGTCGCACGATGGAGCTTCTCGCCTGAGGCACATGCGGCGGCGGTGCTCGCGGCCTTGGCCTTGGCCATGGGTGGTGCTGTCTTTTCTCCACTGCGGGGGGTTGCGCTCTCTCCGCTGGCGCCTGCCTGGCCGGTCTTCGGGGCGGGCGTGGATTTCACCCTCAGGCGCTTCCGCGGCGCGGTGGCGGCGGCCGCGTGGGAGAAAGGCTTCGCGCCGCCATCCCTAGCCTCAAGGGCTAGGTCCTTCCGCTTGGTGGTCCTTGGTCCAATGAGAACAGCAGCTGGGGTCGGAATGAACGAGGGCGTTCCGCTTGGCGGCAATGCTGGGGAACCACGAGAATCAATCACACCCTTCGTGAGCTTGGCGAACACCTCAAGCTTCTTCGGCGTCGACTGGATGGATATCGGAGAGCCGCCCTGGATCGAGGCAGGCGGGGGCGATGGCACCTCAACCAGGCCTTGTTTGAATACCGAAGGAGAAGCGGACAATGGCGAGGGGGCGCGAAGTGGCCGCGCAGGCGATGGCGTCTTAGCGGGGACAGCGGGTGCAGCAATGATGCGGTCTTCTGCTGGCGGCCTCGGCGTCCTCGGAGCGGTGATGTCGCCTTCGTTCCAGTCCCCTGGCTGATGCTGACACGGCGGAACAGAAGCCGACGTGGAAACATTGTCGGCGTCGGACAAGCGCATCTCGGCTGACAAGCTGGACATGACCATCACGTCGGCGCCGTTCAGCTTCCTCCTGAAAGAACCAGTCTTCCGATGATTACCCGATGCTGTCTCTTTCACGTAATTGCGAAGCATGTCAAACAATGAGCGCACGTGGTCAGCGAGATTCGAGGCCTCGTCGTCGACCTTGGTCGCCTGGATCTTTTCCGGGGTGGAAAGCAAGAGTTGTTTCGCTTCGGCCTCAAGGATACCTGCCCTGATCACGCCGTTCCGTAATCCACCTTGCATAAGGTCTTTCATGAGAGAAGATGCGTTGACGATCATGGCAGGGGTGACCTTCCAAGTCTCTTTGACATACGGCTTGCAAAAGCTAAAATCGTTCGATACGCGAAAATGTTTTGCGAGCATGATCTGATATTCTGCTGGGCCAACGCTGAAATTAGACGTTTCTCTGGGGCGAGAGGATTCTGGCATGGCTGTTCGGTGCCAGAAATTGCAGCGTCCCTTTCGGGCCACAAGAGCTACAGTCTGCCTGCGCTTGCAACTGCATTCCAAGAACCCACGCCATGCTCTGAGCATTGTGCCTGCGCCTTCACATTCCTCATTCCCATCCCATGCCAATCCTTTGCCGTCGTCTCCCTCCCCCTACCTTCCCTCTCTTCGTGCCTCCCAATTCCTTTTCGCTTTTCCTCCGCTCGCTCCCTCCCCCGCTGCTTCCAACATCCACTCCAACTGATGCTAACCGTATCCCGACTCCAACAATGTCATGTATTCTCCACCGCTGCTCGGTTCGCGCCCTCCCTGACAGAAAGCAGCGCCACCGTGTTCAGGAGCTGGGCAGCGACTTCAGCGACTTCTTGTGATGCTTGTGGATGGCCTGGAGCTCGTGGTAGAAATCCAAGAGGGCCTTGTACGGGGACGCTGCCTGGGCGACGACGACGACCACGACGACGACGACGACGACGACGACGAGGGCGACGACGACGACGACGACGACGACGACGACAACGACGACGGGGGCGAGGACGACGACGACAACGACGACGACGACGACGACCGCGGCGACGAAGACGACGACGACGACGACGACGACGACGACGACGACAACGACGACGGGGACGAGGACGACGACGATAACGACGACGACGCAGACGACGACGACGACGACGACGACGACGACAGCGGCGACGACGACGACGACGGCGACAAAGGTCGAGAGAGGACCGCTGCCTGTTTCAAGGCGTCTCGCACTGCTGACCGCCGCAACTCCTCCGGGGGGGTCACGAGCATCTCCTCGATGGTGTTCTGGCTGGCCACGACGCCCTTTCGAGGTTTCGCTGGGCGCCTCATCCCTGCCCCCCTCCCTGCGGTGCACCCTGCTGTCCCCTCGCATGCGAGCGTGCCCCCTCCTGCCCGAGATCTCACGTGTTCTCACGCGCTACGAAGTCTCTATGAAAGCCAAACTTGACCACGTGCTCAAAACTTCATCCACGTGCTCAAAACTTGTGCGTTATAGAGCGCTTGCCTTGCAGAGCTCCATGCCGCGCCTCCCGATGTCCACCGAGCTCTGGGTGGCGCGCGCCTGCACCAAGTCCTTGCCCATATGTTTGATGGCGAGGGTAGTGCGCGAGACTGCATCGAACGATTCCTGGAGCAACTGCATGTCCTCGGGCGTGGCAGGGCCATCGGCGCAGACGGCCGCGGGCTTGTCGCGGGAGCTGCCAGCGCCGGAGCCATCATCGAGCATCCACTTGTCGGAGGAGCGGGCGGATTCCATGCGCTCGAAGAAGGCCATCATACATTTCTCGTCAACCTTCGCTGCTTGGCACGCCCCTCCCTGCATTGGCCGTTGCCCCATCCGCTTCCTTCCCCCCGCTCGTCCCTCCCCTCCTCCTCGTCGTCGTCGTCGTTGTCGTCGTCGTCGTTTTCCCCTCCTCCACTCTCTATCATTCCCACTCGAACTCCCAATCCTCGTCGCGTTGCTACTCGTGCTCTTGCGCTTATTCCTGCCCAGGCAACTGCGTGGCAATGCTCCTGACCATGCTCCGCCCCCCTCCGCGTGCCAATTTTCCTGACCCCCCTGGGCACCAGCGCTGTGGTCTGGCCGTGGGTGGCCTCCTCGTGCATGTCCTTCTTCTCGTCGACAGTGTCCATCACGCGGTACTTGCCAGTCTTCTCGTTGAACACCACCTGCTTTGCATCCAGCGCCTCCTTGAAGAGCGCCTTGCTGCCAGCGAAGCGGGTGCCAATCATGACCAATTCATCCATGCCAACATTCAGAGAACCTATCGACTTGCTGGTGGTATGGCGAGCAATTTTCGTGAGGGTGTGCTCCTTATTTTTGATCGCGCCAGCAAACGTAACATGTCGAGGGACAACTTCATTGATCAATGCGTAGATGGCTTTCTCCTTGCCCCTGCTCGTGGATTCTTTCAGCTCGCTGTATTTCTTCTGCACTGATTCATCGAGCATGTCCAAGTTCCTATGAAATACAGCCCTCTGGGCGCGGGAGACCATGCGTTCATCAGGCACACCGTCCTCCGCGTCGACCGCGTCGTCGCCCTCGTTCGCATTAGGCGCACCTGCGCGCGCCTTGGTCTTGGGCGCAGCTGGCGGGGAAGCCTTGCTGGCGCATTTAGCCGTCGGCGTCTGCGCGGGGGTCGGCGGGCTCTCGTCGCCACTCGGCTGCGTGTCCTCCTGCTTCACTGCGGGGGCCAGCACGCTGTCCATGTCCGCGCCTGCTGCCATCGCGAGCAAGCCCGCGCCCGCCTTCGCCTTGGCCTTTTTGGACACCCAAAAGTGGGCACCGAAAGAATGGGCTCAATGCCCAACAACAAATGCTGTCCGAAACCAACAGCGGCCGCTGTTGGGCAGGCGGCCTTCTGTCTCGAATGGGCACACGCCGCGGCGGCGCGGGCAGCGAATTCTGTCCAGAATGAACAGGAACTGCTGTTGGGCATCATACCCATTCTGTCCGCGCCCATCTCGGGCGCCCAGAGCCTTCGCCTTAGGCGGGGCCTCCTCACCCGCCGCCGCCGGCCTCCGCTTCGGCCCCATTGCCCCCCCCGCAAGCGCGAGCAGCGCCAACGCACCGAGTTTGAGAATCATCCGCCTCCCCCCTGCGCTCCTTCACATCGCTGCCCTTCCGCCCGCCCCGTTTCGTCCGCCCCCGTGTTTCGTCATCCCGCTGATGCCAGGCTGCCCCCCCCCGCCGCAGAATTCGGGGACCTCCCTGCTCCTAGAAAATCGAGTCGCTTCTTTTCTTCACATTTTTCGGCCCCCAGTGACCCCCCACGACCCTCGGGGATCTCGCAGGTCTTTCGGGCCGACCGCGGGCCAGGGTCCAAGGCGGCGCGCGCCTTGCCAATTTCCTCTTCCTCATTCCCCCTTCCCCCTCCTTCCCCCTCCTCCTCCTCCTCCTCCTCCTCCTCCTCCTCCTCCTCCGCCTCCTCCTCCTCCTCCTCCTCCTCCTCCTCCCCTCCTCCTCCTCCTCCTCCCCCTCCTCCTCCCCCTCCCCCTCCTCCTCCCCTCCCTCCT
Source organism: Prorocentrum cordatum (assembly GCA_963575745.1). Classification (NCBI taxonomy): domain Eukaryota; class Dinophyceae; order Prorocentrales; family Prorocentraceae; genus Prorocentrum; species Prorocentrum cordatum. The sequence goes on along the minus strand of CAUYUJ010017393.1, from coordinate 209,714 downwards.
CCTCCGCCTCCTCCTCCTCCCCCCTCCTCCTCCTCCTCCTCCTCCCCTCCTCCTCCTCCTCCCCCTCCTCCCCTCCCCCTCCTCCTCCCCCCCCCCCTCCTCCTCCTCCTCTTCCTCCTCCTCCTCCTCTTTTTCGTCCTCCTCGTCCCCCTCCCCCTCCCCTCTGCGATTCCCCCTCCTTATCCTTTTTGTTTTGCCTCGTGTGACGCTGCCCCTCCCCCGCGCATCCACTCGTCCTTTTCCGTTCGACCGCCGTTCTTTCTAGTGGTATCCACTCATGCTTCACTCATGCCCCATGCTCGTGACAACTGCCTTTACTCATGCTGCAATCATGCTGCATGCTCATGCCCACGCGCACTACCCTTGTTCATGACCCCATGCTCCACGCATATGCAAACTGCAAGTGCTCGAACTAACTACTTACTTGTGCCGAATGCCCCTGCTCATGCCTTCGGAAACGCCGCAAACTGCACTGCTTATGCCGCAACCGCCATTCCTGCCCCTTACTACTTCCACTCCTGCCCTCGCTCGTAGCCGCTGCTACTGCTACTGAACATGCCACTGCTACTGCTACTGCTCATGCCACTGCTACTGCTACTGCTCATGCCACTGCTACTGCCCATGCCACTGCTACTGATCATGCTACTGCTACTGCCCATGCCACTGCTACTGCTATTGCTCATGCCACTGCTACTGCTCATGCCACTGCTACTGCTCATGCCACTGCTACTGCTCATGCCACTGCTACTGCTACTGCTCATGCCACTGCTACTGCTACTGTTCATGTCATTGCTACTGATACTGCTCATGCTACTGCTCATGCCACTGCTACTGCTACTGCTACTGCTCATGCCACTGCTACTGCATGCTGTTTCCACTCCTGCGCATGCCTCTGCTACTGCTACTGCTCATGCCACTGCTGCTGTTACCACTTTGCCACTGCTACTGCTACTGCTGATGCCACTTGCTGTTTCTGTACATTTCACCGCAATATTCCTGTAACTCGTCCACGACAATCATCGAACCAGCCCTTATCCCAGACAAACTAAGTTAAGGGCGAACTTAAGTTCACTAAGTTAAAGGTAAAGGCGCCCAAAACTAAGTTAAATTCTGAAGGGAAAAAACTAAGTTAAGTTATTTTACCCACAAGAACACTAACATAGTTTTCTGAGGGTGGCCGATCCTTGGGGCCGGGCCGGCGCCCGAGCCGGCGCCCGGGCCGGGCGCCCGAGCCGGCGCCCGGGCCGGCGCCTGGGCCGGGTCCGGAACCGGCTCTGGCCGGCGCCAGAAAATCGAGTTCCGAGGCGGCGCCGAAAAAAGGCCATTCCAATACACATTTTTCTTTTGAAAATGCTGAATTTCTGCTTCTGGCGCCCGGGAAGAAGGCCTCCTGCACGGGCCGATTCCGGCGTGCTTCCGCTCGTTCCGGATCGCGTTCCCGCTGCAGCGCTGGCCTCATTTCCGCGCTTCCGCTCGTTTCGACTCGCGCTCCCGCTGCAGCGCTGGCGTCATTCCCCGTGCCATGCCACGGCATGCAATGCAATGCTAGGTTGATACAACGCTTCGCGGTGCTCTCCTACGCCATGCCATGCCGTGCTCTACAATGCATCGCGTACCCTTTCGGGATCATTGCCCTGCTCGACATCCGATTGTGCGAGTAGAGAGGGGATCCGCCCCATGGTAAGGGATGGGAGGGAGGGGTAGGATGTCAGATATGACGCGAGCGCACCTAGCTTGTCCTCCTCCCCCTCCGCCTCCCTCCCCCTCCCCCTCCCCCCCCCCCTCCCCCTCCCCTCCCCCTTCCCCCTCCCCCTCCTCCTCCTCCTCCTCCTCTGTTTCTGTTTCTGTTTCTGTTTCTGTTTCCCAGGGCGGAGGTGGTCGGCGACGCGCCTCAGCCAGCAAGAATCCGCCCCTCACGCAGGAGGTCGAACCATTTCCGATTCCGCGCGCCGTCGGTGACAGGCACGGGGCGGCAAAGCAAGCAGCGGGCGCGCCGCTGCCGCTCAGGGTCGTCTTTCACGCGCGCAGAAGGAGTTCAAGGAGGAGAAGGAGAATATCATTCGTATTATGCTTCTGAACTGTATCATGATTGATACTGTGATCATTGCCGTTACCATTCACAATATTATTATACGTGCTCGTCGCATTATTTTAATTATTATGAGTGGCATTCGTCTTCTTATAATTCCGATTAGTATGCATACTAGTAACAGCATCATGAATATCACCGGCAGCAGTGGTATGAGTATTAATGCTCGTATGGTTGTTGTCCTTTTTCTTTATAACATTAGTTTTCTTCCTCTTCATATGAAAACTCATGATCCTAATCCTCCTCCTCCTCGTCCTCCTCCTTCTCCTCCTCCTGAAGGTGTCGTCGCAACTGTCCTCGCAGATGTAGATGACGCCATCTACCGGAATCATGATGCCGCAGGCGGCGCAGGGCAGCGGGTCGTCGAACGGATTCGAGTCCCTGTCCAGCACGCGCCCCTTCGAGCAGAGCCTGCGGAGTCCCACCTTCACCGACCCGTCCTGCGCGAGCTTCACGGCCAACTGCACGAAGGGTTGCTCGCACGCCGACGCCGCCCTCGTCCGCTTCAGGGCCGCGGCGGGGAGGGCGACCCACTCCAAGTACTCGATCCGCTTCTGCTCGGAGTCCTGGCGCTCGAGGTCCAGCTTCACGATGGACTCGGAGCTCTTCTCCTCGATGCCCTGAATGACCTCCGCGTCGGCCTGGCGGTCCCTCGAGGCTGCCGTTGTCGTCGTCGGCGGGCTCGTCGGACTCCATCTGCGGCTCGCCTGCCTGGCGGTGCGCAAGCTTCCAGCCCGCCGCCAGGCCCTGGCCGAAGGCGCAGGCCTCGCCGATGGGGTCGCTCCGCAGCCAAGCTCCTGGCGCCAGCACCGGCGTCGCCTCCGCGAGGCACTGCACGGCGTGCCCGCTCTCAGGAGGGCACGGCACGCACTCGAACGGTACGTCCACGATGCCGCCTGTCTTCGCGAACTGGCATTCCAGTCTGGGCCCCGCGGCAGCCCAGGCCAAGTCCTCGGGGGACGCGCGCGCGAAGCCCCTCGCTGGCACGCGAGCCGCATGCCACGCAGCGTTCCGCTGGCGGCGGCGGCCGCCTGGAACTGGCAGGCCCTCGGCCAGCAGCATCAACGCAGGTCTCGCCGCGATCTCGCGGTCGCGCCATGAGCCCGGCGCCGCCAGGCCGTCCGCTTGGAACTTGCGGCTGGCAGCCTCGCAGGCACGCTGGCGCCTGAGTCGCGCAGCGCGCCTCGCTGCAGCGGGCTCCCCGACCTGGATCTCCAAGGAGCGGCCCGAAAGCCAGATCCCCTCCTGAGCCTCAAGCGGTCCTGACTTCAGCGTCTCGACGGTGCGGTTCCTCCTCCTCGTCCTCCTCTTCCTCCTCCTCCTCCTCCTCCTCCTCCTCCTTCGCCTCCTCCTCCTCCTACAGCAAGTTCGTGTCGTGTCGACCCCGCCGTTGGTTCCCGACATCGCGGGGATCGTTCAACCTTGAACGATCGGCCATCCCTGAAACGTCAGGATCTTTCAACATCGCCCGATTCTGGGTCGCCGGCGACAGTCAACGTTGAACACCCGCGGCGGGGTCGCCGCGGGTCGACACGACGCGAACCGACCGTATGTCTCTCCTCCTTCTTCGATGAAAAGGCGCCTCTCGATCGCGGCGCCGGGCACGGGCTCCACAACGGGCTGCTCGTGCTCGCCCTCGCAGTTCTCCCACTCCAGCTCGTCGGGCCTTGAGCAGAGTACGCCCGCATTGGCATAGCTCGGCCGTTCAAAGATGCGGCCCCGAGGGATGGGCCCCTTAAGGATAGGAATGGATCCGAGGTTGAACGTCTGTGTTCAAGGCCCCTCGTCCTTAGGGCAGGATGGCCCAAGATCGAATCAGAAGATCGAATCGGCAATCGAGATAAGTCGATTCAGAAAACATCGGCAGGCAGATCGGGAAACATCGACATCGACGCCCAGCGACCCGAACCGAGGCCTGCACAAAAAGGGAACCCGAACTGACGTCAGAATCCGGGAGTCGAGTCGAAGCAGAATCGAGATCCTCGAAATCGAGTCGATGCGAATCAGCAGAGCCCGAATGGCCCCTCGTCCCTGGGGCCCCCTCCCTCTTGGCCCCACCCTGGAGCCGCCGAATAGCGCGGCGGCGCCGTCTGCGACCTGCCCAGGGGGTCGGGTGGCAGCAGGCCGCTGGCCGCCTCTATGAACCCGTTCCTGACGACGTACATGCCCTCGTACCCGAGCGGAACCTGCAGAGGGTCTCCAGAAACCTCTGGGTTGCGTGACTCGGCGGCGAGGGAGAGGTGGAAGTGAGAAGGAAGGAGGAGGCCTTCTCAGAAGGTTCGGAAGTCCCCCGGCCTTACGGTTTTTGCACGCCTTCCCCGAAGACTGGAAAAACGTCTCAGAAGGCGCGAGGGCTTCTGAGAAGACCCGCCGCCTTCTGACAAGGCCTCCTCCTTCTCATTTCCCCCCTTCGCTCGCCGCCGAGTGATAAACGACCCCTGGCCAAATAAAACAGGATAGCCCATATTGGACAAACATTGACAGCATATATATATATATACATATGTCGCTGCGCTGTTCATTCTGAGCCACGTCCACACCGCAGAACGGGGGGGGGCTCCATAGCAGTCACGAGCGGCGAACGTACGGCAAGTTCGTGTCGTGTCGACCCCGCCGTTGGTTCCCGACATCGCGGGGATCGTTCAACCTTGAACGATCGGCCGTTCCCGAAACGTCAGGATCATTCAACATCGCCTGATTCTGGGTCGCCGGCGACGTTCAACGTTGAACACCCGCGGCGGGGTCGCCGCGGGTCGACACGACGCGAACCGACCGTATCCATATTCATCTATATCCACGCCCTCGCGGTATGGCTTCCGGGGAGCGATGCCGTGGATACGCGGTCGCACGGATGCGTTCCGCGCGGGGCATACGCTAACGAAACGCCCCGTGTCCGCGGAGTCGCGGCCCAGGGGCGCGGCCCGCGAGGCCGCGGCCAGACGAAGAAACAACGGCGTGGACGGTTCGGCATAGGAAGAACAAACAACAACTCGGCCAAACGCGGCAGAACTGTCGAAACTCCGCGCGAATTTCTGTTGAGCGGGTGCCGGCTCTCCTGGTATTCTTAAGTCCTATAGGCCTACCACGACATGTTCTTAGAGCCCACATATGCGCTGAGAACGAGAACCATGTTCTTAGAACGTAGACCCGATGCTCTAACACAAGGCAGTCTCAGCCACAACTGTTCTACGAGCCAAAAGGTTCTTAGAACATTCTATGGTGGGCCTGTAGGCACGCCCGGGCGCTTCGCCACGGCGTGCTTCTGGCATCGACGCACGCTGGGGCCCCCCTGGCTGCGCCTCCGGCGCGCCCCTAGCACGCTCCGCGCGCCTGGGAGGCGGGCCCAAGCGCCGATCAAAAGAATACGTGCGGAGCTCCCGAAGTTCATGTTTACAGTCGGGCCGGTCCTCCTCCGGTCCTCCTCCCCAAGGGGGAGGGGCCAGGGGGGAGTCCTTTTCCTCCTCCTTCTCCTCCTCCTCCTCATCTCCGCTTCCTCCTCCACCTCCTCCTCCACCTCCTCCTTCTCCTCCCCCTCCTGGTCGTCGCCGATGTCTTTCAGGGTCGGCGGCACCGGCCGTCAGGCCTTCACAATAAGGAGCGGTACAGAAGGAGCCAGGCTCTCTTGGGGCGTCAACAGCGACAGCGTGCCCGAGGAGAGATAGAGGAAACACCACGGACGGACCTAAGGAGCATCGAGCCCCTTCCGCACCCAAACTGTTCCTAATTTTAGCGTCTTGACTGTATGCATGTTGCTCTTCCTCGATTCCTTGAACTTCGGCCTAATCCGACCCGCCTGGGAAACTTTCTGCTGATGCAATGTGTTCTTCGATCGGAGCTTCGTCAAAGGAGGGCACAGCTGAACGGTGGCTCAGGCTTCCATATGCCCCCGTTGACTAAGACTATGCCTATGTCTACGGCGTCTGGGGCCACCTAAAGGGGGGCACAACGAGACGTGGAAATCGGCATTCCCCGTGCCCCCGTTTGCTGTGCCCCCATCTCTGGCGCCCTGATTCGATCCTCCTGAGCGGCACCGGATGTTCAGCGGCGCCCGTCATCCCCCTACTCCCCTTCCTCGGAGGCAACGATAAAGGGGGGACTGGCAAAGGGGGAAAACATCGACCTTGAACCGGCGACACATCGCCGATAGATCGGCGAGAGGCTCCCGATAGCGAAACCGCACCTTCCTGGGCGGGGTGGCGCTATCGGGCCCCTATCGGCGGTCAATGGGCGATTGGGGGTCGAGCAATCCCCCCTATTTGAGCAGGGACCGACCGTCCAAGCATGCCCATAGGCTGGCCACGACATGTTCTTAGAACCAAATAATGGTCTAAGAGCAAAGGCAGTGCTGTTAGAACATGATGCCAATGTGTTAAAACAATACGGCCTCAGCCAGCAATGTTCTGAGAACGTTTCGCAAAAAACACGAGAGGCTCTTAGAACATTCTCTGGTGGGTCTAGAGTCCACGGGAAAGCCAGGACGCCTCGTAACTGCTTGACCTATTCGGGAGCACGCAAACATGGATTAGCGATCCATGGATTTGGCGCGCGGCCGCCAAATCCATGGATCGGGGGAGGTCCCCTCCCCAAAATGCGGCCGGTGCCGCCGCGCTCGGCGGCAGAAATCCGCGGAATTCCCATGGAAACGGGACCAGTCGCTGCTCCACGCCCCCGTAATCCACGTGTGCAATCGCCTGATGTAGTCTACGGGAAAGCCAGGACGCCTCGTCACTGCTTGAGCTATGCCTATCCTTAGGTCGGGCATGTCCTCCTACAGGCGGATTTTGAACGAAAAATGAAAATACTCAACAAGTGCTCCCAAAAAGTTAAAACAAAACCATATAAAAATCCTCCCCAGAGTATTTTCTGACTATTTTTGAACATTCCCCCTGTAGAGGGACAAGCCCGACTTACACCTATGCCCTGTGCCTATCCCCCCCCCCTGTCGCTGCCCCTGACCCCTGCCGGGGCCAACGGGGCCGCGCGCAGGCGGGGCGCAGTCCTGGCAAGGCTGGGGGGGGGGCTGCAGCCCGTGGCGAGGGCGGGGGATGATCCGAAACGGCCGCGGAGAGACAACGTGCCCACAGAGGCCTCCCAGAGGGAGTCGGAGCAGATGGGGTGGGAGAATCGCTTCGCATCGCCGATACATCTGCGATGCATCGGTGATGCATCGGCGATGCACTGGCGATGCATCGGCGATGCACTGGCGATGCATCGGCGATGCATCGGCAACGTCGATGTGAAGCAAATCGGGCTGCACATTGAGCCGCATCGGCGATGCATCGGCAATGCGGCGCGATCCTCCGACCCCATCTGCTTCGACCCCATCTGGGAGGCCTTGAGCCCATCGGTCGGAAGAAGTGGACAGAAGCATGAATCAGGGAAACGTAAGACTCGAGTAAGCAGGAACTGGGGTTTGCCGACGTTTTTTGACGAGCGCGCCCTGGATGTTGACGGTCCAGTTTTGCTGGAATGTTTGCAGCGGGAGCGCACGTCAAACTTCAGATTGGGTCTCGTCATTTGTTATGATGGCCCCGTCAGGCCAACCCGCATACCCCGTACCCGAGTCTGACGTCCCCCCGAATGAAGCAGGAAGGCGTTGGCAATACGACGACATGTATTGGATCTCCACCCGGCCCCTCAAAACCGACCAGAAAGGGAACAGCAGCTCGATTTTTGAAGCAGGAAAGCGCCTGGAGTGAATCAAGACATGGGAGTGCAGAAAATATGCGTTCAACGACCGGCGGATATTCTTCCTCGTCCTCCAGAAGAAGAAAAAGCTGCACAAACAGAAACTTCGTGAGCTCCGCGCGGACCTCCATAAGTTTGCGCTCATGCCTGACATATGCCCTTTTGCTCTTCCGGAAAGGACATGCTCCTCATCGTCCTCCTCTTTCTCCTCCTCGTCCTCGCCCCCCAGCGGGGTTCGTCACCAGACTGCACTGCCTCGCCTCTCCTGCCCTGCGCTTGCTCGCATCGCTGCACCCGCGCCAGAAGCTGAGGCACATCACGTTTGAGCATCGGGGGCGTCCAAGATGGGGGCGTCCAGGAGAGGGTTCGCAAATCGTGGCCCGATCTGAGGCATGTGCGCGGGCAACGGGGTGACAAGGGATCGTTTTGAAAGAAGAGGGGGCCACGAATTCGAGGGAGACTGCATTGTCCCAGGCATGATACCCACCCACTCTCCATCACCCCCTTCTTGGCCGCCCCCGACAAAATTTGTTTGACTCATTGGACGCAGCTGGTGAACTTTTCATCACACCGGGTCGCAGCTATTAGTGGCGCCGCTTCGGGCATTCGGTGCTCCGTTTGCTGGCTGTGGCGCAGGATCCAATGCGCCTCCCACCCTCGTCATCCGTTTCCTCCTCCACGGTTTCTGAGAGACCGTGAAAGAGGAGAAAAAGTAAGTAGAGAAGGTCAGAAGAACCAGAGGGAATGATAAACGAATACAAGGAATACGTAAGACACCGTCTTGAGGGGACTGGAATCACGAGAACAATCGTTCCCAGAAGAAGCATGAAGAGACCGTCTCTTCCTTTCCTTTTTCAGTACGGCTGTGAAGAGGTGGTCGCAGAATGACGGAGCCCAGACCTCCTACGTCTGGAGGGCATCAGGGCAGAAGTGTTTCGCCACTTTTGGTCTCCCTCATGGGTCGAGGTGTTAGGAGGCAGCTCCTGGAAAGACTCAATAAGAACGGCGAGAGGCGATTAAGCCCACTCAAGGGACTGCTACGATAGGAGCTCGCAAACAGAAATCGTTTACAAGAAACCCAACCCTGAGACCCCAGGACGTCAATTGATTTTTGGTGTGGGAACGTCACGCTGTCCATCTCAAAACCATCGAAACCAAAGAAGCCCAGGGTACCCTGCAAGCAAGCAGGGTGCTTCTTGGCATGGTTTCCACTGTAAGCCATGTTGGCCCACATGAAGCCTGGAGCCCAACTGGATTCAGCAGGATCAGGCAGCACTAAGCAGGATTGTGCTGGATCGCGTCGTTTGTCGATCACGGATATACAATTAGCCCGTAGCACAAGGATACGCGGAAAGGATGCAAGGGCCTTGGACGCCCTTTTCGAAGCTTTCCGAACGGGGCGCGGCCGACGAGAGTGGTCAAGGACGGACCGAAGAGGCAAGGATGCAAAGGTACCCTTGGGAAGGTTGCCCATCCTTGCCATGCGGGTCGATTGTACCTGCGCCGATGCTGGATAGATGGATCTCCCAAGAAGCACATCCTGCGGGGCGGAACCCCGGCCCCCTGGAGAAGCCGTCGAGAGGCCCCAGAAGGCCCCGCGCACTGTCCTCGCGGACCTGGCGTTCGCGCAGACGGGCGGGCACAGGGCCAATGTGCAGCAAAACGGATGCACTGCAAGAGACTGAATGGGCGACTGGCAAAGGGGGGATGCACGACCTGGAATCGGCGATACATCGCCGACAGATCGGCGATACACCCCCGATAGTGAATCCGCACCTTCCTGTGCAGGTTGGGGCTCTCGGGCCTCAATCGGCGATCAATGCGCGATTGGGGGTCGATGCATCCCCCCCTTACAGTAGGGGCCCGACCACAACAAACCTTCCACAAGAAACCCGACCCTGAGACCCGAGGCCGTCCATCGATTTCGGGCGTGGGAACGCCGCACCCTCCACAGCAATACCGTCGAAACCAAAGATAATCCCAAGGCACCTTGGAGGCAAGCAGGGTGCTTCTTGGCACGGGTCTCCATTGTAAGGAGCGAATGGATTTTTCTGGGTCACGGCGAGCTTCGGCCACGACCAGGCTCTCCGACCCAGAGGCAACGAGCGGCCCAAAATCCAACCTCTCCTGAACCTAAAGCGGTCCGAATTTCAGCGTCTTGACTGCGCGGTTCCCCCTCCTCCTCCTCCTCCGCCTCCTCCTCCGCCTCCTTCTCCTCCTTCTACGCCAGACCAACCTGAGGCTATCCCGTGGAGCTCGTGAAACAAAAGTACTCCACTCGGCTCAAGAAAAGAGGACTTGACGGGCGCCGCGGGCAACGTAGGAAGTCGAGGCTAGCAAAAGAGTCGACAATTTGAGTCGGCGCCCGCCAACTCCGTGAAGACAGGGCAGTCCTGGTACCTTGGTGAGTACACGCCTCCCCTCCACGTAATCCAACTCAACTCCATCCCTTCGTATCTTTGGTGCAGTGGTACACGCTGCGGAATGAGCGCGCTACTGCAAGAGAACGTGCTGCTGAGAATTTGCATCCTGACATGCACGTGGGCAGATTGCCACGTGTACGTCTAGCGACGCATAGTGGCCAAAAGAAATGTGATCTGTTGGCAGGGATGTTTGGTTGACCTGAATCCTTAAGTGGGAGTGAGGTGCACCGCAAGCACGACGATGTACACCGTAACACAAGTGAGGCGAATGGCCCAGGAGAGAGTGATAGGGTTTCACGGTTGAACCCGAACCGCAGGAATTAAAACCAGTAGGCAGCGATGTGTGACGGCCAGAAAAAGAAACCCGAGCTGTAGGCAGGGGTTCCAGGTTTACCCCAAACCTCGAATCTGAGAGAGAGAGAGAAAGAAACAATGAGATAGAGACGTATCACAGGCATGTCGAGAAAACGGGAGAGTAAAGGGAGCATTAGTAGGCCGATAAACATCAAGAAAGAGTACATCGCACGGTTTTCTGGTTGACCCCCAACCGTAGCTGACGGGAGCAGCGAGGCAGACCTGTGTACCGGCCGGGAAAAAAAAAACAGCCCGAGCTGTGGGCTGGGGTTTCTGGTTTGCCCCGAACCTTGTATGTGATCCTCATCCTCCTCCACCTCCTCACCGACCCACCCAATCTTTTCGCATAGTTGGTACACGATGCGGAATATGTGTGCTGCTGCAGAATAAGACTGCTGCTGAGCGTGTGCGTCCTGACCGTACACGTGGGCAGATTGTTCACGTGTGCGTGGCGACACGAAGTGACCAGAATTCGCCGGCCCAACGGGCCAGAGGCGTGCTAAGATCTCCAGAAACTGGTTAACAATTGTATTGTACTAGTTCGCGCGCGCGGGGCGGCCCCTGGGGGTCCCCCGGCGAAAAGTACCCCGCCCGCCGCCTGGGAAGGTCCCGCCCGGTTCAACTCAGAGATGGTTTTCCTTCTGGGTGCGGCCTCTCAGGCCGCCCTGAGCGCGCCAAGAGTGCCCCAAGAGGCCCCCAAGATTGCTCAAGAGGCCCCCGAGACGTTCAAAGAGCGCTCCAAGGCGCCGAAGATGACCCCAAGACGGCCCAAGAGACCCCCAAGACAGCCGAAGAGGCCTTCAAGACGCCCCAAGAGCCTTCCAAGAGGCCTCCGAAGAGGGCCCCAAGAGGCCAAAATCGTTGATTTTCATTGGTTTTTCCGATGTTTTTTGCGTTCTGGCTTTTTCGGCTTCCGGACGCTCCAAGACGACCCAAGAGGCGCCCAAGATCGCTCCAAGACGGCCCACGAAGCTCCCAAGACGGCCCCGAAACGGCCCAAGAGGGCCCCCAAGACGGCCCAAGTGCCGCCCAAGACGGACCAAGAGGCCCCAAGACGGGCCCAAGAGGGGCTCAAGAGGGATACAGAGAACTGAAAAATCGAGCCCTCCGCCCCAGAAGGCGCCCAGGAGGCCCCAAAAAGGCCCCAAGAGGCCCCCAAGAGGCCCCCAAGACGCCCCAAGAGGCGCCCAAGAGGCCCAAAAGAGGCCCCAAGAGGCCCCAAAAAGGCCCCCAAGAGGCCGCAAAACTCGGCTAGCCCGCAACGGTGCGACAATATGGGCCGGCGGAATGAGCGAAGCGATTAAATAAGTGCCCGATCAGTGGGCAGAGTGTGAAGGAGGTGTACAACAAGCACGGCGATATATAGAAACCTATACGAGGGCAGACTGAGAGACTATTCGCGATCCAAAACAAAACAACCTGCGTGCAGCAGTTCTTGGGTTGCGGCCCAGGGGCACCAATACCCTCGTTTTGTGTGTGTGTGTGTGTGTGTGTGTGTGTGTGTGTGTGTGTGTGCGTCAAATTCTGTTCAAATGTTGCACGATACCTTGTAGTCCGAAATGCCTGTACACCGTTAGTATACATGCCTCGGGTTGTCCTAGGTTGACTGGCCTGCGCTCTTAGTTGCCTTTGGCAAGCGTGCCCTTGCTGTGGGCGAGGGTTTTCTGGTTGACCCTACACCGTCGGAACTAAGTGAGTAAGGTGGCCAAACAGATGGCGTCAAAATTTTATGGTTGACCCCGAACCGTAAAACAACAAGCAGTGAGGCAGCGAGGTGTGCCGAATGGGAAAAATGCCTGAGCTGTGGGCAGGGGTTTCTGGTTGACCCCGCGAGAGGCGTGCCACAAGCATGTCGATATAATGCGAAGTGAGGCATCAACGGAAGCTGTATCATCGGGTTTTGCTGGTTGACCTCGAACCGTAGCAGACGGGAGCAGTGAGGCCGCGATGTGTGCTGCCAAAGAATGAAAGGCCGCCGTGGACAGGGATTTCTGGGTAACCCCGTAACCTGTATGTGAGAAAAGCGTATCGCAGGCATGTCGGGAGGACGGGAGGCTGTAGGCAGTAGCGAAAAGATCAGAGAGAGAGAGAGAGGATTGACGTAAATGCGGTCGACATGCAGTGAAAAAAGGCCGAACGTCTGGCTCTCTGGGAAGGGTCGTACCCTGGCTGGGGACCCAAGTGCGCACAGTCCGCAGCTGAAAAAGGGATGGTCGCCTGCAACCGGGTCCCTCAAGGGGAACTAGCAATACTAGGGCTGCGACCCAGGGTTTTAAAGGCGTACCCTAAACCTGCATTGTGAGAGTGAAGGACCACCAACGTGTCGGACACCGCGTCGGAAAAAATACAGAGGTGTAAAGCGCATCAGTGAGACAGGAAACGTAACGGGAGAGTCGACAATTGTGTATTCGTGGCTGCACACTGTGCATAAGCGAAGGGCTCACTTGACGTACTGATGCGGCAATAGATGAGGTCGGAGCACTGGAAGTGGATGTCGTGGTGGGTTGCTCCCGTTGCGTGCTTAGTCCCTAGTTTGTCCTGTCTCGTTTCTGTTCGAAGTTTTGGACTTGGGTAGTGTGTCGTACAGTCGCGCAATCAGCTCGGGAGGAGGCTCATCGAAGGGTGCACCAGTTGGATGGTCGTGAAGGGGGCTGATGTGGATCTCGTATCGCGTCTGGTGTGAGCGGAGCCTGTCGATGTAGTTCTGGGATGTCGGGTCTCCTGTGTTGTTGACGAAGATGATGCGTCGACTGCAGTAGAGGATGTGCTGGTTTCCTCTTCTCGCTGCTGCGGTGTTTGCTGCGATTGTTCTCCTCCTCCTCCTCCTCCTCCTCCTCCTCCTCCTCCTCCCCGTCTTCCTCCTCCTCCTCCTCCTCCTCCTCCTCCTCCTTCTCCTCCCCTTCAGTCGGGCACGTCACCCTTACAAGGGAAGTTTGAACGAAAAATGAAACGTGTTAAACTTATCATTTAAATGTTAAGCTTCAAATTATGTGTTGGATATTCCTCCTATAGAGGGACAGGCCCAACTTCCTCGTCCTCCTCCTCCTCCCTATCGCTGCCCCCGAAAAACATGGGCAGCGGCTGTGGCGGTAGGGGGAGAGGAGGGCGGCCGTCCCACCCAATGCACGTCTCTCGTGGCGGCGAGCCGCGGCCCGTGGCTCCGCGGCGGAAGGCGAAGTCCGGGAGTCTGCATCGAACTGTTTTTTTTTTTATTTTTTTTTGGTCCCGGGTCAATCATGCCTTGCTGAATCCTGCAAGTCCCTCAAGATCCTGCGCCCAAGCCCGGGTCAATGCGACCCTGGCCCTGCAAGATCCTGCAAGATCGGGCGCTCTGGCTGACACCCGTTTGCATTGACCCTCGTCTCAAGGCTCCCGATTGAAGGCCAAAGCCATGGCGCCAGGATCCTGCGCGAAGGAGACCCAGACCTCCTTCGCGCCGTGAGAACATCGCGACAGGTCTTTGTTTCGCAATCTTCGGCCTCCAAAGTCCTCCCTCGCTGGGGCGCAGAACAATCAAGAACAAATTCGGGACGAAAAACCGGTCCTAGGGAAAGGGCCGATATATCTGGGGTCGACGTTGCGGGAACAAAAAAAAACACGACTTCGGGCGTCTCGAGACAGCGAGGGGCAGAGGAAGAAACAACAACCTGGCGATGGACACGACCATATGCAGTTGTGAATACCGTCGTTGTTGATATTGCCTTCGGTGAGTCTCCTCATGGGGCTACGAAGCGCGTGAAAAGTGTGCCGACATGGGGCGGGGCCGCCATGCGGACTGCGCCACTAGGAGCTGCGGAAGAGTTCCCTATGGGGCCCCGAAGCGTGTGAGGGGTGTGCCCAAATCGGGCGGCGCCGCCATGCAGACTGCGACACTGGCTGCTTCGATGGAGATCCTTTTTGGGCCACGAAACGTGTGAGGAGTGTCAACATGGGGTGGCGCCGCCATGCGTACTGCACCACTGAGACCTGAGGAAGGGCCCCCTATGAGGCCACGAAACGTGTGAAAGGTGCCAAACAGGGGCGGCGTTGCCATGCGGACTGCGCCACTGCGACGACCTTACCTTAAATTCCCTATGGGGCCACGAAACATGTGTTCCAAAATTGGACGGGGCCGCCATGCGGACTGCTCCACTGGAACCTTAGGTGGAACTCTCCATGGAGCCACGAAGCGTGTGAGGTGTGCGCGCGTGTGCTAAAATGAAGCGGTGCCGCATGCGGACTGCGCCGCTGGGGCCTGGGGTGGAACTCCCCATGGGGCCACGAAACGCGCGAGGGCTGTGCCATGATAGGGCGGCGCCGGCATGCGGACTGCGCCACTGGGACCTGAAGAGGAGCTCCCTAAGGGCGGCGAAGCGTGTGAGGGATGTGCCAAAATGGGGCGGCGCCGCCATGCGGATTTCGCCACTGGGACCTTGGGTGGAGCTCCTTGTGGGGCCACGAATCGTGTGAAGGGTGCGACGAAGACGATGACGATGGTGACGATGACGATGATGATGATGATGATGATGATGATGCTGATGATGATGATGATGATGATGATGATGCTTATGGCGATGATGATGACGATGCCGATGATGGTGTTCGTCTTAAACCCAACGCCTGCTCAGCCATAACAGTCAGCAAAGACGGCTGGGAAATCACTGCTGTACACGGGGGCCCGCACCACCCCTCGACCGTGAACTGCGCCTCGAAGAGCACCGCCAAGAGCAGGACCACGGAGGAACACCCGCGGGTTTCCAGCACCGCTTGCCGCGGGAGCCCCTGCATCGGCGTCAGGGCCGACGTCGCCGATGACGAGGATGACCACCAACAGCGACTGTACCTCCACCGAGCGCCAGCTGCCGCTCCAGGAGCCCGACGAAGGTGAGGAGCTCCGCGTCACTGAACATCTCGATGTTCCCGACGCGCTGGCCCAAGCTCCCCTGGAGGTCGGCGACGCGCAGCAAGAGACGGGTGCGCGCTTCGCTGGTGGCCCCGACCGCGCTGCCCCTGACCTCGACCCCGCGCGCCCCCTCGGCATCGGCCCCCGCAGTGGCCACCGCCTCCGCCGCCACCAGGAGGGAGGACGAGGCTCCGCCAGCCACGGCTGGCTCCGCCTCGCCGCCACCGCCGCAGGCGCCGCCGCAGGCTTCGGCATGGTAGCATCGCCAGACACCGCTGGCTCCTCCGCCGCCGCAGACCGCAGCAAGCCGTCCGCGAACGAGTCGTCCATGAGGTCGTCGTTGCCGGACGCGACGCGGCCGCGCCCGCCACTGCGGCAGCGCCAGCGCCAGGGCCGCCCCCGCCAGCGCCGGCCGCCGCACCAGCGCCTCCTCCGACTCCTCCGCCTCCACAGTGTTTCCGCACTTCATCCGCACCCGCAGCGCGGCCAGGCAGAGCCGCCGACGCCGGCGGAACGAGGGGTTCCGTCGTGCCGTCCGCCGCCGCAGCGGCCTCCTTGGCAGCGCCGCCGCCGCCGCCGCGCCCGCGCCGCCGCCGCCTCGGAGGGGCGCCAGCGCCAGGAGAACGTTGGGCAGGCACTGCGGAATGGCTGCGCAGCGCAGCCACCGCGGCGCGCAGGAGGCCCTCGGCCGCGCGCACGAGGCGCACACCTGCGAGCGAGTGGCCTCCTACCAGGCCATGGAGCGGCGTGGGTGGCGAGAAGAGCGCCGCGCGCCGCCTCCTCCGCGCACAGACGCTCCTGCGTCAGCGTCCCGGGCATGGCCGAGCGGCGAGCGCAACCCGAGGGGGCGCGCCCAATGACGACGACGGTGATATTGATGACGATGGCGATGACGACGACAACGCTGCTGCTGCTCCTGCTGTTGATGACGATGACGGTGATGATGATGATGACGATGATGCTGATGATGACGATGATGACGATGATGATTTCTGTTATCCCCCCAGGGCAGGTTTCTTTGTAGTCCGTAGTTGTTGAAGAAAGCGGCAGGGTATGGGGCGTCACCAGAGGCACCCACACAGGGCACCCACCTGGCCGTGCCGACCCCGAAAAGGGCCAGACCACCGAAGCACCCTCCCCGGAGCCCTGAACGCAGGGGTATGCAGCATCACCAGGGGCGCCCACACGAAGCACCCACCTGGCCGTGCCGACCCGTAAGAGGGCCAGACCACCGAAGCCTCCCCTCCGATTCACAGCCAAAGTAACCGTCGGGTCAAAGCATATCCTCGTACAGCCAGCTGCAAATTGAATTGGAAGCCGAAGAGAAGGACGTAGACATGGAGGTCCCAATGGGAGCACGAAGTGAGGCGTGCATCTCAGATGTGATTCCGATCGCCCTGAACATCTGCCGGCAGCGGGCCGCCTCAGAAATCCCGTCAGGAGGGTCAGCACGAGCATCTGGACCACGAAATCCCCCGTCCGCACAAGGGATATGCTCAGGAGGAGCACCAGCATCAGGAAGTGGCTCGACGAGAGAAACACCGCCAAGAGGACCATCACCACCATGAGCAGAGAGAGCCGCGTGAGAAACGTCGTATTTGTCCAAGACATGGGAGAAATCAGCAAAAGGCCGCTGGAAAAGTGCACGAAGCTCGGCATTGAATATCAGGGCCTGCCGCCGCTCAGCAGCCAGGGCACAAAGTACAGATCGACGACAGAGCCAGGCACGACGGTGACGAACTTCAGAAGACGCTGCCGCACGAACAGCAAGCTTCTCCACATAACTCGCACACCCTTGAGCTCCATCAACATCTGCACCAAGAGGATTGGCACTCGGAACACCGGCGGAGAGAGCATGAAAGGTAGGCAGAGCCGGCAACCGTACATCAGAAGGCCCGCGACCATCATGAGGGCCACGATCAGCGGGAACCACACGTCCATCAGGAAGCGCTCGGCAAGCAGGAAGCCAAGGACCATCAGGAGGTACACGTCCATCAGGAGGCGCACATCCATCAGGAGGCGGACGTCCACCACGAAGCGCTCGCCCATCAGGAAGCGCTCGGCAACCAGGAAGCGCACGTCCACCAGGAAGTGCACGTCCAAGCCAAATACCTGCAGCAGCACGAGACTCCGCAGCACCATCCGCATGAGGCTGCTGACGAAGTGCTTTGCGTGGTGGGGGCCAGTGGGGTCCGAGCAGCAGGTGACCAGGGATCACCAACATCTGGATCAAACCAAGGATCATCTTGCAGGTCCCGATCTTCACGAGGACGCCGGTGCCGAGGGCGATAGTCTCCGTCATGAGGGTCATCTGGATTAGGACCAGGCTTGGCATCATCGTCGCCATCGTCATCATGATGTACGCCATGAGCACCAGGCGCACGACGTAGTACAAGAGAAACGTGATTCTCACCAGAGCTCTTCTTGTGGCCGTGGTCGATGGAAATGTAATCATGCAGCCTGTGAGCCACGGCAGTGATCACGTCGATGAGGATGTAGTTCGCCATGCCAGGGTGGGCAGCTGGCAGAAGCACCACATGCACCAGAAGACGATCACAGTGCGACGAGAAACGTACTCGTCCCTGCCACCCTTCGCGGAGCTGCCCGAGGATCCAGTCCAACCGAGCGGCAACCACCATCGCACGCGCCGACAGAGCTGCAAGTACAGCAGGGAGGCCCTCGACCCAAGCACGTGCTTGAGCCACAATGGCTTGAGCCAAAATGGCTACGGATGATGATGATGATGATGATGATGATGATGATGATGATGATGATGATGATGATGATGAGGATGAGGATGATGTTGATGATGATGATGATGATGATGATGATGATGATGATGATGATGATGATGATGATGAACAGAGAAGGGAGGGGCAGCGGGAGGAGGAGTGAGAACGCGGGGCGCTGTCTTTTCGAAACGAAGACCCAACACCACAGGATGGTTAGGACAAACGCGATATGTAAACATGAACTTGTGGCGGTCCGCACGGATTTCATGGATCCGCGCCAGAATCGGAGTGCGCCAGGGGCGGCGCCGGAGGCGCCGTCAGGGGGGCCCGGCGCGGATCCAAGAAATCCGCGCGGAGCGCCAACAATCTATGCTTATGACATCTTTCTTCTTCGAAGAGGGGTGTCCTCGCGGCGGTATTGGGTCGCTGCTCGGCGGCATCCCGTCGGAGGCATCCCCGGCCTCCTACTCTGGCAGGCCGTCTTTTGTTCGCGGGCGTTTGTCGCGGGGTGGAGAAATGTGCACCTTCTGTGCACACTCTGGGCCCGCGGTGCCAATTTACAAATTGCTTCGGGCCCCTTTAGAACCTCTTTGCCTGCGATCCTCGATCCCTCTGCGTTTATTGCTTCCTCCCCCAGTGCCGTCCGCCCGAACTGTTTTACCAAAGGAAAAAGCTCACAGCATTATCCCGCCATCGTCTCAGGCAGGGCGAGCTGCGCACTCTCCTCGCTGAGCACAGCGAGGTCGCAAAGGAAGACAAGTTACTCGTGTACACGCCAAATGCGTGCCAACGCCTTCAATCTGAACAAAGGCCCTGAGACGTCCCAAAACCTTCTAATACAATCGAAGCTACGGTAGTTCAGAAACTACTAGAGCATAAGCTCCTAGAAAAGTATTTGCGGCAGCGTTAAAGAAACGATGTGCATCAAATGCTGTGCCAAAAATGTTTGCACAGCCTCGTGAATGTGTAGGCCTTCAAAACCGGGCCAACTTGCTGGAAGTGTCCTGCCAGTTCCCTGGAAACTCGGCCCAAAACGACGAGCGAATATTTCATGGTCAGCGTAACTGTAAATGCTGCCTACTTTGCACTTTAGTTGTGCGCATCTGCGAATGATGATGCGAGCGAGGCGCCGCGCTGGTGCGAGCACCTGGGCGGCCAGGTCTCAGCGAAGGCGTGGTAAGTGCCATCAGGGAGGCGTCCGATTGAAGACTTAAAGGAGCAATCAAATTGCATGAGCACAATGTTTCGGAGGTCCGCGCGGATTTCTTGGATCGGCGCCAGAGGCGCCGCCAAGGGGGCCTGGCGCCGATCCACCAAGAAAACTGCGCGGAACTCCGAACGTTTCCGTTTATGCAACTACCCTTTGGCCTACAAAACTCACTATATGATGCAACTTCTAACACCTTCACTTCGACCGCGCCGAACCACATCCACTCCCTGTGCACCGTCCGTGCTTGGCGGCGTGCCGTGCGGGTTCGATTCGAGAATCATGTTGTGGGCTTACCATGCTTCGTCCACCGTCCGCCTCCCAAAGATGGTCACGACCTAGGAATAAACTGCACACACACATGACCAGTGCGCCTGGCGCGAGTATCCACAAGTAGTAGCGCGGTCCCAGGGTTAGCACGTGGCGAAGGTCGAACAGGACTGCAGTCGGACCTAGGGCAACAAAAACATCCTCCAAAAACAAGAGGCCCTTCGCTGGCCAAACTGTAGAACATTCGAGGGTACCCTCCCCCAGGATCCACAAGAACATCCAACAAACACTATCAACATTAGGATGCCCTCCCCGAGCCGACCTCGACCTTATACCTCGGCCCGTTCGTGAGGTGCCTGGCGATCATCAGTTCCACAGCACTCTCGTCGATTCTTCCTGATGTATGGGTCGCTGGCTGCGGTCACACTAAGTCGGGCGTGCTGCCGAGCTCGCCGCCAAGTTGGCCGTCGCGACCGCCGTGGGTAGGCAAGCGAGTTCCACTACTCGCAAATTATAGAACTACTCGGACATGGCCTGGATCCACCAAGGGGATCCCGCGTTCCATCACATCGAGGCACACGCTTGTTCTACTTAGATTTCGCTAGTAGGCACATTGCGGCGCTGCGAGTAGTGGAGCGCGCTCAGTGAGCGGGGACCGCGGCAGGGCTCGCCGTCGCGCTGATGGCCAGGCTGGCTGTCGGGGTCGCCGTGGGGCTCGACGTGGGGATAGCACACGCTGTATTCTCTAAATCGGCCCCGTGTGTTTGAAAGCACTGCCCCTGGGTGTGGTCGCGACGCCGCCCTGTACCCGCTCCCAGGGGTGCAGCACCGGCGTGGCCGCCCAGGGCGCCCCGCTGCGGTGCCCGCTGCGTGAGCGCATCAGTTCCTTCCCTCCTCCGGCGGCCACTCTTCTCTTCCCCCTCATTCCCCTCCTGCATCTGGGCAATTCGCAATGCCGTCACCCGGCTTGCCCGAGCGCGCGTGCGGACTGCCTCTGCCGCGCCGCGACGTAAAGAGTTTGAACGCACTGCCATGCCTTATTCGCATTGGACGCAGCCCCTGCGCCCCAAGAGGCGTCACCAGCTCGTGACTTACCTCTTCACGGCTCGCACAGGAAGGCTGGGCGCTTCGGGTGACCAAAGGCCTCTGGCGGTACTCCGCCTCCTCGTCCTCGTCCTCGTCCTCGTCCTCGTCC
Source organism: Prorocentrum cordatum (assembly GCA_963575745.1). NCBI lineage: Eukaryota > Dinophyceae > Prorocentrales > Prorocentraceae > Prorocentrum > Prorocentrum cordatum. The sequence goes on along the minus strand of CAUYUJ010017393.1, from coordinate 188,874 downwards.
TCGTCCTCGTCCTCCTCCTCCTCCTCCACCTTCCCCCCTTCCACCCTCCTCCTCCCTCCCTCGTCACCGTCTCCCCTCATCCTCTCCCTCGGCGAAGAAGACGAAGAGAAAAGAGGATGAAGGGAGAAGAGGAAGCCCCTTGCCCTTTGTGAGAACAACGAAACATCATAAACACGATATCTCGGAGTTCCGCGCGGATGTCTTGGATCTGCGTTGGACTCCATTTCCTGGCCCGAGGTAGAAAGAGAGAGAGAGAGAATGCAAAAGAAAGGATAGCATACTTCAGATTGGGGGAGGCGGCGGCGGCGCTCCACAAGAGCCCGATGACGGTCGATCTGGGGTTCCTTAGCGTTAGCAGCTCGGCGCCTGCCTGCGCGAAGCTAGCAGCAGCCCCGTACCAGCACAGGGGGATGCCACTGCACAGCCCACGCCGAAGCGGCTCCTCTCTGTTCTCGGGGAAACCAAGAGATACCAACACCGCTACTCGCCTGACCTCTCCAAAAGTGCGTTCTGACCAGAACTTCGAGGCGAATCCGACGGTGGCGACGAGGGCCTCCCGGGAGGCCAGAAACAGGGAAAAGAGCAAAAGGTAGCGGTATGGGAACCGTTTCCTCGTTTGAGTTCTGATGCACGTAGAGGCGAGACTAGACTGACACAAGACCTATCGGCCCAAGAGCAAGCAACAACGATGGAGGGGCGCAGGCAGTGGGAGCAGGCAAACGGACGGCCCATGAATTCTGGGGAAGGCGGGCGAGGACGACGACAACGACGGCGGCGGCAGGCATCGGGCGCAGCCTAGCCGACTCCTAGCAAACCACCCCCTTTCGTGACGTCGCCCTCGCCGCTCGAAGAGCACATACATACGTCTTAGGGCGATGCGTGGGGACGTTACGGAAAAGAATCGATTGCTAGGGGTCGGTTAGGCTGGCCCTGAGGCCGGGACGACGGCGAGGACGACGACGCGGACGGGACAAAGGAGGCCCGAGGCTCAATGAAGCTAGGCCGAGATCTGGTGCTGGTTTCTTCTCCTCCGGGAAGAGGAGGAGGCGGAGGAGGAGGAAGGGAAGGCGGAGGAGGAGGAGGAGGAGGAGGAACACGAGCAAGAGGAGAGCGAAAACAACAAGGCGACAACGACGACGACGAAGGCGGCGGCGGCGGCGGCGGCGGACGACGACTGGCGGCGAGGAGAGAGCTCGTGCAAGGCGGGAATGGCGCACGCGGGCGGTCCCCGAGAAGCACGCGGCAGCCCGCTGGCGTGGAGAAGAAGGGGCGGGGGTCGCCTTGAGCTCCTCCGCCCGCGAAGCCTTCGACGCCTCGCCGGTCATCGTCGCCCTCGTCGCTTCGTCGGCACGCCCAAAGACTCAAATCTACGGCGATGCGATCGATGTCAGCCGGCGTTCGCTCCTCGAACTTGGCGCTCTTGGGGGACCCCCCGCCGCGCGCTCTCACCCCCCCCCCGTTCTTGTCTCTTCGGTCGTTCCCTCTTCTGTCTGCGCCTTACTTTGCTACGCTGCGCCGCATCGTCGCCACACCTCCGCTTGGGTCCCAAACGGCCGACGGAACGGATGGGTTCCTCGATTTCGGGCCTCGGGGGCCGGTTGACCGGGGCCTGGGACCATCTGGCGACGAACCCGGAACGAAAGCCAGAAGGCCATACAGTCAGCCCGTATAGTGAGGATGCGCGATAAGGATGCAAGAGCCTTGGAGGGCCAGTTCAGAGCTTTCCGAAAGGGGCGCGGCTAACAAAAGTGGCCAGGGATGGACCGAGGAGGCAAACATGCAAGGGTGCGCTTTGGAAGGTTGCCCATCTTTACCATGCCGTTTGATTGTATACACCGCTCCTGGGCCCAGGATGGGCCAAGCCTGCAGCAGCGGACATGCACAGATCCCGCCGCACTACGGTATCATCACCACCGCAGGAAGATCGGCGGAGCACAGGTGGAATACAAGTCGAAATCGTGACGCTTTTGTCGTGCTTTGCTTTTATTCGGGTCTCCTAGTAGCTTTTCGCAACTTCGGCTACTGAGGATCGTGTTCCTGCTCGCGCCCGCACCGCCACCGCGGCTTGTGAGGCCACACGACGAACCAAAGGTTTTCAAATATTGTGGCATCTCGGTGGCATCCTTGTGAGGCATTTGGGCCAACGCATCTCCAATATAGTTCAAGATAGTTCAGGATGTCCTCCAATGTGCTTGCAACAAGCCCCAAGACTGGCTCTAGACGGTTCCAAGTGCCCACGGAGCCTCCCAAGGCCACCCCTGGAAGCCAACAACCTTCCCAAACCGAATGACCTTGGCATCTTGGGTTTTCCGCATCCGATGGTCTTCTGAGGCCTCGAGACGGTTCCAAGGTAGCCCAAGAGAGCCCAAAGACAGGCTCACAATGGCCCCAAGACGGCCCAAATACCGCCCCAGAGCGCCCCGAGTGCCCCAAGAGGCCCAAGAAGCAACTGTTCGGGCTCCACTGGGGCGAGGCTCACTGAGGACTACCCGCTATCTGACCTATATGTTCTGAGGAAGCCCCACGAGGGCCCAAAATGCCCCCAAAAGGGCCCCGAGAAACCCCGAAGAAGGCCCAGAGAGAGCCAAAGGACTCCGAAACTGCCCCCAGAAGGCCCAAACAAGCAACCAAAAAGCCCCCGCCTCGAAATATCCGCGAGGACAGAGGGCGCGCCACAGATAATGCGGCAAAAAACCGCTATGCGAGCTACGTGGATCTCATACCACTTGGGGGATCTACTTTTGTAGGGGCTCTACTGGGCCCTGTCAAGCCAGATTCCTCGGTGGTCTCGATGCTGAACCCACTGCGGCGCCGCTCTTGGGGGCGCCCCAGACGCGCTGTCGAACGCGTTCTGGACCCGCCCCCCCCGCAGATTCTGATGGTGAGATTTGGAGCACATGTCACTGCGCCGACCTGGCAGACGTGCTGCAGCGGATTTGCGCGTGGATTTCTGCCGATGCAAACCCTCGAAACAGCGAGTGAAGACCGACGTGAATGTCCAATGGATTTGTTTCAGTTGGGGGGGCGCCCCCCCCCCGCAAAGCCTGCGCGCAACCCGCAGCTCGGGAGGCAGAATCGGCAAGCCTCCGGAACGCCCCTCGGCCTCGGCAGCCCTGGAGGCTCGCCCCTGGCACCCTGCGAGGCGATTCTAACCGCAGCAAAGAGGAGAAGGCGGAGGAGACGGAGGAAAAGGCAAACGAGGAGGACGAGAATGGCGAAAATGACGAACAGGGAAGGATTATATGAGGAGGATGAGGAGGAGGAGGAGGAGGAAGACGAGGAGGAGGGCGGGGGCGGCGAAGCGGAGAGAAGCGGAGCAGGACGACGATGGGGAAGACGGAAGAGGAAGAGAGCGAAACGGAGGATCGCCAGGCGGAGGAGAATTAGAGGAGTAGCGTGAGCGTGGCAGGGGGATCAGGAGGATCAAAGGATAAGATGACCGCCGAATTGCCTACCACATATACCATATCATCCCCACCCCCGTCCCCCTGTTTTTTTCATCCTTCATTGCCCATCGCTCGTTGAAAGTATGAACTGTTATAGTACCAGGACCCAATCTACTCTAAGCGCCTTTTTCTGTTTCCTTCCTACTTTCCATCTTCTAATATGAGCGAACTCCTTAGGATGGCGGACAGAACCGAATCAACCTCATCTATTCTCAGCGCCGTCCTACTTCATGCTTCTACGTATCAGCATATTTCTTCCGACCATCCGCACTGTCTGGAATCCCCCGCGACTTGGATTACACGGGGGGCAATGTCGGACATGGGGGCCGCAATCCAACGCAGGAAACGTAGGACATCGGGAAGTGGGCCATGTCCTGCGTTCCCGTATTTTCCAATGTCCCAGAGCCTGTCGTGCCACCTGCTCGAGCCTCTCGGGCCCTGCCGATCCCGGCGCCGAGCCGCCCCGACGCCCGCGCCCAGACGGGGCTGGCGGGCTGGCGCGCCGACGGAAGGGGGCGGGGGGCAGCCGCGGCAGCGACGCCGACGCTCCGACGCGGGGCAGAGAGAGAAGAGAGAGAGAGAGAGAGAGAGAGAGAGAGAGAGAGACAGAGACAGAGAGAGAGAGAAGAGACAGGAAGGAGAGATGGAGAGGAGATGGAGAACTTGAGGATTGCGCGAAGGCGCGGGGTTCAGGAGAGAGGAGAGGGCGAGCGAGACTGGCGACGCTGGAGGGCCACTGAAGGGCGAGCCCGCAGGCGCAGCGCCTTTTCGGCCGTCTCGAGGGAGGAAGGGAGCGCGAGGAGTTGGGGGCATAGAAAACATCGCCACCAAAAGATTGTCGAGCCTGACCGCCGCGCCCGCAGACGGGCAAGACTGCCCGCGCCTCCGGCAAGGCGGACGCGGAGGAGCGCAATCCCAAAGCGCTAGGCCGGCATGCGCGGCCAGTGAGTGCGCGTTGACTGCCGGGCACGAGTCTGAATTCGGACGCAGTGTCAGAGCGACAATGGACGCGCCCTTCTCCTCATCTCCTTGGACCCCCACTCCTCCGCCCCCCGGCCCCGCCCTCCCCCGCTGACCCCTGGGCGCCGCCAGTCGCTCAAGCATCAGAGCGCCCACCAGCTGCGCGGGCCCTCCGCCGGGCGCCCGAGTGGCGGCGCAGCGGCGCGACGCGGCTCGACGCAGTTGGCCGCGGCCTAGGCCGAGCATTAGACGACATCTCCAGGGGGGAGAAGGCCCCGCCTGCCATCTTGCAGCGGCGGGGCCAGAGAGAAGAGAGAAAAATGATAATAAAAAAGGATGCTCGTATATATATATATATAATCATATATATATATATACCATGCAACAAAGACGAGGGCCTGCGTGCCAGCGATCTGAATGTACTTGTACGTCCGCGTGGCCGTCTTCTCCACGCGCGCCATCAAGAGGTCCGCGGGCTCCGAAGCGTCTTTCTCCTTCAGCCCGGCCGCCGCCCGCGCCGGGCCGAACTCCGGGGCGGCGAAGGGGCCGCGGCGGCCCGCAGGGTTGAACAATTCAACGCGGGCGACCTTGCGCGGCGGGGTAGCGGCGGGCCATCTGGGCAACGGAAGAAAAGGCCGACGCGCATCTTCTATCTCTACGCGTCGACGCCCGCCCCCCCCCCTCTCTGAGAGGGGGCGGGGGCGGAGAAGGGGGGGCCGGGGGCGCGGGGCAGCGGGGGCCGAAAGGGGGGGGGGGGGGGCGGGAAAGCGCGATGAGGGGGGGGGGGGCGCGTGAACAGAAACGGACAATGAGCAGCGGCGCTGACGAGACGGGTCCGCGGACCCCACGGAGTCTCCAAAGTTGAAGGAGCCTCGGAGGCCGACCGGCGGCGGCGGCGGCGGCGCGGCGCCGCCGCCGGGTCGCTGGGCAGCCAGCCACGCGGGCCCGGGGTGCTTTTAAGCAGCGGGTTTTAGTGGGGGCGGGGGCGCGACGGGCGCGACGGCGCCAGCCGCCGTCGACTCATTGGCAGAACCCGAAACTCACTGCAACCCACCCGCTCCCCGGCCCCCCACCTCGCCGCTTTGATTCCCGCCCGCCCCCCAAGGCGATCGCGCCTGCCCCCCCCCTCTTCGCCCCCCCCCCCCCCATCCACCTCGCGGCGTGGCCCCGAAACGCGGAGGCTGCAAATTAGGGCGGCAAAGAATCATTCGGCATGCATCTCGCCTGCCCCAATGTTGCCAACTGCCCCTCAGCCCCATCCACGCCCGCGCCCCCTCATCCCCCCGTCCACATCCACATCGCCTCATCCGCGCCCGGCGCCCCCCTTCATCCGCCCATCCACATCCGCCCCCAGTCATCCCACATCGCGCCCCAATTTGGGAAGGTAATGGAGCGGCCGCGGTTGCCCCTGGGATTAGAGACAAAAGGAGGAGGGACAAATGCGGAAGATGAGAAGAATGACGACAAGCTCGCGATACATGAGGGAAGAATCGAAGGGGCAGCGGCGAACGGATGGGACAGGACTGGAAAAAAGGCAGAGAACGAGAAGGAACACAACGATAAACAAGACTAGGGGGAGGAGGAAGGACAAGGCGGAGCAGGATGGATAAATAGGGAGGAAGGAGGGGGAGGAGGGAGGAGGAGGAGGAAGAGGAGGAAGGAGGAAGAGGAGGTAGGAGGAGGAAGGAAGAAGAAGGAGGAGAATGAAGACGACGATCTCTTACTCGAAAAAAAAAATCAGGCCCTCAGAAAAGCGGGGGCTGGGGGCACTGGGGCCCCCGGAAGCCGCGATTGCAGAGATCGATGCTTAGGGCTGCTTTGGTCCCGGGGCATGGATAATCACAGCCTTAGAGCCACCCGGCAGACGGGGCCCGGAAGGGGTCCGGAGGGGGCCCAGAGGTGGCCCAGAACGGTCCGAGGCAGTCCGAAGGAAACCCAGAGGAGGTCGAGTCCGGAAGGAGTATGGAGGGAGCTTGGAGCCGTCCCAAGAGGCAGTCTGGAGGAAGTCCGGAGGGTATCCAAGGGGCCCACCAGTCCGCATCGGAGCCCTCCGGAGGGGGGTCTGGACCTGCTCTGGGCGGAATCTTGCGCCTGAAGATTTCATTATAAACCCGATTTGTCTGTCCGCGCGGGCGCCCGTGCATGGCCCCCCAGCAAGTCCGGCGGCGTTCTCGGCGATTCCTCCTGCAGCCGGCGCTGGGCGGCCGCGGCGAGCAATTCACCGCCCAGCCTCCTTCCATCTGATGGCGACTCCGATGATGATGATGATGATGACGATGGTGGCGATGATGCTGATGATGATGCTGATGCTGGTAACGGCGACGGCGATGGTGATGATGGTGATAATGGTGATGAGGATGATGGTGGTGCTGCTGTGGGCGATGATGAGGATGGTGGCGATGATGACGATGGCGATGTTTTTGAGAACGATGAGGACGGCGCTGGTAGATGATGTAGACGGTCGTCACGATCATGAAGCGATGCGAATCGATGGTGATGTTGGCAATGGTCACGCTCGTGGCGATGGTGGTGATGATTATGACTTCGGCGGGGGTAATCCTGCCAGGCTGATCTAAACCTTGATTTGTTATGATTCGCGCTGCGTGGCTATTGTGTTTGTGGCCCACCGGGCCCTGGCCCCGCCGGGCCCCTTCGGGCCCCCCCGAGCCATCGCCCGCTGGCCCCTCGGGCGCCCCACCACCCCGACACCTCGAACCGATCCCTGCCGCGCCGTCGACTGTGCAATAATACGTATAAGCCTTGCTCCGGAACTCTAAACCCCTCGGATTCTTGCCCACGGCGAACGAGTCCAAGATTGCACGCCGGCCTGCGGCGAAGGCGCCGTTGGTCGAGACACGCAATGCTCGATCTGCTCGAGAAAACGCAAGAGCGCGCTCGAACCACTATGGGCTCGCGGATCCCGCGACAGCAGGAAACGCGAAAGAGCTCCCAGGGGGTCCGGGGGGGAACGCAACATGGCCCACCATGCCGCGTAATAAGGATGGAAGATACGGAGGCAAGGGCCTCGGAGGGCCATGTCGACATGTGGCGGGGGGCGCAAGAGTTCGAGGCGTCGCCCATCCTTACTGCGCGGGTTGACTGCGGCTCAGACGAGGTGCCCGGGCCGCTCGGGCGTTCGGGCCCCATTACTTTGATGTCAACTGCGATTTCAACGGGACCCAGCCACTGATTTCGGCGGCGCCGTGGAACCCTGGGAGCGACACAATAGCGCTCTGCGTATTTTACATTATGTGCACGGTGCTGGTTGTCGCTGGGTTTCAAGCTTCGGCGTGGATGGCGTTCCCAGAGGAATCCGAAACGATCTGGAGATGCCCATGATGATCGTACTTCCCCATCGGAGTGGCCACTGCACTCAGTAGCGCGCAAAGAAAGTACGCTGCGCAATAGCCTCCAAATCGCCGCCACAAGCTTTTCCGGAATTTCCTGGGGCAAACCTTTCGCGCGCTTCCGACGCGGCCAGGCGCGGGCGCCTCGACTCGGACATGTCTGTTGGCCTGTTGGCCTGTTCCTGGATGGGCTGGATGGGCTGACGCCGACGCTCAATGATGCTCGCGCTCGTTCGGCAGTTCGGCAGGGGGTCCCAAGGCAATTTGCCACGCGCAACTGCCCTTGCTCTCTACGCCCCAGGCTGGGCCAGCCATCGCCACCGCTGCCGGCGCCGACGCCGCCGCGCAACCGCCGTCAGTGAAAGCGGCCGGGAGCTGCGAGGAGGACTTCCGAGAGGAGGACGAAGCGATGGAGTCTCAGCGAAAGAGACAAAGGAGGAGGAGGAGGAGGAGGAGGAGGAGGAGGAGGAGGAGGAGGAGGGGGAGGAGACTGAGTGACGGAGCTCCCCCATTAAACTTATGCACACCTGCTCGCAAATTTATAGCTGGGGCGGCCCGCGCGCAGCCCCAGTCGATCCCCTGTGAGCCGACCGCCCAGCGCACAATCCCAGCCGACCCCCATGGGGGCCGACGGTCTCGCGCGCGGCCCCAGCTGACCCCCTGTTAGCTGACGCGCGATGTCGATCAGGCTCGAGGCCGAAGAATGCCGCGGAACATGTGAGTCCAGGGATCCAGTCGTGACTTGCGGCGACGTTAGCAATTCGTTCTCAGTGCTGCAACCGCGCGAATCGCGCAAACACTGACACTGGCCGACGCTGGCCCTCGGGCCGCCGCGGTCTCTCCAGCCCCCGCCCAGGGCCCAACCCTGCATCGCGCGAACGAAACAATCAACTGGCTTGCCGCCCCTGGCCTCCGACCGAGCCGAAGCGGGGGCGCGGCTGGGGGCGGGCGAAGGAGAAGACGGGGGGACGGGTCAGCTGCTGGCGCCGTCATTCGTTCGCAGGCGGGGCCACCCATCCAAACTGGCGCTAGGCCCACCACCTGCGCGCCCGAGAAGGGCCGCCCGAACGAAGCACAGTCTCCGACGGGCTGCAGGCGCAGATCCCGAGGGCGGTTGCGGACGGCAGCGCGGGCGCAGTCAAAACGAAATGGCAGCATGCACAGCGGGCGCTTGCGAGTGTCCTCCAGCCTCCAACTCGACAAGCACTACTTACAAGGTTGCAGACATGCCTGCGAGAAAGACGAGTACACCCCCCGCCGCCTGAACAACATTAGATGGTTGGTGGGCACGCGGGGGGCGCAGCGCTGAATTTCGAAACTTCAACAGAGGGGGTGCCGATGACAAAATACAGCACCACGCAATTCCTAAACACTCTAGGCCGGAGTGGGCGACGGCCGTCGCTGAGCCTGACCCCGGACACGCCGCGCGCGACCTCGTCGCCGCCCAGCTTGACGATCTGGCCGCGCCGCGCGCCCGAGCCCCACAAGTTGGCGACCGCCAGCGACGGGGCGTCGCGCCCGTCGACGCCGCCCCTCTCCAATGCCCTCTTCAGATCCGCACTCCCTCAACCTCCGGCCATCATCCTGATCGTCATTCTCACTCCTCAAACAGTATCAAATATCATATATGTGGCATTCTGGAATCCAGGGCCCCGGCATCACGTCAGCTCGCGACTGCGCGCGCGCGCGCCCGCCGCGCAGGCCATCGGCGCTCGCGCAGCGGGGCCCGAGACGCGAGACACGCGCTCAACGCTCGGCCCGAGACATCATGATTACAGCGTGCCCCTTAATGAACCCGCCCCGTTTTCGTCGCACCGCGCGATCGAAAGGTCGCCGCCGTTGACGGCGCGCAGGCTGGAGAGCGGCTGGCGCACCGCGGCGGCGTAGCGCTCCGCGAAGAGTCTCGCGCCGAGCCGGGCGCCCTCCTCGCTGATGGACGGGCCCTTCGTTCTGCCGCGCAGCCCAGGCGGCGGCCTGCCAGCGCGCGAAGGAGATGAGACTCTAGACGCTTCAACATATTATCTTGAGTACCTCTGATCTTAAATTGCAGGCAATAGTGACGCTGGTAAAACCGCCCCAACTCACCCGCCCCTGCCGGCTACCTCCCCAGTAGAAAGCGCAGGGGCGCCGGGGGGGGGCGAGCTGAAAGCATCGAGAGATTGCGGGGATGACTGGAAAGAAAGCAGCGCCTGAAAAAAGAACAGAGCCACCTTCTGGCGCATAGACGAAAAGACATTGATGCTGCCTGTTGCACCGCAATTGCCTGGAATCTGGGCCCGCGCGAAGGGCCAGAAGACCGCGGGAACCTTATCTGAAACACCTAACTTGTATAAGTCAGCAATGACGTTCGAATGGAGAAGTTCTCCGTGCACTTTCCACGGGGATATTGACCACAGTAAGATATGTCCCGATTCTCTCCGTGCGCTCCCCTGGGCTCCTCCGCCCTCGATTGTTGCGAGATACTGAGGTCCGTCGAGCCCGCGCGGGCGACGACCCGACTCGACCTTCCAAACAACTCCTCAGCCGGGCCAGGCGGCGCGGCGGCGCTGCTAGCCAGGCGGCCCCCCGCTCGCTGGCTGACGGGGCTCTCGCGCCACTGCTGAGCGACGACGGCGCAGCGACGGAGCGGGGCGACAGAGCGCGGCCGAGGCCGAGGTTGGATTCAGAAAGAGGAGCCCCTGCGACGCGACGATGATGACAGTGATGACAGCAGCGAACGACTTTCACTGAAAGCCCGACTCGTCGGGGGTCGTCTTCTTCTCCGTCGCTTCTCCGTCGTCGTCGTCGTCGCCGTGGTCGCCGACGAGTCGTCGGTCGTCGGCCCGACGACCGACGGCGACGACGCCGGAGAAGACGGCGATTCGACGATTCCATCGCTCGATCGACGGCGGCGAGACGACGTCAAGCGGCGGAAGATGAAATGAGAGAGGAGGGAGAGGAGCTCGGAGGCGGAAGCAAGGAGAGGTAAATCGGCGAGATAGTGAGAAGACAGTAAGCCAGCGAGAATACTAGGAGGCGGCGCCGCCTCAATGTCAGGCTACACTTGCGGCGCCCCCGGCGCGGGCCCGTCGGCGACGTCGACGATCGCGACCCCCGCGGCGTCGTCGACCTCGACCGCTGCTCGGCAGCCCCGACCCCGCCGGCGACGTGGGCGCCCGCCGCGGGGCCATCCGAGGCAGAGTCGACGCCGGCAGCACCTGGGAACATTCGATAGTAGACGCCGCTGAACCTGCCCATTAGCCTTGTCGCCAAGGGCACTGGTAGACGCCGATGCATCGCCGTGAGTCCTGGCTGCGTCTTGTGCGCCAGAATCGCCGTCAATCGCAGGGCCGTCAACGGCGTCGGCCTCGCCGACGAGGATCACGTCAGCATCGAGCGCAGAGACGTCATCGTAGCCGTCGGGCTGAGCTGCATCCGCGGCGGCCCCGCCCTCGAAAGCCAAAGTTGGCTTCTGCTGGCGCGGCTTCTCCCCCCCTCTGCAGGCTGGGCGCCCTCGCGCGCGATGCTGCGTGCTGCCGAGGTCGAGCGCCCCGCGCCCCCCAGTCAACGGCGGGGCTGCGACCGTGCGCTTCTTGGCGCGATCACCGGCGCACTCGGCATCGGACATGTCGGCGAAACCAAGACGCACAAAACGATTCCAACCATCGACTGAGCGAGCATCATGGAAATGCCGATTGAACACGTTGCGAGAAGTACAGTGCTGCGCTGGCCCAAACAGCTCCAACTCACCGGGCCCCCCGTTCATCGGGCGGGGCCACCGCGGCCCTCGCGAAGCAGCCCGCGCGCCCGCGCTGGAACGCGCGCGGCCAGACCGCCAGGTCACGCCCAGCGCCCTCTTCACCAGCGAAGAGGACAACCGACCCTGCCGTTGCGGAGCTCGGACTGGCCGTTCGAAATGGCGAAGCAGACGACGCAGCTCAGTGCCTCAATTGGTTTCGCGAGGAGATGCATTCTTCATCTCCCTCGTTTCGACGGGCCCTGCCTGCTGGGCGCCCAGGCGCCGCGACGACGTCGCCCAGCTGCTCGGGCAGCCCCCAGCGAGGCAGCCGGGAGCCGCCGGCGCAGCCCCCCCCTCTGTCTGCCCGCCACTCCGGGCCGCCAGACGAGGCGACGGGCGAAGAAAGGAGAGAGAGGGAGAGAGAGAGAGAGAGAGAGAGAGCAAAAAAAAAAAACAAAAAAGAGAGAGAGAGAGAGAGACGGAGAGAGAGAGAGAGAGTGAGACAGAGAAACAGAGAGACATACATATATATATATATATATACACATGTATATATATATATATATATACAAGACTGCAGCGGCGCTTCGCGCCATGCACCTTGGTCCTTGAAGTTTGGTATCCAGGCGGAATGGCAGTAAAATCAAGCCGACAATTTAGCGATAACTCCTGCTTGCCTTTTCCGGCATCGCCGCTATAATGATGTTATTCGTTATCCTTCCTCCATGCGCCTACTGCTCCTTATTTTCGCCATACCCTGCGCATTCTCCCAATCCTTCTCAGCTTTTTTTTTGCGGAGGCTCCTCCTTGGAGAGCCTCTAGGGGCCTCACAAAAGTTGTTTCGGGTTTTCTTAAGGCCTTCTGGAAGCCTCCTGGGCGTATTCTGGGGGCCTCCGGGGGCTTCCTCGGGCCACCCTGCCTCCAACCGCCGTCTCCCTGAACGACCGAATCACGATTTGGAATTCTTCGGAAGGTGTCTTTGGGCCATCTTGGGCCGCCATGGGACTCTCTGAGCGCCATCTTGGACCCGTGTTGTGCCGTTTGGGGGCTCTCTTGGACTGCCTGGAAGCCCTTTCGGATGGTTGTGGGGCGATTTGGGAGCCCCCCAGGCGGCTTCGAACGCCCAGAAAACCGCCGTCTTGGAGCGCCGGGAAGCCGAATAGAGGAGAACCCCCAAATTTTCCCAAAACCAACAGAAAATCAATCATTTGTGCCTCGGGGGGCCTTCTTGGGAGTGCTCTTGGAGGCCTCTTTGGGGCCGTCCTGGAGGCCTCTTGGGCCATCTTGAGGTCACGTCGGTCACTCTTGGAGCGCTCTTGTGCTGTCTTGGGGGTCTTTGGGATGTCTCCGATGACCCCCTGATCGCCCTAAGTGTGCTGGGAAGGCTTGGCAAAACGCCTTGCGAGGCCCGGTGGCCGCTTCGAGGCCCGTTCGGAAGGCCCCCAAACCCCAGGTCCCGGGAGTGTAAGTTTTTTTTTTGGGGGGGGGGACGGGTTTTCCCCCCGCCCGGGCTTATAAAAATATAGGAAGAGGGATATTTATGTAGAGAGAGAGAGAGGGAGAGAGAGAGAGAGAGAGAGAGAACAAAAAAAAAAAAGTGATAGAGGGAGACAGAGAAGAGAGAAAGAGAGCGAGAGAGAGAGAGAAGGAGGGGGAGAGAGAGAGAGAGAGAGAGAGCGAGAGACAGAGAGAGAGAGAGAGCGAGACAACAAAAAAAAAAGAGAGAGAGAGAGAGACAGAGAGGGAGGGAGACAGAGAAAGAAATGCGGGGGAAAAAACAGAGAGGGACAGAGAGAGAGAGAGTGGGAGAGAAAGACAGAAAGAGAGAGACAGAGAGACAGAGAGAGGGAGAGAACAGAGAGAGAGAGAAAGAGAGAAAGAAAGAAAGAGAAAGAAAAAGAAAAAGTGACCGAGAGGGAGAAAGAGAGATAGGGAGAAAGAGAGAGAGAGAGAGAGCGACAGAGAGAGAGAGGGATAGAGAGAGAGAGAGACTCAAAAAAGCGAAAGAGAAAGGGGGAAAGAAAACACAAAAAGAGGGAAGAGAGAGGGAGAGAGAGGGAGAAAGACAAAGAGAGAGAGAGAGAACGAGAGAGAGAGAGATAACAAAAATAAAATACAAGAAAAGAAGAGAGAGAGAGAGAGAGACAACAAGCATGAAAGAGAGAGAGAGAGAAACAAACAAAGAAAAAACAAACAACTATCACAACAACGGAATAAGAGGAAACAAAAGAGGAGACAAACAGAGAGGAAACCCAACGTATAGAAAAAAAACAAGGAAAAATCACAACAACGGAACAAACAGGGAAGGACAACAACAACAAAAACACACAACGGAAGAAGAGAAGACAAACCATAGAGAGAAGCAACAATAAGGAACACATAATACTAATACTAATAATAATAATACGAATAATAATAATAATAATACTAATAATAATAATAAGGTGAGCAAGACAAAAAAAAAAAAAAAAAAAAAAAAAAAAAAAAAAAAAAAAAAAAAAAAACAAAAACAACACAAACAACTGAAGAAGAAAACCAAAACGGAAGAAACAAACAAAAACGGAAGGAACAACACGGAAGAGACAAAAAACGGAAGACAAAAACAAAACCCTTGGATCCTGTCTGATTTACGCTGTCGGTTGAAATGTTATCCAGATTTGCTTAAGACGGCTTTCAAATAGAACTCCTGAGACGAATCCATGGCGTGAGCTATGACGACGACTCCATGGCGTCTACCACTACGTAGAGATTGAACCATATTGCTTTTGAGAGGGTCCGCGAAGCCGAGGCCGGGGCTGCCGACCTAGTTGTTCTGACGTCCCTGTAAACCCTCGGGGGGAGAAACACAATGAATACATACTTGGGCGGCTCAAGGTCAGCCTAAGGCACGGGCGTCGACATCAGGCGAAGGATAGCGGCCAGCCCCACGCAGACCCGAGGGGGGGAGGGGTAACGCAACGTGGGCAGGAGGGTCGTGGCGACGACGACGACGATGACGTCGACGACTTCGACGACGACGAGTGAAGAGGAACAATTCGAAGCGGGGTTGTAACGCGACGACGACGAGAGACGACCGACGACGCTGACGACGAAAACCTCCGGGGGGAAAAATGACAAATCTCTCGCCGATGCTGGGAACGCCGTTGCCCCTTCCCCCCCCGGAGAGAGAGAGAGAGAGAGAGAGAGAGAGAGAGAGAGAAAGAGAACACAAGGTGGGGCGGACCCCCCTTTACAACTCTGAATCCTCCACGAGGACAAGGGGGAGAAGAGGGAGAGACAGAGGGAGAGAGGGAGAGAGGGGGAGAGAGGGTGAGGGAGGAGTAGTGCCGAGGAGTGCCGCCTCGTGGTCCGCGGCCGTCTGCACGCAGTCCGTCTGCGCGGTCTCCAGCTTCTCCTTGAAGTCGGCGAGGGCCTCCCCCCGCGTCCCTCCGCGGCGCCCGCTGGGGGGTTCCCAAGTCGGTACGGTGACGGACCGCGCGGTGAGATCGGAATCCCCTGGTTGCGTGATAACCGACCCCTGGCCAAAAAAAGCATGACTGCCCAGGTTGGATACAAATTGGCAACTCTCCGTCGCTGCATGAGCCACGTCTACATCGCAGAGCGGGGCGGGCTGGGGAAGGGGCATGCCACTCCTTGACACAAAACTTAACCCGATGTGTGGCCGCCGCGATCGCCGCGGCAACCTCCAAAACCGCCCTGGAGGCGTGGTTCGGGGTCGGATATCACGCAACGATCCCAAACCACCTCACCGCGCGCACCCGCCGCGGCGTCCGCTCGGTTGCCCAAAGGCCGCCCTTGGGCCGAAGAGGGCTGACCGAGGCCCGCTGAAATCCAGGCGTTTTCGCCTGGCGATCCCGCTTGAAACATGGAGCAGACAGAAAAGGTCTGGGGCTCATGTCGCGTTTGTTCCCCCGCGATGTTGTATCTTTTGAACCACGTCGGCTCTCAAGGGTTGTGCGATCCTAGGCCCTCGAGGCTCCGACCGCCCGAAACACCCTCGGACAACGCGACACGAGTCACAAAACCGTGCGGCCACCCCGAAATCCCCCTGGCTCACCACACGGTGTGGTCACCGCACCGGCTGGGCCCCCCCGAAGGCCTGGGGCCCCTCCTCAGAAAAAAAAGCCGGCCGGAGGAGCAACTAAGCGTCAGTTGCGAGACATGTTCTAATAACGTTTGTTACAAACCACGCGAAAATATAAGATAAATTGCTTGGTGGGCTTCTATGACATCGTTATACATTCGTCGGGTATAACACGGGTTACCTGTGGAAGCGGGAGAGAAGTGCAGGCCGACAACCTAACCTTGTCGCTTTGAGCAGCCCCACGTATGCCCCCTCGCACGAAAACTGAGTATCCCGTGCGGACCTCCGCATCCGACAAGGTCGAATTATCCAGAAGGACTGGGGGGGACAGGCGGGCCAGAAGAACCCAGCAAGCTATCGCTGCACCCGAAAGGAAGTCTCTGGGTGGACGGTTCCCCCCGGGGCCGTAGGCGACCCGAGGAGGGGAGGGCGAGGAGGAGGAGTAGGAGGAGGAGGAGTAGGAGTAGGATGAGTAGGAGGAGAAGGAGGAGGAGGAGGAGGGGGAGGTGCAGGAGCAGGAAGAGGAGGAAGGGTCGCCTAACCCATTCGGAGAGACCCTCCGTCTTTAGGCAGGCTGGGTCGCTGGACCTCGGGCTGCCTGCACCGGCGCCATCCGACGAGCGCCGGCTCACAGCTCTGCCAGGTGCGCCTCCAGGCCGCAGGCAAGCGGCCCCAACAGGCATGAGAAACCAGAATTATGTTGCTCCCATCGCACGTAAGGACTACGTCCCAGAAATAATTTCGAGCAGCCAGAAAGGTATCGAAACCGTGTCGAGCGAGCATCGCCTCCAAGGGCCCGACTCGTCAAAGCCCTCCAGT
>CAUYUJ010017393.1:65000-167500 GCA_963575745.1 Prorocentrum cordatum | reverse complement strand
CGGACCAAATAATTCCTCTCCAGGGGCCGGTGGCGCGCGGTGTCCCGCCGGTGTCCCGTCGGTGTCCCGATGATGATGATGATGATGATGATGGTGATGATGTCGATGACGTTGGTGGTGATGATGATGATGGTGGTGATGACGATGGTATCCCGATGATGATGAAGGTGTTGACGATGTTGTTGATGATGATGATGGTGATGGCCATGGTGGTGATGATGATGGTGTCCCGATGAGGATGATGTTGATGATGCTGATGTTGCTGATGGAGATGGTGATGATGGTGTCCCGATGATGATAATGCTGATGATCCTGAAATGATGAAATGGTAAAATGATGATGGTAGTGACGAGGATGAATGGTATGATGTTCACGGTGTCCCGATGATGATGGAGATGATGAGGTTGATGATGATGTTGATGATGACGATGATGGTGATGATGATGACGGTGTCCCGATGATGATGTGATGATGAGGACAACGATGGTGTCCCGATGATGATGATGATGGTGTTGATGATGAGAATGATGATGTTGATGATTGTGACCCGAAGATGATGATGATGATAAGGGTTGATGATGACGGTGCCCCCATGATGATGAGGATGATGATGGTGACGGTGATGATGGTGCCCCGATGATGATGATGAGGTTGTTGATGATGATCACGATGATGGTGTCCCGATGATGGTGGCGTTGATGATGTTGCGCATGATAATGATGAGATGATGATGAAGATGGTGATGATGGTGGCGTTCCGATGCTGATGATGATGACGGTGCCCCGATGATGAAGATGGTGATGCTGATGTTGACGGTGGCGATGAAAGTGTCCCGATGATGATGATTGTGGCGATGATGTTGATGAGGACGGTGGTGAGGGTGATGATGATGATGGTGTCCCGATGATGATGATGGTGATGATGATGGCGATGACGTTGGTGACGATGAATTTGATGATGATGACGTTGGTTGTGGGATCGATTGTGATATCGATAGTGAGACCGAATGCGAGATCGATTGTGCGATCGATCGTGAGATCGACTGTGAGATCGATAGCCAGACCGATTGTGAGATCGATCGGGTGAAACAGATCGAGTGAGATCGGTTGTGAGATCGACCGAGTGAGATCGAACGAGCGAGACCGATAGTGAGATCAATCGTGGGATCGATAGTGAAACCGATCGAGTGAGACGTTGGTGCCTCCACCCGAACCTCCTCACCCAAAGGGTCGTCGTATAGGTAATGGTACTAGTTGTCGTAGTGGTGGTAGTAGTAGTAGTAGTAGTATTCGTCGTCGTCGTCGTCGTAGTAGTCGTAGAAGTAGTAGTAGTAGTAGTAGTAGTAGTAGTAGTAGTCGTAGTAGTAGCAGTAGAAGTAGCGGGGGTTTAGTAGTAGTAGTAGTAGTAGTAGTAGCAGTAGTGGTAGTAATAGTAGTAGTAGTAGTCGCTGTGATGGTGATGATGGTGATGGTGATGATGATGGCGATGACGTTGGTGACGATGAATTTGATGATGATGACGTTGGTTGTGGGATCGATTGTGATATCGATAGTGAGACCGAATGCGAGATCGATTGTGCGATCGATCGTGAGATCGACTGTGAGATCGATAGCCAGACCGATTGTGAGATCGATCGGATGAAACAGATCGAGTGAGATCGATTGTGAGATCGACCGAGTGAGATCGAACGAGCGAGACCGATAGTGAGATCAATCGTGGGATCGATAGTGAAACCGATCGAGTGAGACGTTGGTGCCTCCACCCGAACCTCCTTCTCACCCAAAGGGTCGTCGTATAGGTAATGGTACTAGTTGTCGTAGTGGTGGTAATAGTAGTAGTAGTAGTAGTCGTCGTCGTCGTAGTCGTAGTAGTCGTAGAAGTAGTAGTAGTAGTAGTAGTAGCAGCAGTAGAAGTAGCGGGGGTTAGTAGTAGTAGTAGTAGTAGTAATCGAAGTAGTAGTAGTAGTAGTAGTAGTAGTAGTAGTCGTAGTAGTAGTGCTACTACTAGTACTAGTACCAGTAGTAGTAGTCTTAATAGAAGTAGTAGCAGTAGTAATACTAGTAGTAGTAGTAGTAGTAGTAGTAGTAGAAGTAGTAGTAGTCGTAGTAGTAGTAGTAGCAGTAGCAGTAGTAGCAGTAGCAGTAGTAGTAGTAGTAGTAGTAGTAATAGTAGTAGTAGTAGTAATAGTCGTGGTAGTAGCAGTAGCAGTAGCAGTAGTAGTAGTAGTAGTAGTAGTAGTAGTAGTAGTAGTAGTAGTAGTAGTAGTAGTAGTAGTAGTAGTAGTAGTAGTAGTAGTAGTAGTAGTAGTAGTAGTAGTAGTAGTAGTAGTAGTAGTAGTAGTAGTAGTAGTAGTAGTAGTAGTAGTAGTAGTAGTAGTAGTAGTAGTAGTAGTAGTAGTAGTAGTAGTAGTAGTAGTAGTAGTAGTAGTAGTAGTGGTATTACCAGTAGAAATCGTAGTGGCATTTGTAATAGACAGTGTAGTCGTCGTCGTAGTCGCCGCGGTTTTGATCGTCGCCGTTGTCGTCGTCGTGGTCGTCGTCGCGTTCGTCGCCGTCGTCGTCGTGTTCGTCGTCGCCGTCGTAGTCGTCGTCCTCCCTCTTCGCCGCCATGCTCTATTCATCGTCCCCACCTCCTTCCTCCGCCCTCCCCGAAGACGGTGCAACAAAGCTCCAAGGAGGCCCCCGAGAGGGGCCCAAGAGGGGGGTCACGAACCGATCATCCAAGCTTTCCGCCTGAAGGAGGCCCCAGGAAGCCCCGACAGGCCCCCAGGAGGCCCAATTTGGCCCCGAAGAAGCACCGAAAAGACCCCAAGGGGCCCGCAAGAGGCCTCAAGAGGCCCCAAGACGGCCCCCCAGAGACTCCAACAATCTCTTCAAGAGACTCCCGACATGACTGGAACTACTTTGGGTACACAGGTGAGGCGCACAGACGGCATGACCTTGCCCTATACCACTTGAGGCATACAGAGGACATGCATCAATTGGTACGTGGCCGTGCCACTTGGGGCGTACAGGCGACATGCCTCAAGTGCTACTTGGTTGGTGCCACTTGGGGCACGCAGGCGACATGCCTCAAGCGGTAATCATTCGGTACCACTTGGGGCACTTGAAGCATGCAGACGACATGCATCAAACGGTACTTATACTGCAACGCTTGATGCACACATGCACACAACATGCCTCAAGTGGCACTCGGTCGGTCAAAAAGCTTCCGACCAGGAACCCAGGCACGGTGGCGGGATGGGCCGAAGGCCATTCGGATACCCCATCCTCTCGGTTTTGGTTTTGGATCTTTTTCCAAAAGAGCTCCCCCTGGGGCGTCGGCCCGTCCTGCCGGGGTCCTGCCCAGAGGTGGCTGCAAAGGGTGTTTCCTGCCCCAGACGCCTCCAAGATGGCTACGTTAGCCCAAGATGGCCTCCAAGTTCGCCCAAGATGGCCTCCAAGACGGCCAGGAGAGGAGGAGATGCCTCCAAGTCCGCCCAAGAAACCTCCAAGACGGCCCAAGACGGCCCAAGAGGTGCCCAAGAGGCCTCCAAGACGGCCCAAGAGGCCTCCGAGAGGTCCTCCAGGAGGGCCCGAAGAGGCTAAACTCATGGATTGTCCTTAAGTTTTTGCAGGTTGTTCGTATTTGCTCCGTTTCGGCTTTCCAACGACCCAAGACGGCCCGAGAGGCCCCCAAGATCGCCTCCACAGCGCCCCAGAGGCCTCCAAGATAGCCTCAGGACTGCCCAAGGGGCCCCCAAGACGGCTACAAGAGGGCACAAAGACGACCCAAGAGGCCTCCGAGACGCCCAAGATGGCCTCTAAGGCGGCCCTGGAGCACCCCAAGAGGGCCCCAAGTCGGCCCAGAGAGGCCACCCAAACGGCTTCCGACGGCGTCAGACGGGCCAGGAGCCCACCAAGACGGCCGAAGTTGGCTCGAAGCTGGCCCAAGACGGCCCAAGAGGCCTCCAAGAGGGCCTCCAGGAAGGCCAGAAAAGGCCCAACACATTTGTTTTTCTTAGGTTATTGAAGGATTGTGGCATTTGCTTCTTTCTGGCCTTCCGACGGCCCGAGACGGCCCAAGAGCTCCCAAAGATCACCCACAGATCGCCCAAGAGGCCTCCAAGATGGCCCCAGAACGGCCCAAGAGACCCCCAAGACCTCCCCAAGAGGCCCCCAAGACGGTCCAGGAGGCGTTTAAGACACCGAAGATGGCCTCCAAGACGGCCCTGGAGCACTCCAAGAGGGCCCCAAGTCGGCCCAGAGAGGCCCCCCAAACGGCTTCCGAACAGCCGAAGATGGCCCCAAGATGGCCCAAGACGGCTCGAGAGGCCTCCAAGAGGGCCTCCGGGAAGGCCCGCAAAGGTCAAAATCATTGATTTCCCATGAGTTGTTGAAGGATTGTGGCATTTGCTTTTTGCTCGGCCTTCCGACGGCCCGAGACGGCCCAAGTGCCCCCAAAGATCTCCCAAGAGGCCCAAGACGGCCCCAAGAGGCCCCCAAGACAGCCGAAAGGGCCTCCAAGACGCTCAAGATGGCCTCCAAGACGGCCCAAGAGCCCTCCAAGACGTTCTCCAAGAAGGCCTGGAAGGGTCAAAATGACCTCCAGGCGGCCAAGATGACCTTCAAGATGCCCACGTGTTCCCCGAAGGCTTTCCAAACCGGTTCGGGGAACACATGGTCCGATAGCTTGGCAGGGCGGGCCTCAACGTTCGGCCACATGGGCGCTTCCAAAAAGGCAGGGGGCGGCGGTGATTCGCCGTAGGCGTCTTCGATACCCCATTCAATATGTGACGACGGCCTCGCCATGCTAAATTTGCTGCTGCTGACCTTTTGCGCTGTTTCTCGACTGACTGCTTGGCCTTGGCTCTACTTGCTGCCAACAAGACATCGGCGTCGACTGCGCCGCCACCTCTTTCGAGATCCACAGCGGCGACCTCGAGATCCACAGCTCGTCCACAAGACAGCGTCGCCCACAAGGTGCTGTTGCGGCGGCCCTTCCATCGAGGCCCTCCCTGCGCTTTGCCTACAGTCTCTGCGAGATCTGGAGGGCTTCTGCAAGCGGCGAGAAAGTCTGCTTCAGGTTGGGCCGACAACTTTGGCAACCTCGGTCTGCGCGGCATGGGCGAGCTGGCTCTTCTCTGCGTCTTCCAGATCAAGCCCTTCGAGATCAAACATGGAACCATCGATGATTGACAACTGTTGTTACTCACTTCCTGCATCCTCGGGGAGAGCCGTGAGATTGCTGCCCGAAATGGGAGCGGGTGTCATTTTGTTCTGTCGTCGGTGTCGACGTGCCCGCGTGCTGGGCGCACGCACTCTTGCATTCCAGCGGAGTGCGATGCATTCATTCAGCAGCCTTGCTCTCAACCTCGCGGGCTTCGGCAATCCGTTCCTCCGTCTCCAGGGCTTTGACGGAGCACATGCCGAGGTGTGAACGAACTCGGCGGCATGCAATACAGTCGAAATCATCTATTGCAAGGACGGACGGTAAGAACGCAAGGGCCTTGGACGACGGAAGTTGGCGCTTTTTATGCGGCGGCCTGCCAACATCCTGACGGGCTGGCCAGTGAAAACCGCGAAGGATGGGCCGCAGAGGCAAGGACGCAAGGATACCCTAAGGACATCCGTGCGTCCTTATTATGAGTTTTGACTGTACCCTTCGGGCGCATGTCTCCCTCCAAGAATCGCGGACGCGGCTTGGCAGACTGCTCCCTCGTAGCATGCACTGCGGCGCCGACGAGCGTGAGGAGTTCCTGATCGGACCTGATCTTAGCACGTAGGAAAACGACGGTGTCGGCTTCCTTGACCTGAGGATGCCAGCCCAGACTCGAGTAAGACCACGAACGGTTGGTGGGTGTTGCCTTCGTTTTTGTCTTGGGTGGGCGACCTGGACCTTTCGTAGCACCTTTGGATTCGCCTTTGCCGCCAACGGCGAATGCTCCGCGGGGAGAACGGAACGCCCAATCATCCACTGCGCCGCCGGTGTGCGGGCCACATCGGGGCTTGCGCACTTTCATTACACCCATGGCTTGACTTGATATTCCACCTGTACCTGCACTGGGCACTGGGCACAGTGTAGTATCCTTTGCGCTTTCCGCCCCCTTTGCCGAACTGAGAACGAATCCCCTACCCACTCTGATACTCCCACTGCACCATGCCAACGTCGTGGTGACGAGGGGGAGTGAGCTCAAGGTGGCAGCGCGGAGCTATACCACCCAGGCGGAACCAATGAGCAATGCGAACTGCCCACAGAGGAAGGCAGGGCGGACTATCTCCCGAGAGATTGAACACTGGCCGGGGAAACGCGGTATCCACGGGGTCTGCTGAGAACCCTCAAAACCTTGGGCCAAGATGGCCACGGAGGTGGGGGAGGTGGAGAGGGAGGAGGGAGGGTGGAGACGAGGGGAGACGAAGGGAGAGGGATGGAGTAGAAGCAGAAGAAAAAACAAAAACCACATAAACATTTTGTTGTGTCGCTGCGCGCGGATTTCTTGAATCTGCGCTGGACCCCCCTCTTTGGGGCGCGGAGCGCGCCAGGAGCGGCGCCGGAGGCGCCGCCAGGGGGGCCCAGCGCATGTCCAAGAAATCCGCGCGGAGCGTCAAAAGTTCATGCTTATGGCGTTTTTTCTCTTTCGATCCTAGAGGGAGGGAGGGAGGGGGCTGCGAGCGACGAGCACGCCCACGACGCGAGCAGGCCTGGGAACGGCTGCCAGAGGCCGCCCAGGCCCGGCGTAGGCGTGCCCGAATGCCGCCGGAGGCCCCTCGGCGGGCGGCCGCGCCGGCGGTGCCTTGACGGCCACCTGGAGGTCCTTCTCGGCCGTGGCCTCGGGGGAGCGTGGGGGGTTGCCAGGGGTACCCCTGGCCCAAGGTGCCCAGCTGTTCGCTCAATTCTGAAGCCCCAGGGGCATCCTGGGCCTCGTGGGGGCTGCTCTGGAGGCCGTGGGGCCTCCTTGGAAATCCTGGGGGCACAGCTGGAGATGGCGACGGTGCGGGGCACGTGACATTGGATGATTAGCAATCAAAGGGCCCCTAACCCTTTAGGAGGGGACCTGACCCTCTTGGGAGGGGCACCTTGGGCCAGAGGCACTCGTGGCAACACCCGAGGGCGCAGCGCGGGGCGGCGGGCGCTGGACCACGCTCGCGCCACCCCCGTGTTTGCGCCGCCCACGCCGAGGCCTGGGGTCGAGGGCGAGGGCCGAAGAGGCAGGGCTCACTGCACTGCTACAGCGGACTTTTGTGTGGATGCCTGCCGATGCAAGACCCCGAAACAGCGAGCGAAAAACGAAGTGAATTCCACGTGGATGTTTTGCAGCCTTCATTTCTGGCCAAACAAATATCCACACGAATTCACTTCGAAAGCCGGAGCGCAATTCTCAAGGACAATCCAGGCCCAGCCCAATGTTTTCCGAACGAAATCCGCTCTTCGATGTTGGCGCCATGACAGGGCCGAGGTCCCTGGGCAGAGCTCGGCCCCGCTCCGCAGCGGCCCCGCCGCGGCAGCCGCCGGGGTGCCCAAGCAGTGGCCGCCAGCGGGCCGAAGAGGGCTCGCCGAGGATCCTCGGGATCCTGGCGTCCCTCGTGCGGCTTTCTTGAAACACGCCTGGGTCCCTCTTGGGCGTATCTTGGGACCTTCTTGGGGGCCTCGGGCGGCCGCTCGGGGCAATCGTGGAGCTCTCGAGGCCTCGGGTGGGGAGGGGCGAGAGGGCCCCGAGAGGGCTCCGAGAGGGGCCCAAAAGGGCTTAAAAAAGGCGCCAAGGAGCCCCAATCTTTCGCGCTGGGCGTGCTCGCTCCGTGTCGGGCCCTGAGACCGACGCAGCTCGATGCGGCTCGAACCATGCCGCGCGGGTGGAATGTTTCCGCAACGTCAGATCTCATGGATCGACGGATCCACTTTTGAGTGACCCAAGAGGGGGTCCAGCTGAAAGGGGGTGGTGCAATATATTTGGGAAGTTGTATTGCAAATGTATTGCGCCAGAGAATTGTATTGCATTGTATTGCAAATAACGGATTGCGCGCGAAACTCCAGGAATACATTTGCGCCCCGGAAGATATTGCACGCCCCAAAAGTAGTGCAACCCCACACATCGATTGCACCACCCCCTTGTCGCTGGACGCCCTTTTGGGTCAACCCGACGAGAACGGAGGGCCGAGGCTTCCCTGTCGGTCAAGACTTATCGCGAGAACCGAGACTTGTCGTGATGGTGTATTTTTATTGCGGGAGTCGAAAAGGATCAAAACGAGCCCCAAGGAGCCCAATAGGGGCACGAAGGGTGCACGTTCCTCCCCACACCACTGGTCACTCCCCCCATTGAGCAGCGCGCGACGGAGGACGGGGCATTCTCCGAGGTGTCCCCATTTTTTCTCGGCGGCGGGCGGGGGGGAAGCGAGAAGGAGAATGCCTTCTCAAAGGCGGCGGGACTTCTCAAAGCCGCCTCGCGCCTTCTGCGAGGCTTTTGGTGCCTTCGGGAGAGGCTAAAAAACTTCTAAAACGGCCAGGGGGCTTCCGATCCTTCTGCGAAGGCCCGCCCCTTCTCACTTCCCCCCTGGCCTCACGGCCGATTTTCGCGACGTCGGATCTCAGGTCGGAGATCTGCTAACCCGGGTCAACCAGACCCGGGTCAGCCAGAGGGGGTCTTCGCAGGAGCCTGCAGGATCGGGTGCCCTGGCTGACCCCCGTTTGCATTGACCCCCGTCTCCTAAACTCCGATCAGGGGAGAAGCGCGGGGCGCTGGGCGCCGAGAGGCGCTCGGGGGAGGGGCCGTAAGGTGCGCGGGAGGGCTCCTCGCTCGGGGCCTCTGTCTGTCTGCAGCGCGTCTGCCATATCCAGGTGAACGTTTCCTTATTCGGCGTTTCGGCATTGGGCATTGGGCGGAAGGAGTGGGGGAGGGTGGCGGGGTCTGGCTCTGGACCTCTGCTTAGTGCGACTGTTTGCAGCAGTGCGTCCTATGGGGGAGACTTCACCTGCTCGAAACAGGCGCCCAACAGTCAAGATGTACTCCAGGTGGGGGGGGGGCGGGGTGCGAGGTCCCGCGCCGATCGGCAAAGCAATGAATACGCAAACGGCTACCAGACTCGGGGTCGCGCGAACATGGATTAGCGATCCATGGATTTGGCGCGCGGTCGCCAAATCCATGGATCGGGGGAGGTGCCCTCCCCAAAATGCGGCCAATGCCGCCTCGCTGGGCGGCGGAAATCCGCGATTTCCCATGGAAACGGAACCCGTCGCTAATCCACGCCCCCTTAACTCATGTTTGCGATCGCCTGACAGACGTACGAAGTCCTGACTGTTTCAATGCAAGCTCCCCCGACGTCTCGAGCCTTTCCCCAGGGCTGGGTGGTTTGACCGTCCAGGGCCCTGCGGGGGGCACCGGGGGGCGAGAGCGGCCAAAAGCCCCCCGTCGTGCTTCTGTCACGGCGCGGGCATATCTGGGCATGACAACGGGGAGCTCGTCGCTCGTAGCCCCATCCCTCCCCCTCTCCCTCCCCCTCCCCTCGTCTCCCCTCGCCTCCCCTCCTCTCCCCTCCTCCCTTCTCCTCCTCCTCCGCAAATGCACAACATGAACACGACTCTCCTCTTTCCCCGGAAAACGCCTTTGGGGCATCCCGCCCCGCTCGGCGAACTGTTTCTTTTTCTCCGCACGCACTATTTCAGAAGCTGTGTTCGCCTGCTTCGTGACAATCCGATTGCTCTCGGTGTTTCAAAATGGTGTTCCCGCCGCAACGCTTCAGAACGATGTCTGAAAATCGGATCGGCGCGTGTGTCCCGTCGTTCACAGTGGTGCTCTCGCCCCAGCGTGGGCCACTCTTCGGGATCCGAGCCCTTGCCCATCGCTGCCGCCCCTCATTTCCTCTCCCCCGCCTTCCCCTGGTCCTCCTGCCCCTCCTGCGCCTTCCGTTCCAATTCCTGCTGTTGCTGTTCGTCCTCGTCCTCCTTCTTCCGCATCCTCCTCATTTTCCTCCTGCTCATCCTCCTGCTCACCCGCCGCCTCCTCCTCCTCCTCTTCCTGCTCCGCCTCCTCCTCCTCCTCCCGTCTTCCTCCTCCTGTTCCTATGCACGCAGTTCCCATTTTGCGGATTGCGCATAGAACGCAGGGGTCTTTATGTTGGAATTCTAGGTCGGCTATGACACACGTCCGCGGATTGAGAAACAGTCGGCGCAGTGGGAGTGGTTGGGAGGGAGCGATATGATGTCGGATGCGTCGCGAGCGAACCCAGCCGTGGCGCGAGCTCGCCCAGTTTGTCGTCCTCCTCCCCCTCGTTTCCTCCTCTCTCCCTCCGTTTCGTTCTCCTTTTCTGGTCTTTCCTCCGCCCTCCTCCCTCGCCCTGCGCCTCGTCCTGCTGCCGTTGCCCCAAATAGGCTCCAGTCGTCAAAGCATCCCGTCGGGAAGCGTTTGGCCGCTCTCGGCCTATGGGGGTTCCTCGCCAGACCCCAGGACAGCCAACAAAAACGGCTCGGGATGAGAAAGTGGCCCCGCTGAAAAAGTTCGGGGAATCCATGGACCCAGTACATTCAAAACGCTGAACTAGGGGCCGCGTTGGATTGCGGGGCGCTCCCTCGAGTAGGTCGTGGAACCTGTTTGTGGCACAAGCCCGTCGTTGCCAGGAAAGCCCGCTCGTTCCTCATTGCATGTTCCGTGTGGTTGCACGGTAATTGTATAGAAAAATTAACTTAGCGACGGACCCAACCATATGCAGGTGTGAGTGCCGCAATTGTGAATATCTGTTTCGATGGCGCTCCCTGTGGGCCACGAACCGCATGAGGGGTGCGCCGGCTTTTGTGGCGGGGTACACGGCACGAGCGAAGACGATAGGTCCACTTACGATGGACTGAGCGCGGGTGGGTCTGAGCGCGAGTGGGTCTGAGCGTGAATGAGTCCGCGTGCGAGTATACCTGCATGAATGCGAGAACGGCCACGCCTGGTGTATATATATAAAAATACATACATATACATATACATATACATATACATCTACATCTACATCTACATATACATTTACATATACATATTCATATACATATACATATATATATATATATATATATATATATATATGTATATATATATATATGTGTGCTGGGGTGGGGGGTTGGGGCTCCCAAGACCCCCCTCCGGCACTCTTGCGCAGCGTCGTGCACAACCGCGTTTTGCATCATTCACGTGATCACCGCTTGACTATCAGCATGGGCTGTTTTCGGATTGGTGGTCATCATGCTGAATTGAGGTTGGGATTTCGGATATGACGACATGCAGAGTCCACGACGAAGTGAGTGCATGACGTTTGTGCTGCTGCTGGGGCCCGCGCCAGTCACGGGGCCCGACAGAAGCAACGGCGCGGCAACGAAAAGAGAACCGAAGGCTTAGAGTTCAACTCAGCCAACATTTATTTCACGCAGCTGCCGGGGCCCGCGCCAGTCACGGTGCCTGACAGAAACAACAGCGCAGCAACGAAGAGAGAACCTAAGGCTTAGAGTTCAACTCAGCCAACATGCGCCCAGTTTTTTCCCACAGATCTTGCCCTGCGATGCCGAAAACCACTGGGCAGAGCGAGCGCGGTCATTCCAAGAGCGCTGGCTCACCGCAAGCGGCCTGCCCCCATTATTTCGCGCACGCGCCGCCAAATCCGATCGATGGCCTGCGCGCCACCCCTTGTGCATATCACATCTCCGTTTGGCACGCGGCGGCGAGGCAGTTGCACGCGCGCGGGCCGCGCCCACTTGCCATTGATCTTCTTTTTCTTGTGCGCCACAGAGACGCGGATCACACCATCAACGACTCTCTTCCCGTCGGTGCCCACATTGCAGGAACGAGCGTCGTCAGCGCGCGCAAACGCGCAGCGGCCCCGCAACCACTGCGCAGCCCGAGGTTCCCAATCTTTTCTCGTGATTGGCCTGGGGCCAGGGCGTCGCACATTCGTGGTCTACGGCGACGTTCTGAACGTCGCCAGCGATGGCGCCCCCCCTCTGCGCGATACCTCCCCACTGATGCCATTTCGCTCGCTCCCAGCCCGCAACCCGCGCGATCTCCTTCTTCAAATCAACTTCATCTGCTTCAAAATCATGCCATGTCCCAGCGTCACCGGCACCGTATTTGACTTTCTGTTCCTGCACCCCCCCCACGAGGCGAGAACGAGCAGCATCCAGCCGCGACGCAAAGCGTTGCGCATACTTCTCATCGCGTTCCCACAGCAAGTGCGACTGCGCCGTTGTTAAGCCAACTGTCAGCCCCAAGAAAGGTTTTGCCTGCGTTGCCAACGGCTTGCAACCTCTGCCACTCCCATCGGTTTAAAAATGCGGTTCGCATGAGGCAGGATGAATGTGCGGCGGCGCTTGGCGCTGCATTTGTAGCTGAGAGAACCGCTGTCCTCGCGCCGCCGCAGCCCCCCAACGTTGCGCGCGTCGCAGAGCGGGCAAAATGATCAGTCCAGTTTCCCAATAAGCTTGCATTCGTTAACTCATTGGCCAAGTGTTGCTCAGTCAGGCGGTCGATTTGCTCAATGCTCATGGCCAACTTTTGAAGCTTCCGGTCGGTGTGCTGCTTTACGCCGTACCTGACACGCAGTGCATTCTACCGCAGTGCCGAACATTTCTGCCGAGCTTCTCAGGCCGCGCATGCGCGCGCCGTTTCCCCCGCTTTGGCGCGGGGAAACAAGACGCAGGCCGCTGGGCAATCCTCCTATTTGGACCATTTTGGCCAGTCTTCCTCCGGCAAAGATCCGAACGCCCACGACCTGACCCTTCGACATCGTGAACTGCGCCCACCATTGCTGGGGCATCAGAAACGTCGCACCTTCTGGCGCGCTAAAAGTACTGGTTCTCAAATCTCGGCGTAGCCGACATGAAGTGATGAATGGGCGCCCGAACAACAGACCCGATGGCGGCATCGTAGATGTCCACGGAGTCCCCGCGCATCTTCAAAGCCACGAAATGCCCAAACCCTTCTGCATGCGGCTGCCAGCGAACGACTTTGAAGCGCGCGCGAACAATGTCAGCGAATGTCATGCCACATGCATGAAACCATAATACTGACGGCCCCCTTTGAAAAGCATGTCCCCAGTGGCCATTGGAACTGCTGGCGCCATGGGGGCCGTCGCACGGCGGCCGCGCTTGTTTGGGGGCAACCTCGAGGAACTGGGCTGCGCGGTACAAACTGGCGCCAGCAACTGATGGTGCGAGCGGGGGCGGCAGCTCTCCATGTAGGGCGGCGCGACCAGACACGAGTAGCAATTCGCCGAGCAATGGCTTGACTGCCGAGGCGCATCTCAACTTGCATGTGACAAAAGATTCCTCTGGTAGCTCGTCGAGTGCGCCGCTTATAACGAACAGCTGGTCAGGAGATGATATAATGAGCTCGTCGAAAATCCATCATTTCACTTGCCATTTGTTGGCAGCGCAGAACTTGCACATCCGCGGAAACTCGTCGACTTCGCACTCTGACAGGGCGTGGAAGAACCGCGCGGCAGAAGGCCGTGGCCGCGTCCGACACTGCAATCGCAGATGTTGAAACCGATTGCACTTCAAGCTAATATCCTTTGACTGCGCCACATCCACGGCGAGCGACAGCAAGAACGGCAAATTGACGCCTGGCATGCCGAGACCGAAGATCCTCGAGATCGCCTTCTTGGCCTCGGAAAGGTCAACCTGGAAGTACTCCTTGACAAACTCTCTCCAAATGGCGTAGTGTCGGACCAAAAGCTCCAATGGGCCGCAACGGCACATCGCAATTGGACTCTAGCTTCCGGACCTCACGAAGTAGAAGCGTGGGGAAACAGTGATGGGTGTCGATGCTGTAGCTCAACTCCGCCAGGGCAGCTGCGCGCGACTCGTTCGTGAGCAACTGCAGCGCTGGGCCTCGCGCGCACATCCTCCGAGGCAGTCCACGCTTGCGATAATGAGCCACTTGTATACCCACGTAATTGCCGATGAACGCGCCTTTCAGTCTCACAACGAGTGATGTATTGGAACAACGTCTGAGGCGTGCGGTCAGTGCCTTCTTGTGCGCGGGCACGAAGTGCGGCGAGGTCAACGCGTTCTGTCAAAGTGCGCGCGAGGGTGTCAGCGTCGCTAGTTTCACGTAGATGTCTACGCCTCCCCTTCCATTGGTTCAGCAAAGAAGCTCCAGGACGTGACTTCGCCGCTGGCCCACGGGGAACCCCATTCTTCCGAAGAACCGAAATGCTGGGCTCCGTAAGAAATCATGAGGCCGTCGAACTTTTTCAAATCGATGTCAAATCTCTGATAATTGCCACTGCCAGCGCGACATAATATGGCCATGCATCAACTGTTTCGGAGAGAAGGCGCTATCTTGACGTATTGCCTTTTTGGCTTGTCTTCGTGGCCATGCCAGGGATCGCCGTCATCCTCTGCATTGCGTGCGCAGCGATCTTGGATGACCCCACAATGGCCGCAAGTACTTGTCGAACAAGTTTATATTCAGCGCTCGGTTCCCTCGGCGCCTGGCCGCTGCCTCTCCTCCTCCTCCTCCTCCTCCTCCTTACCCTCCTCCTCCTACGCCCCCCCCTCATTCCCCAATGCGCCCTTAACGCCCCCCATTATCTTGCAAGTCCTCCTCCTCCTGATCCATCCTCCCACCTCCTCCTCCTCCTCCTCCTCCTCTCCTCCTCCTCCTCCTCCTCCCCCTCCCCCTCCTCCTCCTCCTCCTCTTCCCTTCTCCTGCTCTCCTCCTCCTCCTCCTCCTCCTCCCTTCTTCTCCTCCTCCTCCTCCTCCTCCTCCCTCGCCTGTCTGTTTGCTTGTTCTTCGTCCCTCCATATCCCTTCTCCTCCCCCTCCTTCCGCCTCCCTCCACATCCCTTCTCCTCGGCGCTCATATTTGCCTCGTCCTCCTCTGGAGGAAATGAGGCTGACGTCGTCGGCCTCATGTCCGGAGGACGAGGGAGGAGGAGGAGCAGGGGAGGAGCCGAAGGAGGAGGAGGAGGAGGGGGAGGAGGAGGAGGAAGAGAAGGGGGGGAAGGAAGAGGAGGAGGAGGAGAGGAGGAGGAAGGAGGCGGAGGAGGGATGAACAGGGAGGATGAGGGAGGAGGGGGGATGAAGGAGGGAGCGAGGATGAGGAGGAGGAGGAGGAAGAGCAGCAGCAGCAGGAGGAGGAGGAGGAGCATGAGGAGGAGGAGGAGGAGGAGGAGGAGGAGGAGGAGGGGAGGAGGAGGGAGGAGGGAGGAGGGGGAGGGAGGAGGGAGGGGGGAGTTGGAGGAGGAGGGGCATGAGCAGGAGGAGGAGGAGGAGGGGAGGGAGCAGGATGGGGAAGAGGAAGAGGCGGGCGGCGGCGCCAGCAGCGGCAGGAGGAGGCGGGGGGGGAGGAGGTGGAGCAGGAGCAGGAGGGGGAGCAGGAGCAGGAGGAGTGAGAGGAGGAGGAGGAAGGGATGAGGGAGGGAGGAGAAGAGATCAGGAGGGAGGAGGGAGGGGGGGAGGTAGGATGAGGTGGAGGAGAATGTTCGGAAGAGCAGGAGGCGGAGGGGAGCAAGGGAGCAGGGGAGGAGGAGGTGGGAGGAGGAGGGAGGAGGGAGGGAGGGTGGGAGGG
Organism: Prorocentrum cordatum; assembly: GCA_963575745.1. Classification (NCBI taxonomy): domain Eukaryota; class Dinophyceae; order Prorocentrales; family Prorocentraceae; genus Prorocentrum; species Prorocentrum cordatum. Next base: position 151,983 of record CAUYUJ010017393.1, on the reverse strand, counting down.
AAGGAGGGGGGAGGGGGAGAGGATGGGGGAGGGAGGCCGATAACACCCCGATAACACACCGATAACACCTCGATACCAATGTTAACGAAATGACATCGAGTGCTATCGAGCTCGATAACATTCGATAACACCCGATACCACCTCGAGAACATGTCGATTGAATTATTATCGAGTGTTATCGAGATGTTATCGGGGTCATCTTCCACCTACCCCCCTCCCTCCTCCCTCCTCCCCCCATCCTCCTCCTCCTCCTCCTCCTCCTCCTCCTCCTCCTCCTCCTGCTCCTCCTACTCCTCCCTCCTCCCCCATCCTCTCCCCCACCTCCCTCCTTCCTTCCCTCCCTCCATCCCTCCCCCCCCACTTCCTTCCTCCTCCCACCTTCTCCTCCCCCTGCCCCCCTTGCTCCCCCTCCGCCTCCTGCTTCCGAACTGATCCTCCACCTCATCCTCCCTCCCCCCCCCCTCCTCCCTCCTTTCCCCTCCCGTTCCTCCTCCTGATCCCTTCTCCTCCCTCCCTCTCGTTATCCCACTCTCCTCCTTCTGCTCCCCCTCCTGCTCTGCTCCCCCTCTCCCCACCTCCTCCTCCTGCTGCTCCTCCTCCCTCCTCCCTCCCTCCTCCCTCCTGATCCCTTCTTCTCCCTCCCTCATCCCTTCCTCCTCCTCTCACTTCTACTGCTCCTGCTCCCCCTCCTGCTCCTGCTCCCCCTTCTCCCCCCCTCATCCTCGTCCTGCCGCTGCTGGCGCCGCCGCCGCCGCCTCTTTCCTCTGTCCCCATCTGCTCCCTCCTCCTCCTCCTCCTCCTCTGCTCATGGCCCCGCCTCCTCCAACTCCCCCTCCTCATCCTCCCTCCTCCCTCCCTCTCCCTCCTCCTTCCTCCCCCCTTTCCCCCCCTCCTCCCCCCCCTCCTCCTCCTCCTGCTGCTCCTCCTCCACCTCCTCCTCTGCTGCTGCTGCTGCTGCTCTTCCTCCTCCTCCTCCTCCTCCTCCTCCTGCTGCTGCTGCTCTTCCTCCTCCTCCTCCTCATCCTCGCTCCCTCCTTCATCCCCCCTCCTCCCTCATCCTCCCTGTTCATCCCTCCTCCGCCTCCTTCCTCCTCCTCTCCTCCTCCTCCTCTTCCTTCCCCCCCTTCTCTTCCTCCTCCTCCTCCCCCTCCTCCTCCTCCTCCTTCGGCTCCTCCCCTGCTCCTCCTCCTCCCTCGTCCTCCTCCGGAGGGGCAAAGATGAGCGCCGAGGAGAAGGGATGTGGAGGGAGGAGGAGGGAGGGGGAGGAGAAGGGATGTGGAGGGACGAAGAACAAGCAGGCAGACAGGCGAGGGAGGAGGAGGAGGAGGAGGAGGAGAAGAAGGGAGGAGGAGGAGGAGGAGGAGGAGAAGGAGAAGGCGAGGAGGAGAGGGAGGAGAGGAGGTGGGAGGCAGGGCCAGGAGGAGGAGGACTGGCAAGAGAATGGGGGGCGTTAAGGGCGCATTGGGGAATGAGGGGGGGCGTGGGAGGAGGAGGAGGAGGAGGAGGAGGAGGAGGAGGAGGAGGAGGAGGAGGAGAAGGGGGAGGGGGAGCTCCGCCTCCTCCTCCTCGTCATCCGGGAGGAAATACAGACCTTCACGCTTCAGGCTCCAGGAGGAGGAGGAGAAGCAGGATGAGGAGGAGGAGGAGGAGGAGGAGGAGACGGAGGAGGAGGAGCCTGGTACGTTGGAAGGAGGAGAAGGCGAAGGAGGAGAAGGAGGAGAAGGAGGAGGAGACGAATGGGGGCGCGAAGCACATGATTGAATGCATCGCAAAGCGCTCGAGAAACAAAGCATCAACACAACGCTCTATGGGGGCAGACATAACGCATTTTTCTGTTTAAACAATAAGCAAGTGTAGACATTCGATGTTCACAACGCATGTTTTTTTCCACAAAAATTAGAAACGTAACAATCAACAAAAACTAAGTATAACGCAACTTCCACAGCGATAACCAAAACATAACCTAACTTCCCCGTAACTTACACGCTGACTTCAAACCACAACAAAAAACAACAACAACTAACTTCAGTATGTTCCACAACTTGTCCCGTTCAAAAAATGTAAGATCTGGCAGATCAAGTTAAAATCTGGAATATCAAATTAAGATGTGGGATATCAAATTAACATGATCAACTTCAGATCCACAACTTCCCCACAACTACCAAAACTATTTGTGCACATCACAGCTGCGCAAAAAATCCGGTATGCCAAACTAATACCTCTCTGCCTTGAGCCAAAACGACTACGGAATACATTGCCGTCACTGTGCCGCAAGAGCTAAATCAATGAAGACATCCAGGGGATATGCACTCATCTTCACCTCATTATCCTCCTACTCCTCCTACTCCTCCTCCTGCTCCTTCGCCCTCCCCTCGTTGTCCTCGTCCTCCTGCCCCTGAGCATCATCATCATCATCATCATCATCATCATCATCATCATCATCATCATCATCATGATCATGATCATCATCATCATCATCATCATCATCATCACCCCTTTCTTCCTCACACTCCTCATCACACCTCTCTCACCCTTCCCCGCTTGCCCCTTCCCCATTCCCATTCTCAGCATTTCCATCGACTTCCTCTTCCTCCGCGCTCCTGGTATCCTTCAGCGGCGGGCCCAGGGGGGAAGTGAGAAGGGGCGGGCCTTCCAAGGCTTCTGAGAAGCCCGCCGGCATTCTGAGAAGTTATCTTTGTTTTCAGAGAAGGCAAAGGAAACTTCTCAGAAGCCCCCTGGGCTTCTGAGAAGTCCCGCCGCCTTCTGAAGACGCCTTTTCCCTTTCACTTCCCCCCCATCGCTCGCCGCCGAATCCTGCTGAAGCTCCCCCCCTCGCTGCCGCTCAATCTCCAAATGCGCCCTCCCGAGCGTGGTCATTGAAATTCCAGACCCACGCCTCGTGGCAGTGGGCACAAACTCCAAAGACCACGCTCGGGGGGGGCATTTTTGGTTATCCATTGGTGTTTTGTGATATAACCCACAGAGCGCCAAGATACCTTCAGAAAATCAAAAGAGCCCCCCAAAAAATGTCCCCCCGAGCGTGGTCCTTGAAATTCCAAACCCTGTGGGCTGAAACTCCAAAGACCACGCTCGGGGGTGCATTCTTTTTGTTGATTGGATGGTTTGTGAGATTGCATCAGATCGCCAAGATACCTTCAGAACATCGGAAGAGCTCCCCAAAAAATGCCCCCCCGAGCGTGGTCCTTGAAATTCCAGACCCTGTGGGCTGGAACTCCAAAGACCACGCTCGGCGAGGCATTATTTTTGTTAATTGGTTGTGAGATTGCATCAGGTCGCCAAGATACCTTCAGAAAATCGGAAAAGCCGAAAAAAACATGCCCCTCCGAACGTGGTCCTCGAGATTCAAGAGGCACGCCTTCTGGCAGTGGGCTGGAAATTCAAGGACCACGCTCGGGGGGGCATTGCCTTGTGTTCATCGTGAAATCGCTCCGGGCTCACATTTCCGCAAAAACTGCTCCGAGCGAAACCCCCAACAAACCAGAAAAACTATGAAAAAGCGGTGCAAAAACATAAAAAGCATAAAAAAGCAACAAAAGTGAGGGAACCCTGTGTTTTCACAAGTGTCACCTGCGTCGGAAAAAAAGGAAAATCAAAGGTGTGAATGTAAAACAATGTTTTCTGAGAGTTTTATTTGTTTTTCAACGAAAAATAATTCGTGGGGACAGGTGGTCCCTGTGTCTGCACAGGGATCACACTCTCGCGTTACCGCTTTTTCTTTGAACAACAAATAGAATTCAAAGAAATCCGTGGTTTCCATAATCAAGAATTTGATTGTCCTTCTCCGAAACAGAGGATCCCTGTGAAAACACTAGGTTACCGCACTTTGTTGCTGCTCTTTCCCCTTGTGATGTTCTTCTATGTGTTTATGTGTGTTTTCGGGTTCGTTGGGTTTTTGGTTTCCAACAAGCCAGGAAACCACAAGAAACGGAAACAACAGAAAAAGTCAAACAAAAAAAAAAAAAAAAAAAAAGCAAAACAATGCGGGAACCCGGTGTTTTCACAAGGATCACTTGTTTCAGGGAAAGGTAATCAAAGGCTTGAATGTAAAAACACAAGGTTGTCTTTGAGATTAATTCGTTGTTCATAAAAAAAGGTCGTGGGGACAGGTGATCCGTGTGCCTGCTTGCGTTTTTACCAACAAGCCTTTTACTTCCCTTCTCCGAAACAGGTGACCCCTGTGAAAACACTGGGTTCCCGCACCTGTTTTGCTATATTTGTTCCCCCTTGCTACCTTGCTACTTCGCCGCGGCCTCGCCGAACAATGTAGCATGGTAGCAGGGTGGCAGGGTGGTGCGAAATCGATCCGCTACCCTGCTACCCTGCTATCCTGCTGCGGCTTCGCCGCCGAGCAAGGCAGCAGAGCAACAGGGCGGCAGGGCAGCAGGGCAACAGGGTAGGATGGTGGCAGGGTAGCAGTGTAGCCGAGTAGCCAAGTAGCCCGGTAGCCGGGTAGCGGGGTAACGGGGTAGCGGGGGAGCAGGGTAGCCGGGAGGGAACGGAACGTCCTCAGAGGAAACTTGAACCTGGCACGCCGCAGCAAGGCACGCGGCCCCAGCATCGGGTGGACTGGAGAATAAATCGGCCAAAATCGGCAGAAGTCAGCCTACCGCGCTGCGTCGTTGTAGGTCGCCGTGCGTCGTCGCACTCGGCGCCGAACGTCGTCGAATGTCGTCGTACTGGTCGTCGTCGTCGTCGTCGAACGTCGCCGCGCACGTGCTCACGTATTGTGAATCCAGACTCGTACTGACCCAATGGATAACTTCCACGATTGCCGCGAAAGAGAATCGGCGGAGAAGCTTGCACTCGGACCCATCGGGGGGCTCGTCCGGGGACGTCTGTGACCCTCCGTCCTCCCTCCGTCCTGCCTCCGTCCTCTGTCATCCGTCCTCCGTTCTCCTCCGTCCTCTTCCCTCTGTTTTCCGTCCGTCCCCGCTCGCCCCTGGGAGCCTTGATGTTAGGAACTGTTGTTTGTCACCGCTCGCCCTTGGGAGCCTAGGTCACATCAGCTAATTTACATGAAAGGTCGCTCTGGGGAAGCCACTGTGTTCACTGGCTGCCCGTGGGTATTCGGGGAATCGCCCCTCGGAAAAAAAAACCACAGGCAACCAATGAACACAGAGATGGGCCAGGATTGTTCATGGGCCCTCTCGCTCTTGGGAGCCTGGATGTTAACAGCTTGTGACGTTGCCGCTCGCCTTTTCGATCCTCGATGTGACGGCCTTGTTTGCCACCGTTCGCCCTTGGAAACCTTGGTCGTATCAACTCGTTCCCGTATCAGGTCGCTCTTGGAGAGCCACTGTGTCCACTGGTTGCCTGCGTTTCCTCGGGGGGTCGCCCCGCTGAAGAACCGCAGGCAACCAGTGAACACAGAGAAGGCCCGAGATGGTCTATGGCACTCTTTTCTCTTGGGGGCCTTCGTCGCATCAGCTTGTTTGCGTCAAAGGCCGCTCTGAGGGAGCCACTGCGTTCACTGGTTACCTGTGGTTCTCGGGAGGGGGCACCCCACCGAAGAACAACAGGCAACCAGTGAATACAGAGATGGCCCGAGATTGTTCGTGGCACCCTTCGCTCTCAAGAGCTTTGGTGGTAAGAGATTCCTTCGCTACCACTCGCCCTTGAGAGACTTGATATTGAGAGCCTTGTTTGTCGCCGCTCGCCCTCTGGAGCCTTGATCGTACCAGCTTGTTTACGTCACAGGTCGCTCGTAGCGAGCCTCAGTGCGCACTGATTGCCTGCGGGCGTCGGCCCTGTGGACGGAGGCCCCTCCACGGAGCGACAGAGCGGTGACGGGGGCCTCGGTGTCGGCCTCGTCGATTTGTTGTTTCTCGTCGGCCTCGGTGTCCCGTCTTTCTCGGCCTCCCGGCACCCAGTACTCACCTGCGAACAATCTCGCGGCATCACGCCACGGCGCTAATGAGCAATCTCGCGGCCGCACGCCACGGGCTGGAAAAAAACAGTGCCCTGACGGCATCGCAGAAACCTCGCAGCCTCGCGCTGCGGCTGGCCTGCCCTAGTTCTCAGCCGTTCTCCTACGCTTGGCATCTTGAAAGGCATCGGCGAGCTCCTGCTCTGTAGGAGCTGCCAAGCCGCCCAGTACGGCCTTCACCATGGCAAGCATTTCAAACGCCCTCTGTTGGAGGAGGACATCGCCACGAGTCCAGCTCGGCGCTGAAGGCTTGTTATAATGGGCCCACTGGAATCTCAAGAAACACATGTCGGTGAGAAGGCGGAAAGTTGACTCTGTCACCTGCCGTGTCCGAGGCGGCCAATAGCTGCTGTTCTGGAGCCACTGGCGCTCCACAGGTATTGAGCCTGAGTGCACGGGCAGGCCCGCGAGATGCAAAGCCAAGGCGCAGCGCCGCCACTTGATTAACCTTTCGAGGTGCACAGGCTTCAGGGGGCGTCGGTAGTGCGCAGCTTCAAGGTGTGCGTAGAACCTGCTGGACCAGGGAGCGCCTGGATGGGAGCCACGTCGAACCTCGGCGGTCCTCGGAAGGAGTATTGGCCTATGGGAGGGTGTGCCAAAATGGGGCGGCGGTGCCATGCGAACTGCGCCACTGGGATCTTAAGTGGAGCTCCCTATTGGGGCCACGAAACGTGTGAGGGGTGTGCCAAAATGGGGCGGCGGCGCCATGCGAACTGCGCCACAGGGACCTGAGGTGGAGCTCCCTATTGGAGCCGCGAAACGTGTGAGGGGTGTGCCAAATTGGGGCGGCGGCGCCATGCGAACTGCGCCACTGGGACCTCGGCGCCATGCGAACTGCGCCTCTGGGACCTCAGGTGGGGCTCCCTATGGGCCACGAAACGTGTGAGGTGTGTGCACACATGGGGCGGCGGCGCCATGCGAACTGCGCCACTGGGACCTTAGGGGGAACTCCCTATGGGGCTACGAAACGTGCGAGGTGTGTGTGTGTGTGTGTGCTAAAATGGGGCGGCGGCGCCATGCGAACTGCGCCTCTGGGACCTCAGGTGGGGCTCCCTATGGGCCCGCGAAACGTGTGAGGGGTGTACCGAAACAGAAACAGTATGAAGGCAGGGGCAAGGACTGGAGAAGGGAGGAGGGGGAGGAGGGAGGAGGAGGAGGAGGAGGAGGAGGAGGATGCGGGAGGGAGGGAGGGAGGTACGCGGGGCGCTGTCTCTTCAAAACGGGGACCCAACACCACAGGATGGTTGGGAACAAGAAGTCGCATGTCTGGGCTACTCCCATCCTCAGCGCAGCCCGCTAGGGCAGCCGCCTTGCCCTCCTTGGCCGCGGACAGCGCTGCCTTCTCCTCGTTCATGTCTTTGGTGTCTGCTGTCGTCTGGTCGTCGAGGGACTGCTTGAGCATCTGGGGCCGCCAATCTTATCATCGAACACTGGTCCCTGGATGGCCGGGCGTGCGATGTCTCTGAAGTGCGGCGAGTGTCACGGAAAAGTTTCCTTCGCGTCTCTGGCAACGGAACGCACCACCAACAATCATCACTAGTTGCATGATCTGTGCATCGGCAGAACAGGTGAGCGGAACGGCGAGGGCGGCCCTGCGCACGAGACAGCTGCGAACTTGCTGGGAGGAGTGCTACAATCGAGTTCCAGTGGAGAGGACAATCGAGCAGGGGGCATGCGTCGCGAAACACAGGACACAAGGGTATCCTTGGTTCGGCAGGGTCGACCTACAGTGGAGGCCAGTCCACAAGAAACCTTCCACAAGAAACCCAACCCTGAGACCCCAGGACGTCCTTTGGCTTTTGGTGTGGGAATGTCACGCTTTCCATCGCAAAACCATCAAAACCCAAGAAACCCAGGGCACCCTGGAGGCAAGCAGGGTGCTTCTTGGCATGAGCTTCCACTGTACTAATCAAACTCGACCGTATCCTTTCTCGCGCACCCTGACCCTTCCCCCTGGAGCATCCAGAGGGCGCGGGGGCCTCGCGGCGGGGGAATGGAGAGGGGGAGGTGGAGAGGAGTGCAAAACGGAGAGTAGCCAGAGTAGGGGAGGGATGAGATCGGCAGACTTTCCACAGGCCGTTCCCAATCTTACTTAGTCAGGGCTGCAAGAGGACTTCGAAGAGTGGCCTCTCGGGGAGGGCCTAAGCTGATGTGATGGGAGAATGGGGGGGAAGGGGGAGGACGGTAAGGATGACAATGAAAACGAAGATGAGGACGGATGACGGAGGAAGGGGATTGAGGGGGCCAAGAACACCCGACCCTTTCTCCAAGGCCGGTTTCTCACCCCAAATCATTTTGTTGACGCTCCCAGGGCCTGGCGAGGGCCCCCAAAGGCTGTCAACTGCCCAAAGCAGTCCGCCGTGATCTCTCAATCTCTCCACGATGCTAACATGTCTGGGGATGATGAGTGAAGAAGAACACCAACGACATTCGTTCCTTCCCTCGGGTCGCGCGTGGACGGGCCTCGTAGTTGTGCCTTGCGTTCGTCTCCGCCTTCCGCAGGCTGCTCAGCTGCTCCTCGGCCTCACACGAGAAGCTAAGGGGAGCAGACAAGATCGTATCGCATGCAATTCCAATGCACGATGCCCAGAAATGCTCGCGTATGAAAAGCACGACGGAAAACTGTTGTCAATTTGAGGTCCACCATGGACCGTCAAAGAACTTCGCGGGATGAGAAACCAACCCTGGGGAGAGGGTCTGGACTTCGGGGGACCAACGTGATGAACAAACCAAGACATCGCATGTCTGGGATGTAATGCAATTTCATTGCACGATGCCGCACGCTGCCTGCCTCTTTTCAACCTCGAACTCATTATTATGCTCAAACTTGTGAACGTCACCGTTCGATCACCATATTCATCTTATTCTGCACTAGCATAGCCGTCGCCATCGTCAGCCGTTCACAATGACGACGGCTATGATGGTGGAACCGACAACGAGCCCAGCTCAAAATACACCATCGAAATTGCTGCCAATCGATCGGCGCACCCTGTATGAACGACGACAGGAAACGGGTCTTACGCGAGATGGCATAGCGACCTTACGCGGCAGCTAACGTGGGCCGCCACTGCGGCACGCTTGATTGGAAACGAGAGCGCTTACGCGGGCAGCTTACGCGCCAATGTCGGCGCAGACGACCCCCCGATTTTGTGTCGCTCATATGGGTACGGGGTGCGATGACCAACAGCGGGCGTTGTCCCAGACCGACAGCGGCCGCTGCTGGGAGGGCTACTCTCTGTCTCAGATCGACAATTCCGAAAGGGCCGCGGCGAGGCCAGCAGCGAGCCCTGACCAAAATGCGCAGGAACGCGGCACCGCAGAGGAAGAAGAACGGCATACTATCGGACACAGGCCAGAAGAACATCTCTCACGAACATGAGACCCTCCGTCGGCCACAACAAACAGAACATCCAAGGGTGTCCTCCCCAGGATGCACAAGAACATCAGACAGATACGAAGAACACTAGGGTACCCTCCCCAACCTGACCTGGATCTCATACCTCGGTCCGGCTGTACCATCAACTGTGGGAGCTCCGCCCGAATTTCTTGGATCGGCGCTGGACCCACCTCCCTGGCGCTCGGAGCGCGCCAGGGGCGGCGCCAGAGGCGTCGCCAGGGCGGTCCAACGCCGATCCAAGAAATCCGCGCCGAGCTCTAAAAGTTTATGTGTATGCAATTGTTTCTTCTGCGATGTCTGAGGACAACACAGCCCACCCCCACCCCCAGACATGGTGGTCCAGGGGGTCCAGGCTGGAGGGTGAGGGTGGTTTGTGGCCCCCAAGAACCGAAACAGAAATTCCCTCCCCCCCCCAGCCAGGACCCCGTGGACCAGGGGGTTCTTGCTGGGGGGCCCCAAAAAACCCTCGACCCCCAGCCGGGACCCCCAGGATCACCAGGTCGGGAATGGGGGTCCTGGCTGGGGGTGGGCTGTGCTGTTCGCAATGTCTTGGTGGCGCGCAAAGGGGGGTGGGGAGAGGGGGGAAGGCTTCTTAGGCGGGCCCTACATCTACAGACAAGGCCCGCGCCTTCAAAGGAGCGAGGGTGCTTCTAGGAAGCCCTCCCCCTCCCCCTACCATGATTCGCCATCACTCGGACGTCCATTCCCCGTGCATTTTCCGATGTCGTGAGCGTATTGCTTCGCAGAATGCTCCACGATGCTCCTCGATGGTTGTCGCCGAGAAGGAAACTGCACACGTCCGAGCGATGCCAAGATGACCCCCTGAGACCTGGGCGCTGCATATTTTTCACGCCGAGCGTTTTGGCTCTGTTTCGAGCCCGGGCAGATCGATCTGGCTCGGAAATGAAGCAGAAAGATGAGGTCTGCAGTCATCGTGCTACCGTGGCGGGGAACGCTGGGGAATTTCTGCGGTCTGCAGTCATCTGCAGCAGACAGATGGGGTCTGCGGTCAGCTGCAGCATAAAGACGGGGATCGCTGGATGAGGAACGACGGGGCCTTTCTGGCCAAGGCTAGCCTCGGCCAAGAACATGTGAACGTTTTCTTAGTCGGCGTTTTGACATTGGGCGGAAGGGGGGGGAGGGGGGGCCTGGCTCCGGACCTCTGCTTAATGCGACTGTTTGCAGCAGTGCGTGCTATGGGGGAGATTACACCTGCTTGAAGCAGGCGCCCCAAACAGCCACGATCGAGTCCAGGGGGGAGGGCGTGCGAGGGTCCACGCCGATCGGCAAAACAATGAATAAGAAAACGGTCTCGTCCTCCTCTACCTCTGCCTCATTGGCGATGCTGGCGTGTCGACGAGCGTCCCTGGCCTGTGGACGTGATCCAGGAGTCGGCCACCAAGGCCGCAACAAAAACGGAGGACCTCGACGGCTATGTATTAGCCTTTGGTCTGCTTGGAAAGAGTTGTGCCTGGCAGCCCGTCTCAGACTCGCTACGTACCTGCCTGAGAAGGGGTGAACATCAAGTAGTATTTACACTTGCGCCAGCCTGATTCTCTCGAAGGGTGAGATCATTGTGGTCAACCTTATTCCCCTGCTGCCTGCCCTCCCTTCCTCCGCCCTCTACCCCCCCCCCTCTTCTCCCTGGCGGCCGCCCGAAGCCGCGCGCGGCGGACGGCGCAAGGCGGGGGGGGAGGAGGAGGAGGAGGAGAAGGAGGAGGAGGAGGAGGAGGAGGAGGAGGAGGATGAAGAGGAGGAGGAAGAGGAGGGGAAGGAGGAGGAGGAGGAGGAGGAGGAGGAGGAGAGGAGCAGAGGGACGAGGAGGAGAAGGAGCACCAACAGAGGGAGAGTGGAGGACGAGGAAGAGGACGGGGCGGGATGAGCAGGAGGTGAGGCGGGAGACGCAGGAGGTCAAGCTGGAGGAGGGGGGCGGGGGGCCTTCTCCTTCAGGTCCTCCAGCACGTCGAGGATACCGCCCGAATGCGACTGCGGAGCAATCCAGCGCGCCGTCGCCAACCGCTCCAGCTCCCTGCCCTTCCTCCACCAATCGTCCTCCTCGTCCTCGCCCGCGCCCGCGTCTCGATGGGGCCCTCGCCCTCCTCGTCGTCGTCCTCCTGGCCCTCCTCGTCCTCGTCCCCGCCATCGTCCTCCTCCTCGTCCTCCTCCTCCTCCTCGCCATCGCTCTCTTCCTTGTCCTCCTCGTCGTCCTCTTCCTCGTCCTCCTCGTGCTCGTCCCCGCCCTCGCCCTCCTCCTTTTCGTGCTCCCCCCCGAGGACGGAGCAGGAGTGCGGGGTGCGATCCGGCCAGGAGCCACGGCGGCCCCGGTGCTCCCTCGCCCCTCTCCCTCATGCCCCAGGGCAACGGTGTCCCGATCGTGTCCACATGGTGTTCCGATGGCTTTCCGATTTGTGTCCACGTGTGTCCGCGAGGTGTCCAGATGATGCCCCGATGGTGTTTCGATGGTAGGGGGGATCGCCTCACGCAAGAAAAATCAACATCGCATCGGGAAATCGGATGGGATCGGAATGTATATTGAATCGGACCGCGTCAACTCGGAGTCAGGATCGAATCGCGCCCGACGCCAGGATGCATAAAGCGCCATGCAAGCACCCGGCTGCATCGGATGGCACGAAAATCGGAATCGAATCAAATTGGGCCGCCAAGAGCCGATATCAAATCGGATCGATCGGATCGAAAATTGACCCTTACCTGGACTTGGCGATGCATCGCCGACGGATCGGCGATATGCCCCCGATGGCGAAGTCGCACGCGCGGCTCCCGTGATCCCTCCCCTTCCCCTCATCCCCCCACCTCCCCTCGCTGCGATGAAAATCACGACGGCTTTGGGAGGCCCGCGTCGGGCCTTGGGGCTGTCAAGAAAGCGACTCGGGATGGAACACAGGTCCCGGGGAAGGGGCCCAGACCTCCGAAGGACCAAGTTGCGAAACAATCGCGACGCGATATGCGGAGCCTCCCTCCCCTCCTCCCCCTCTTCCACTCCTTTTCCTTGCGAATGACTCCTCCCTGTCGTACCCCGAGCCGTGTTGGTAGCGCGGGCTGGGCGTTTCGCCTGAGACTCCCCACCACGTATGATGTATAAGCTGAGAAATGCAAGAGCTTCACGGATGGAGGGCGGGTCGTTTTGAACATGTACTTTATGCTGCAGCGCTGCACACTCTCGCCCTTGCAAAAGTTTCATGGATGGAAGGCGGGTCGATTCCAGAATGTGGTTTTCGCCTGAGCGCTGCGGTCATTCGTCCTGAGAAACGCAGGGCGTTCACGGATGGCGGGCGGGCCATCGAAATGTAGCCCTCGCCTTAGCACCGCGCACATTCGCCTTGAGACTTTGCCAGATTGTCACGGATGGAGGCCGAGGGGGAATCAAAATGCAGTTTTCGCTTTAGCGCCGCGCACAGAAGCCTTAACAAACATTACAAGAGCCTCATGGGTGGAGGGTGGTTCTTTTTCAAAAATGTCGATTCCCGATGCGATATGTGGCGCCTCCCTGGATATTCCCCGCGTGCCCGTTCCCTGGCTTGCACGAAGCCCCATCCCCCCCGTCCTTTTCGTCGTCATTACGGTTGCCACCCCAGGTTCGCTATCCCATCCAATCAAAGAGCAAAGGCCAACGGCTTGTTCATGAGGTACTCAGCTGAGACCCTTACTCTTACGATAAAGCCGGAGGCGTATCGAAGTACCCCATAGTCCCACCAGCCCTCTGGGCGCAGGTGGTCTAAGGCGTGTCCTTTTCCAACCTCTTTCCTGTCCCTGCTCGGGAAGTTTACCTCCCCCCTCTCCCTGCGGCTGGACGGGCTCCCCCGTGATGTGGCAGAGGGTCCTTTTCGGCCTAAGATGGTTCCAAGAGGGCTTCAGAAATCGCAAGATGGCCTCCAAGATGGCCCAATATAGCGGCATATGGCTCAACATAGCCTCCGACACGCATCCAAGAGGCGTCAAGACGGCCCCAACACGGTTCCAAGTGCCCTCCGTCCGAGCTGTCCGAAGACCCCCCCCAAGAGGCCAACATGTTTCAAAAACGCGAAGAAAATCAGAAGCGTTTGCCTTCTCATTTTTTCGCCTCCGATGTGCTCCTGAAGCCTCAGGATGGCCCCGAGGCGGCTCAAGATAGCCCCAAGAGGGGTTCAAGGGCCCCAAGACGGCCCCAAGAGTGGCCAAGAGCGCCCCAAACGCGGCCAAAAACGCCACAAAACTGCACGGTTGAGCCCTCGATGGGGGCGATCCGACTTGAAACATTTTTTTGGTTTTGCGAAAGGGTCCAAGATGGCCCCAAAGAGGCCCTTCAAACATCCCAAAAGAAGCCCAATAAGGCCCCCCGACCCCCAAAAGAGCCCCAAGAGGGGCCCAACACGCCCCCAAAGAGCCCCACGAGGGCCCCAAGAAGGCCCTAAGAGGACCGCAAGAGAGCCCCAAGAAAAAACTCCAGGAGGGCCCCAAGAGGGCCCCAAGAGAACGCCAAGAGAGCACCAAGGTGGCTCAAAGTTTCGAAACGCACGCGAATTAATGTACAAGTCAGTGCAACAGCCATTACGAGTCATCGAAACACCCCTCACATCTTCATCGGAGCACCATCGTAACTTGCACCGATTTCCAACTAAAGCATCAATGCGGGAAGCTCTTCGTGATCCCTATTCCCCCGACGACGGCTGTGCAACTGCACGCGTCCTGCCGCCCCTGATTCACCGACTCCCCGGCCGAACGTTTCTACATGGGCTGGTGGGGGTACTTTTCTGTTGGCCGACCGCTTGCGGACTGCCGCGCGGTGTCAACAGTCAAATGAAACCAGGCCTACGTGCAGGGCGAGAGCCGAGCTGGCGGGTGAGGATACTTTTTTTCAATCGCGAGCGACGCAGGCTGCTGCGCGCCGCCCAAACAGGTCGCAAAGCGAACGTCAGGGACAACGCCATTGACGCCGGAGACGCGCGGGAAAATACACAGGCGAAGCACAGTGGCAACGCGGCAGAGGCAGGAGCGAGCGAATACAACAGAGGAAGAGGGCGAAAACGAGGGGACACAGGAAGAAGGAAAAGGAGTGGCGAGCGAGACGCGGAAAAGAAGACGGGCGCGCAGGAGATCAGGCTCAGGCAACGACGAGGACGAAGCACCTTGCCGAAGAGCTGGGACTTGAAGCACTGGGGGGGGTAGCGAAATGGCCACAGACGCAGACCATAGGGTAAGCGACGTCCAATCCAGCGGGCCGTCTCCAGGGGCATCAGATAAGCCGCATGGCAAGCGCTCACCAGGAGCCACCAGGGGTATGGGCACGCCCCAAGTGCGACGAGGAGAAGGGCCCGAAGGCTAGCCCACTGCCGACAATGACAAATCAGCCCAGCAGGGGGGATGGCCGTTAACCTGCCGCGTGCGCGACCCAGGGCCGGGGCGCAGCCGTCAGAAGCCAACGGCCCGATGAGGGCAAGCGCGGACGCGCCAGGAACCTATTCCTGTGGGGGGGGGGGCCGCGAAGCCTGGGACGGGCGCGCGGTCTGGCGGGGCACAGCTGACAGCCGCCGAAAGATTGTGAAAAGGGTCCGCCTGAAACATACAGCTGCGCTGGCAATGGACAGCCTGGGTCACCCCGCTGCCCGGATCGAATCCGAACATCAGCCGCGGGATGGAGGGGATTCGCTCCACCTGCGGTGCTGGTTCGCTGGCAGGGTGCAGCTGACAGCCGCAGCAAGATGGGGATTGTTCTGGTAGGGTGCAGCTGACAGCCGCCGAAAGATTGTGAAAAAGGGTCCGCCTGAGACAAATTTCTGCGCTGGCACTGGACAGCCTGGTCACCCCGCTGTCCAGTGCGAGTCGACAATTCCGACGCAGGATGGAAGGGGGTCACTCCGCCTGCGGTGCCGGATCGCTGGTAGGATGCAGCTGACAGAAGCAGCAAGATGGGGATTATTCTGGTAGGGTGCAGCTGACAGCTGCAGGAAGATGAGTAGGGCTCGCCTGGGACATTGCTGCGCTGGCATTGGGCACAGCCGCCACACCAGTCCATTGGACTCCAACCGTCAGCCGCAGGATGGAGGGGGGGTCACTCCACCTGCGGTACCGATTTGCTGGTAGGGTGCAGCTGACAGCCGCAGCAGGATGGGAAATGCACTGGTAGGGCGCAATTGACAGCCGCAGAATGTCTGAGTAGGGCACGCCGGAGACAACTGCTGCGCTGGCGTTGGGCACGGTCACCACGCTGCCTCGCCCGGATAGAATTGGCAGCCGCAGAGCGGAGGGGGGTCACTCCGCCTGCGCTGTGCCAGGTCTCTGGTTGGGTGCAGCTGAGAGCCGCACAGGAATGGGGCTGCCCTGATCGGGCGCAGCTGACAGCCGCAGGAATATGGAGAAGGGACTGCCTGAGACATTGCTGCGCTGACATGGGGCGCAGCCACAGCGGCTGGCGGGGATGCACGAAGCGTCGAGAATTTCTCCGGATGGCGAGAAAGATGAGACAAGAAACAAGATATGGGATGGAAGGATGAAGCATCGGTGGAAGTGGCCTTCATCCGACGCCCAGGTTCGGAGGCGTCTCGCGGACGCGAGACAAGCAAAAAGGGCAGCGCTGCCTTGGGCCAGGGTGGCGCAATTCGGATATAGCGCTCGCTATACCATCCCCCTCCAGCTCCGCTCAGAGTCGGAGGGGGGGGGGGGTCGCGCGTTGGGCCCGGCCCCGATCTACATTACATCAAATAAAGAGGAAGGTAGAGCTGTCGCTTGTTCGACAAACCTAGCAGCCCAACGCACTAGGGCCCGCTGTGGGCAAGACCGCACGACCGACCACATATCATCATGGGCAATCACGGGCAAGACCGCGTGGCTCACCGCGGGCACGCATGGATAATCACGGGCAAGACCGCGTGAGTATCCGAAGATGATTCGGGCGCGTCTGGCCACGTGCCAGACGTCAAAGCGCGCGGAGCAAAAAAAGGGCCCGACCGCGTCGACAGCCACCCAAAAGGGTGGCCCGTGTCGTGTCCGGGCAGCGAAGTGCACGCAGCCCGTGTCCGAGCTGCAATTGGCCTTAAGTAGCCAATCGCAGCCTGCATCCGAGATTAAGTTGGCTGTAAGTTAGCCAATCGTATACGGTGTCGGCTCGCCCTGAATGGGGCATCCATAAGTTGATGCTGTCGCTTTGCTGCCTCGATGAGGTATGTGCTGCTGTGCCTCGTATTTGGAGGGTCGTAGTTGAAGTCGTCGAGGGGCTCCGCTCCCCCCTGAGGCTGCCGCTCCACCGGGGGCCTTGGGTTAGGTCGGGCATGTCCTCCTACAGGCGGATCTTGGGCGAAAAATGAACCATACCCTTAAAATGCACCAAAAAGGAAACATAACCCCAAAAAGTCCCCAGACGTTTTTGTGATACTATTTTTGATTATTCCTCCTGTAGAGGGACAAGCCCGACTTAAGCCTTGGCGCTGGGTCGGCTTTCCGATGCTGCCAAGGACGAAAAACTGGGGTTCCGATGTTGTCGGCTTTGCGATGCTGCCGACTCAAAAAAAGTTTGGGGCCCCTTCCCGTCGGGGGGCAGAGCGGCCCAGCGGAGCCCAGAATGTCTGATATGGCTCGCAGTGCTCGCCGAGTTCACGGGCCATGGGGCTCGCGTGGTAAAAAATGCCCGGTTGGGTTCATGGCGCCCCTGGGGCTCATGGGGCTGCCATGGCACGCGGGGCTCGCAAGGCCCAGAAAACCGACGCGGCCTTGACGACTCAGGGGGCCAGGAGGCCCGCACGGCTTGGCGGGGCCCGCGCGGCGCATGGGGCCCATGCGCATTTCGGCGCACATGTGGCCCAGAACAACTTTCTGGGACTCATGGGGTATTCATGGGGCTGGCGCGGTTCGCACGGCCCACAAAAGCCCCAGACGGCACGTGGAAATCCTAAAGCTCATTGGAGGACGTCGTGAAGGCCCGCGTTGCTCCCACGCGCGCGGAGCTGGTACTCATCGGGGCGGGACACGTGAGCCCGGAGCCCGAGGACACGGGCGACGGCATTCAACAGAGGCTCTGGTTTCTCTTTTACAAAGGGAATATTTGTGCTGATGTCGGTCTCCGGTGCGCATAGCGCGCTTTGGCTTGCTCAAGGCGTTGGACGTTTGGGTTACAGCGGACCCCTTGACGAACGTCAACCGTTGGCCCTCCCTCGATCGCTGTTGGCCCTACCGACCTCACAACAGCCCGTCCGCCTAGCCCCGACCCCCAGGATCTGGCGTCCGTCCCACCCCGCTCCGCCGGTCGGGCAGCCCGCATACGTACCAGCACCAGGGGGGGAAAGAAGGCGAGGGAGGGAGGGCGGAGGAAGCGAGGAGGACCAGTGCAAACCCAACACTCATCAACAAAAATGTTGAATACACCCTCCCTCCACGCTACGTCTTCATAAGCCCCTACCAGGGTTCATTTCCACTCAGGGACGTGCCCCGTTGGGAGACAACCGTCAGAAGATCCCGAAGCGCGCCAGAACACAATTCTCGAAACTTCACTGCCACGGATCAACCTGACCACTGCGTCTTGGCGATCCTGGATCGTGCCAGAACTCCACTTCTGAAACTTCAACACCGCGAATAAACGTAACTGATGTGCTCTGACATTCATGACTCATTCCAAATAATGGTTTCTGATACTTGTACCTATGGGAACACGTGGAATTAACTCTTACAACGTGTGAAATCGAATGTGCGCAACGCTGAAGCGAGAACCAACCACATGTTTTAAAACGGCCCGCCCTCAATCCGTGAACCTCCTGCAAATTCATCAACTTTTAAGCTTCGGCCTGCCCTTCCGACTGGCCTCGGGGTGCGACAAGGAGTAGTTATTTACTATGAAAAAGACTGGAAACGGGAAGAGATGGGAGGAGGGAACGGGAAGGTGGAAACGGAGGAAGGATGAAGTGGGAGGGACCGGAGGAGGGAGGGAAGAGCAGGGCTGCCATGAGACGAAGGGGGTCCGTGGGTAATCTAATCGGGCCCGGGGCCCCTGGGATTCCCCCGAGCTGCTGCGGGAAGGCGCCCCAGCGGCAGAGAAGGACATCGCCCGCCTTGTAAGCGTCGGCTGCGGGGGCGCCGAACAGCTCCGTGTCCGCCTGGGGGTCAGCATGACGGCCACGACGACCACGCCGATGACGGGGACGGCAGAAGGAGGGGGGAGGAGGGTTCACTAAGTTGTTGTGGGTGGTGTGTAAAGGCCTCCCAGATGATGGGGTCCGAATAGATGGTGTCGGAGGATCCCGCAGCATCGACAATGCATCGGCGATGCATCGCCGACGTCGGCGACGCATCATCGGTGACGCCAGCGTCGAGACACTCGGGCTCCACATCGCGCCACATCGTTAACGCATCGGCGATGCATTCCTGACGTCGGCGACACATCGACGGCGACGCCGGCGTGGAGACAATCGGGCTCCACATCGAGCCCCATCGCCGATGCTTCGGCGATGCGGCGCGATCGTCCGACCCCATGTGCTCGGACCCCATCTGGAAGGCCCGGGGAGGAGGAATGACTCATTTGTTGTGGGTTGTGTGTGCGTGAGGGGGGGGGGTCCGCCCCCTCTTGGTGAGGCTTCGGGTTGCGCAAGGAGAGCCCCCCCCAGGTAGCCCTGGCTGGCCTCAACAGGCCCCCCGAGCACGGTCGGACCTGGGATTAGGTCGGGCATGTCCCCCTACAGGCGGATTTTGGACGGAAAATTCAAATACCACAAAAATACTCCAAAAATGCTCAAACATAATCCAAAAATCGTCCCCAGACAATTTTTACTATTTTGGAATATTCCCCCCGTAGAGGGACAGGCCCGACCTAAACCTGGGACAGAACGACATCCTTCAAGAACATGAGGCACTCCGCCAGCGAAGACAGGCCAAACCACAAGATTGCTCGACGGTGCCCTCCCCCAGAATGCACAAGAACATCGAACAAGCACGGAGAACATTAGGGCACCCTCCCCGAACCGACATCGATCTTGTACCTCGGTCCGACCGTAGTCTGGGGCGGTCTCAGCACCCTTACCCTAGGGCGCGGAGCGCCCCAGGGGCGCCGCCGGAGGCGGCGCCGGTTGTTGAGACCGCTGGGACTACTTGGGGGGCCTGTTGAGACCATCTGGAACTACCTGGGGGGGCGCCGCCTGTCCGCAGCCCGCAGCCTTGCCACCCCCTTTCTGGCCACCGGAAGGCCTCCGTTGGCATCTAATGGACTCTGGGCATCTCTACTGGGCGCCGCTGAATGCGGGGGGCCATTCATGTGGAGGGGAGAAAGGTGCACTTCTCGGCACCTGAAGGCCCGCTTTTGGACCCTAAAGGGCCCCTGTAAAGGGCTCCTCTTCTGGAGCCCTCGCTGCCACTCCATTTATCGCCCCCCCATTACGCTGCCTTCAACTCTGGAGGCCTCCGTGACCTCCGCGAACCCCAAACCTCAAGCGACTTCAGCAACTCGCGCTGCAATGGAGAATTGCTCCCAATGTGCGGCTTTCCCACAAGATGCTTCTTTTCTGGGCCCCCTAGGAACTCAAACAAATGCGCGGGCTGGGACACTGGTGCTGCGGGAGGGTCTGGTCGGACGGAAAGGGGGATGTAAGGGGGGGTCAACAAATCAACTCACGCAGTTGGCTTTCCCGGCGCCTCCTGGCGCAAGTATCCAGGAAGGCGCCTGGCGGCGAGGCCGAAACCAGCTGCACGCAGCAGGTTTCGTACCCCCCTTCCTTCCTAATCCCACCGTTTATAAAGGGGCCCTGGGACACACAAATAAATAGACACTAATCCCTAGATTCACTATATTTTCCTGTATGTTCTGGGTTTCCGTCTTCCCCCCCACTTCCCATATTTTCCTGTATTTTCCGGGGAGTCGACAATTAATTGTGTCTGTGTTTATTCCCCTCCTGATGTTCGTCCGACCCGAGAGGGGTCGAGAGAACCAGGGCCCCCAAAGAATCTGGCTGCCGGAGGTCTGGGGCTCTATGTGCAGAACCGCGCACGTCGTGCTCCTCCCAGCTCCCCACAGCATGGTGAACCTTCACGACTTTCCGCTCACACCATTCGTTACTTGTAGGATTTCGGAAACCCTGTACCCCAAAACGTATTCATCTCTTGGGGGCGCATCTGTTACTTCCGCCGCCTTCCGCCGGCGGAGGCCGCCTCGTTTTACCTCCGCCGACCTTCCGCCGCCTTCCGCGGCGGAAGAGATGACAACTCTTTCTACCCTCGAATGCAAGGCCGTTTTTGGAACGCCTCACTTGTCCAGATGGACACACAAGAGTGCCCGAGACTCGCACAGAGGGGGAAGGGGCAAATGAGGGGGGGGGTGGAGGGGCAGGGAGGGCCAACATCAATGTTTAAATCGCAGGGCCTACGTCCTTGGATATTCTGAATGCGCTACTGTGCTCACGTAGGAGAACGCCAACACCGACGCAGGTCATGACCAGGCCCATCCTGGGACCAGGACCTGTGTACGAGCAGGATGGGCCGTACAGCCAAGCTGCTACCAGAGTGAACACCAAATAAGGAACGAAGCCCTGTTTTGGTCCGAGGAGCGACTGGGTGCATGAGGATCGCGACAAGAAGAAACATCGGAACAACCTAAAGAACAGCGAGCCCCTTCCGATCGGGAGCGTCCAAGAGGGGGGGGCGCAAAGCATGGCGGGTGGCATGTGCGCGACCCAGGGGGGGGGGCTGGGGGCGAAATGAACAAAGAAGAGGCGGCATGAGATCTGGGGAGATATCATGGCCCCCGCCATGAGATCCCCCCCCCGCACTAATGATCACCCCCCCGTGGCCGCCCCCGATCCGAACCCGTAATTGCTGTTACTGGGAGGACAGAAAGGCGCCGATACCGATACTTCCCAGACCTCTCCCAGGAGGCGCTCTGCCCAGAATCGCGAGGAGACTCCAACCGTGGCGGCGAGGGCTCTCCACGACGAGCAGCGGCATCGGTACCCGACGATGCGAAGCGCGGCCTGTTGCCCAGACCCTCCAGGCCAGCTCAAATCAGACACCCTTACCAAATCAGACCACGATCATTTCATTGCGAATCTGGAGTAGTAGCTACTGGGGGAGCGAAGGATGACATGAACATACATTGTCAGAGAGAGGTCCGTGCGGGTTTTCTGGGTCGGCGCTGGGACACTCCTCCCTGACGCGCGGAGCGGCGCCGGAGGCGCTGTGGGGGCGGGGCAATGCACATCGGGAGTAGCTCACCGAGGGGAGAGGGGGGAGGTCGAGGAGGGAGGGGGAGGTCGAGGGGGGTGGTCGAGAAGGGAGGGGGGGGTCGAGGGACCACTCCCTCTTCGACCTCCCCTTCCCTCGTCGACCTACCCCCTCCATGCTACTCTGTACTGGGTACGTGATATTGCCAAAATGGGCATGTGAAACGCATGCGGGCGGTAGCACTGGGGCCGTCGGTGGAGTTCCCGATGGGGCCACGAAACGCAGTACTGGGTGGGTGAAAATGTCAAACTGGGTGTGGGACGCATGCGAGCGGTCCCACTGGGGGCTTCGGTGGAGCTCCCTATGGGGCCACGAAGCGCTGTACTGGGTGGGCGAAATTGCCAAATTGGGTTTTCGGGACGCATGCGGACGGTGGTGGCAGTGGGGCCTTCGGTGGAGCTCCCTATGGGGCCACGAAGCTTTGTACTGGGTGGGCGAAATTGCCAAATTGGGCGTGTGGGACGCATGCGGGCGGTCCCACTAAGAACTTCGGTGGAGCTCCCTATGGGGTCACAAAACGTTGTACTGGGTGGGTGAAAATGCCAAATAGGGTATGTGGGACGCATGCGGGCGGTGGAACTGGGGGCTTCGGTGGAGCTCCCTATGGGGCCACGAGACTTTGTACTTGGTGGGTGACAGTGTCAAATTAGGTATTTGGGACAAATGCGGGCGGCCCCACTGGGTTCTTCGGTGGAGCTCCCTATGGGGCCACAAACGCTGTACTGGGTGGGCGAAAATGCCAAATTGGGTTTTCGAGACGCATGCGGACGGTGGCACTGGGGCCTTGGGTGGAGCGCCCTATGGGGCCACGAAGCTTTGTACTGGGTGGGTGAAAAAACCCAAATTGCGCTTCTGGGACGCATGCGGACGGTGGCGCTGGGGCCTTCGGTGGAGCTCCCCATGGGGCCACGAAACGCTGTACTGGGTATGCGAACTTGCCAGATTGGGTTTTCGAGACGCATGCGGACGGTGGCACTGGGGCCTTCGGTGGAGCTCCCCATGGAGCCAAGAAACGCTGTACTGGGTATGTGAAAACACCAGATTGGGTTTTCGAGACGCATGCGGACGGTGGCGCTGGGGCCTTCGGTGGAGCTCCCTATGGGGCTACAGAATTTTGTATTGGGTGGGTAAAAATGTTAGATTTGGTTTTCGCGACGCATGTGGCCACCCCCACTGGGGCCTTCGGTGGAGCTCCCTATGGGGCCACGAAACGCTGTACTGGGTAAGTGAAAATGCCAAATTGGGCTTCCGAGACGCACGTGGCCACCACCACTGGGGCCTTCGGTGGAGCTCCCGATGGGGCCACGAAACGCTGTACTGGGTGGGTGAAAATGCCAAATTGGGTTTCCAGGACGCATGTGTCCACCTCCACTGGAGCCTTGGGTGGAGCTCCCTATGGGGCCACGAAGCGCTGTATTGGGTGGGTGAAGCTCAGGGAGGAGGGGGGAGGAGGAAAGAGGCGGGAGGAGAACGCGGGGCGCCGTCTGTTCAAAACGAAGACCCAACACCACAGGATGGTTGGGAATCAACATGAACTTTCGCCGGTCCGCGCGGATTTCTTGGATCCGCGCTGGACTCCTCTCTGGTGCGCGGAGCGCGCCAGGGGCGGCGCCGGAGGCGCCGCTAGGGGGGCCCAGCGCAGATGCAAGAAATCTGCGCGGAGCGCCAAAAGTCTATGCTTACAACGTTGTTTCTCCTTCGATCCTCCCTCCTCGACCTCACCCCTCCCTCATCGAACCTCCTCTCCCTCCTCGACCTCCCCCTTCCTCATCCACCTCTCCCCTCCCTCCTCGACCTCCCCCCTCCCTCCTCGACCTCCCCCCTACCTCCTCGACCTCCTCCTCCATCCTCGACCTCCTCCTCCTCCTCCTCCTCCTCCTCCTCCTCCGAATGCAAGACTTCAACGTCTTGACTGCCCGTGGGCGAGCAGAAGGCGCCTTCGAGGCCCACGGCACACGCCGCCCCCCGGGCGGGCAACTGGAGCGCGCAGCGGCCCGCTCCTCGGCGCGTCTCCGAGCAGCAACGCCGCCCCGCGAGGGATGTTTGGGCCCGCGGAAGCGCCTCGTCCTCCTCCTCCTCCTCCTCCTCGTCCTCCTCCTCCTCCTCGTTCTCCTCCTCCTCCTCCTCCTCCTCCTCCTCCCTCTCCTCCTTCCTCCTCCTCCTCCTCCTCCTCCGCCTCCTCCTCCACCGCCTCCTCCCCCTCCTCCTCCAGCGACGCAGAGCGCCGCCTCGTCCTTCTCCTTCGACTGGACCAGAGCCGTGAGCCTCTGCTTGTCGGCACTAGTGAATCCGGCCGCGTCGACCACGGTGCTGAGGGCCTGCCGCATCATCAACAACCTCCTGCTCCTCCTCAACATCGTAATCATGATCATGATCATGATCGTGATCGTGGTCATGGTCATGATCATCATCATGATCATCATCCTCATCGTCCTCCTCATTATCATCATCAACATCGTCAGCATTAACATCATCACCATCATCATCATCACAATCATCATTTGCATCATCAATTTCATCATCATAATCATCAACATAATCAACATCATCATCAGCAGCAGCATTACCGTCATCGTTATCATCATCATAATCATCATCGTCGGCATCATCACCACCAGCACCATCACCATCATCATCATCGTCATCAGACGCATCAGCATCACCATCATCACCAGCATCACCATCATCATCCACATCACCATCACCATCGACATCGCCACCGTCATCACCTTCAACATGACCATCACCATCACCATCATCCTCATCATCATCACCACAGGCACCACCACCATCGCCCCCACCTACATCACCATCACCATCAACATCATCGTCCTCCTCTTCATCGTCATCATCACCATTCAAATCAACATCAACATCAGTATCATCGTCATCAACATCATCACCACCACCACCAGCATCATCAATCATATCATCAATCATATCATCATCATCATCATCATCATCATCATCATCATCATCATCATCATCATCATCATCATCATCATCATCATCTTGATCATCATCTGGATCATCATCATCATCATCATCATCATCATCATCATCTTCTTCCTCATCATATCATCATGCTCCCTCGTCCCTCCTCCTGGTTCCATCACCTACCCCTCCTCCCCGAAACCTTCACCAAACCGCTCACGTTGGACACGTCCATCTGCGCGAAGGCTGCCTGCAGGCGGCGGCGCCCCACTTCCCCTGCGTCGGTTCCGAGGCCGAGCGATAGGCGGCGAAGCCGGAGAGGGACTCAGGACTCAGATGCCCGCGAAACAATCCAGTGAGGGCATCGCTGAGACGCAAAGCACTGAGACGCAAAGCTGACCAAGCTGCCAGCAGGAGCGAGCGGGATTGTGTATACATAATGGCCCAGGTGCGCGAAATCATTCACTCCGAGGACATGGGATGCCATCGCTGCGGGAGAACAAGCACGAACCTCGAGGGGAGGGCAGGGCAGATAGGGGGAAATACAGCCATCGAGCGCGGCATGCAGAACGAAGGGGCGTTCCTGGCCACGGCACGGAGGGCCTGGGCTTCGAATGGGACCCGCGACTCGAAATCTAAGGAACGGCCCGAAACGCAGAGCCCCTCCTCCGCCCGAAATGGTCTTCAACTCAGCGTCCTGACTTCCAGGGGGCGAGGGAGCGGGGAGCCGGGAGGAAGGAATTCCGAGGAGGCAGGAAGGTAGCTACGGAGGAGGGGCAGGGGGGAGAGTCATGAGCGGATGGAATTGGCCAGGGACTGACCGTCCTGTTATTCCTACAGGCCTACCACGACAGCCTCTTAGAACGCAAGAGTGTTTCACTACCAGCAATTTCACGAGAGAAACAACCCAACCAATGGATGTCCTGGAGTCCTCGCATGCCCTCTCCTTCTCTTTCTGTCACTCTCTCTCCCTCTCTGTTGTATGCCTTTTTAAACTACCGTCTCTGGACCGTCCCCGTCTATTTGATATTCCCTCGCACATGACTCTGCACTTTATTATCCTGGACGCACCTTCAATTGTACATGTGTACGCGCATCTGCTGCTACATAGTATGATTATGTTTATATATTATATTATAGATATATTGTATTATATCTACGTCCATCTCTCTGCCTCTGTCTGTCTGTCTGTCTGTCTCTCTCTCTCTCTCTTTCTCTCCCTTTCTCGATGTATACACCCAACTTCGGCCTATGCTCTCCGATCTGTACTCTGTCTCCCTCTCTCTCTCTATACGTATGTACAATAGTCGCTCTCATTCTGACCTCACCATCGGGATCTCACTTTTAAAGCTTACAATGGTCGCACATGATCTCTCCCTCTCTCTCTCTATCAAATGTCCTCTCTCTTTCTCTTTCCGTGTATCTCTTTCTTTCAACCGCTTTCTATTCCGTCTCGCCCTCTCTCTCTCTCCAATACGTGTTGGTACCAAGCTTAATATGTAAACCCTCGAGCGTGCATAAACCCTCTGTTCTCTGATATATATATATATATGTATACTAGAACCACGCGCGCTACGCGCGCTTAGGTTCTAGTCACGGCATCATGGCGCCAAAGGATGCCACGGCAAGCAGTACCAGCGACAGCGGATGTCGTTCCAGAGGGTCCTGACGGCCGACCCTTGTAAATCTCGTATTGTGCTGCCTCCGTCGTGGCATAACTCCGTCGCAGTGTATTCATTGCAGGAAGGTTCCAGAACTGCCTGGACTGGACCAGACTGAATCGAACGGCCGCGAACCAGCGTCCCCACCAAGACGAATCGAACCGAACCAGAATGGTCGCGGTAAAGACCCGAACCGAGCCGAACCAAGATAGCTCGTGGACCGAATGGCCTTCGAGGATGGCCTTCAGGTGCACAAAACTAAGGCCCATTGCTCGGAGGCCGACGTCACCAGAGGGCGCACCACATTTTGGGAGCGTAAGGCTAACGCCAGTGCCGACGCACTTGCAAAAAGGGAAGCGGGCTTGCACCCGTCAGTGGAGCAGGCTGCCCGAGAGACCGCTGGTCTTAAGCTTCTGGGGCGGGAGTTGGGCCAGTGGGCTGGTCGTCAGGGCGTTCTGATGAAGGAGCGGGGTTGGGATGACTCTGAGGGCCTGCCTGACAAGGGCCATTCGGCTCGGTCGTGGCGTGCGGGCCCTCGAGAGCGCCCCGTGTCTCCCGTCGTGGTGCGTTTTCGTGTTGTGCTCTCAGCAGTGGCTGACTCAGGGCCCAGAGACCCCGAGCTCGCCATTTTGATGAGGCTATCTCAGCATAACTTGAGAGTTCGCAAAGAGTTTGACAGTGCTGGTGCCTCTGTGGTGGCCGCCCCACAATTGATCTGCTGTATGTCGTCTGGTGCTTATGCGTGGGGCGGTGTCCGCGGGCTCAGTGACAGTGTGTGCCACGGGCACAACGCGGGGTCAGGGCTGAAGCAACAGCGTTCAAGGCTGTCCCGCTATAAGGGCTGGAGTGTTAGTGTCCTCGAGCGGCCAGGCCCTGGGGACCTCTTGGGCCTCGCCAGGGCGATCCTCGGCCGTCCCCAGGCCCGCGCGGCCCTCCCTGTCGGCAGGGCCGTATTCCCCAGGGGGGCCGCCGTGGGATGTCCCGCTGGGGGGAGGGCCCCTCCTCGCCCGCTGCGGCCTCACTGGCGCCTCGCTCCCGAGCTGGGTGCTGGAGGCGGGCCGTGGGGCGGGGGGGAAGGAGAGGAGGAGCAGTTTTAGTCTGCCTTTGCTTTATCTCCGCGGCTGGTATCTTGGACGCCTCCCGCCGTCGTCTTATCTTATCTTATCTTACCTCCTCCTCTTCCTCCTCCTCCTCCTCCTCCTCCTCCTCCTCCTCCTCCTCCTCCTCCTCCTCCTCCTCCCCCCCTTCCTCCTCCTCGCCTTCCCGCCCTTTCTCCTCCTCCTCCTCCTCCTCCTCCTCCTCCTCCTCCTCCTCCGCCGTCGGCCCTCCGCCCTCCTCCTCCTCCTCCTCCTCCTCCTCCTCCTCTTCCTCCTCCTCCTCCGCCTCCTCCTTATCCTCCTCTTCCGCCTTCTCTGTCTCAACCTCCTTTTCCACCTCATCCTCTCCTCCTCCTCCTCCTCCTCCTCTCCTCCTCCTCCTCTCCTCCTCTTACCTCCCTCCCTCCTTTCCTCCCTCCCTCCTTCCCTCCCTCCCTCCTTCCTCCTTCCCTCCCTCCCCTTCCCCTCCTCCTCCTCCTCATCCTCCTCCTCTTCCTCCTCCTCTTCCTCCTCCTCGTCCTCCTCCTCCTCCTCCTCCTTTTCAGTTTCGTCCTCCTCCTCCTCGTTCTCCCCGTTCTCCTCGTCCTCGTCCTCGTCCTCGTCCTCATCGTGCTCCTGCTCCAACTCCTGTTCCTGCTCCTGTTCCTGCTCTTGGTTCTGCACTTGCTCCGGCTCCTGCTCCTGCTCCTGCTCCTCCTCGTGCTACCCCTCCTCTTCTTCTTCGTATTGCTATATTATTAGTAATACGATTAATATTAGTATTATGAGTATTATAAATATGACCCTTGTTCCGATTATTATTATTAGTAGTAGTAGTAGTAGTAGTAGTAGTAGTAGTAGTAGGAGTAGTATTGTTGTTGATGTTGGTGTTATTCGCATGATTATTAGCATTGTTTGTATTAGTAGTATTATTCTTAGCATTAGTATTACAATTCGTACTATTATTATTATTAGCTATATTATTATCATTAGTATTAGTATTATTATTATCAGTAGTATGATTATGATTATTAGTATTACTATTCGTATTCGTATTATTATTATCAGTATTATCATTCGTATTAGTCTTAGTGTTGTTATTGTTGTTATTATGAGAAGTGTTATTAATAGTAGTAGTATTACCAGTGTTCGTATTAGTACTATGGTTGTTGATATTCGTAGCCTTATTAAGATTAGTAATGCTGCGACGACTCATATTACAAATCTTATTAGTATGATTATTAATTACTACTCATAGCGATTACACTCTAAGCTTAGCATTCGTATTGTGATTAATAATGTTGGTATTCTTAATAGAATGAACATTCGTCTTCTTATTATGCTTAGTATTCCTTTTCTTCGTAATGGTATTATTATTGTCCGTGTTATTAGTATCCTGGTTTTTCGTCTTCGTCTTCTTAGTCATATTCTTCCTCCTCCTCCTCTTCCTCGTCCTCCACCTCCTCCTCCTCGTCCTCGTCCGTGTCCTCATCCTCCTCGTCCTCTTCGTCCACCTCGTCCTCTTCGTCCTCTTCGTCCTCCTCGTCCTCGTCCTCGTCCTCCTCGTCATCCTCCTCCTCCTCCTCCCCATCCTCCTCCTCCTCCTCCTCCTCCTTTTCGTCCTCCTCCTCTGTTTATGTTGCGTCTTGTTGGTGTTCCTCTGCTTCTTGCTATCATCGTTCTTATGCTATTATCATTATTATTATCAGTATTATTATTATTATTAGTATTCGTATTCGTATTCGTGCTTTTAGAATTCGTAGTATTGTGATGTGCCTAATGTTTGCTGTTTTTGTTTATTCCTCCTCCTCCTTTTCCTCCTCCTCCCCCTCCTCCTCCTCTTCCTCCTCCTCCTCCTCCTTTTTTTCCTCCTCCTGTTGTTTTCCCTCCTCCTCCTCGTCCTCGCCATCGTCCGTCCTCGTCCTCGTCCTCCTCCTCATCGCCCCCCTCGTCCTGCTCCTCTTCCTCGTCCTCGTCCTCCTTTTCCTGCTCCTCCTTTTCCCCCTCCTCCTCCTCCTCTCCTCCTCCTCCTCCTCCTCTTCCTCCTCCTCCTCTTCCTCGTCGTCCCTCCTCTCCTCCTCCTCCTCTTCCTCCTCCTCCTCCTCCTCTTCCTCCTCCTCCTCCTCCGCCCTCCTCCTCTTCCTCCTCCTCCGCCTCTTCCTTCCCCTCCTCCTCGTCCTATTCCCCTTTTCCTCCTCCTCACCTAAGTCCAAACCTGCAGCGCGTGTCCCCATGAGCGTGCGCGCCGAAACCAACACTTACATGTCTGGCTCTGGCCAGACCTTATATTCTGGGGGGAGCTTCCCTTCGGACAGGGTTTTTTGCACACGCCTGCCCCATTCGCTCACGCGATCGGGTTGGCATTCTCCCCCCAGTATGACGAATTTTCCCCGCGTGCCCGTGGCCCCGCAGGTGGCGCCAGAAAAGAACCCTTGCAGAAATCCCGCCGATGCGTGGGATCGCTGCCTTGCGGGACCGTGGCGCAAGGGGTTGCAAGCCAGTCCAGCTTATTTAAATCAGCCGGCGGCCGAGAATGACACAGGGCACATCTGACACCCGCCGCGTTCGCGA
The DNA here is from genome assembly GCA_963575745.1 of Prorocentrum cordatum. Classification (NCBI taxonomy): domain Eukaryota; class Dinophyceae; order Prorocentrales; family Prorocentraceae; genus Prorocentrum; species Prorocentrum cordatum. Next base: position 122,211 of record CAUYUJ010017393.1, on the reverse strand, counting down.
CGACCCTATGGGTCGACGCACCAGCCGCCACCTCAACCTTGAGCGCCCGCTCGCGGCCCCTGACTTTGGCTTCGGCCGCCCTCGCGGCCTTGGAGCTGGGACCATCGAGCTCGGGGGCTCGGGGCGCAACGTGAAGAGCCACGGCCACGAGGTGCTCTTGCACCTTGTGCGTCAGCTCATCCACACGGCACACCTCAGCGATCACAAGGCCAGGAAGTTGGGCCCTCCGAGCTCCTTCCTCCGCGGCCGCGTCTGCAGCCCCATTGGCAAGCCAAAACAAAACAGGCGGCCCGTCTTCCCTTTCGGGAGCTGGGCGGGTGTGGCTTTTGACCTTCACCATGCGGATCTGACGGTCCCCCGCCTCCGCCCAGAATCTGCGCCACGGGCCAACACTCGCCGAGGGCGCAAAGTTACGGCCCCGCAGAAAGGTACGAATCGCTATGGGCGAGGCAACCGCAAACGTCACAGCCCCTCTGGTGTGTCTTAACGCTTCGATGACTCCATCCAATTCCGCTAGGGGCACAGTCTGCTTATAACCAGTCAGGGGTCCGCAACCCCACCCCAGCTGGCTGCTGCCCCTGATTATGGAAGATCACCATCCACAACGCCTCAGCCTGGGCTCCGACGAGCACGGCCCCCCCGACCCATCCGCCCCGACAACGACGTCCCCCCCCCCAAATCGATCGGCCCAGGCTCGAGGCTCGGGGAGACCTCTGGATAGCTAGGAACATCTATCCAGGTTGATCCGCTGGTCCACCACAAGGGCGGGCGCCCTCTCAACCAGAAGCAAGGAAACTCTCGCCACCCAGCCGTCGCTTCTTGGAGCAGCTCGGGATGGGCGCCCTCGATCCCCACGTTGCAGGGGCATTCCCACAGCTGGTGGAAAGTCGTCTCCGAGGCCGCCCCACAGCGCGGGCAGGCCGGGGTGGCCAGGCCCCTGCCCCCCCCCCCCCCCCCCCCCCCTCAGCGGCAGGGGTTTGGCCATCCTGCATGGCCTCCACGTCGAACATATGCGTCCAATCGAAGTCCTCGTCAAAGGTGCCCGGGGCCGCAGCTGGCGGCCCCCCCGCGGCAGGCTCGGACGAGGAGGAGAAAGGCGCAGGGGCAAAGGCAGGCAAGCTGGGAGGTCTGGTCGATGCCTCTTCAAACCTCCTCGCCGCCGGCCGCGCGCTGCCGGTCGCAACCATGCGCAACGCGGCGGCTCGATCACATGGGCGACGCCGTTCGAGCCGCTTCATGCGCCGTAAAGGAAGCGCGACACAGCACTGAACTCCAAACCTTTGCCGAGGTGGCGCAGGGCCGCTTTGCCCTATATCTGGGCATCCAGGGACCCACCCAGCTCGAAATCTATAAGCATCTCAGGGTCGCAGCCCCTGAAAACAAAACTTTGCTGCGCCGGTGAGATTCACATCCAAGGCCCAGGCGCCGTCCAGTCGATGTCTTGGCGGCAAGCAACGGCAGTAGAGACGCGCCCTTCCACCAGGCCCCAGCTGCGCTTTGCGCCCCGCAGCTGCGGCCAAGCCTTTTTTTTCTGCGCCGGCGCAAGAGGTCGCTCTGACTGGCGCGGCACAGGTAGCATGAGATCTAGCCGCATGAAAAGCACGTAGCCCGCCAAACACTAGCGGGCCCTGGTATGACCCCATCATCGAATTGATCGCTGGCGCGGCGCACCCCTCTTCGTGGCGCGCCACAGACAATGCTGCGACCTGGGCCCGCAGTCTCGTCAGCGTCGAGGGGGGCCAACCCAGTGCCTTCCAGCCCCCGCGCCGCTTGAGGCAAAAATCCAGATCTCCCTAGAGCCCGAGCCTTCGGGGTGACCTTGCCTGGCAACTTGCGCGATCATCTTGGCACGACTCGCGGCCTAGGCTAGCCGCTTCTTCTGAGTGGCCGCACTCCGCCGAAAGGCCGTCGCGCCCACTCCCAAGTCCTTTGTTGCCTGGGAGGTCCTGACATGCAAACCGTGCGCTGCCAGTGCCGCCTGGATCTCTGAAGCCAAATGCGTTGGGCAGCTGACGAGGGTGCTCTTGCTGGAGACCTTCAGGCCCCCTTTGCGCGCGCAGCCCCCAGAACTTCCTGCCCACCTGCACGCTCTTCGAGACCACCTCCCTAGAGTGCCCCGCCGCCCGCTGCGAACAATCGCCCACGCAGGAATCGAATTGGATGGGGTCTGAACGAGTCGTGCAGGTTTTGCAATATCTCAAACATTCCTACCCTGGCGATATCTACCGACTGGTTGCATCCCGCTAGGATTCCCCGCCAGGGGTGCATGACTTGACCGAGACAGTCCTCCGCCCTCGCCCTCCCAGGGGCAAAATGGATTTGCATGGCCATGAACAGGTGAAACATCGGATATCCAGTGGCTCGCCCGAGCCTGAAAAAAAAACTTCAAAATATTGTGAGTAACAGGAGAACTTGCCCAGGTCCCACAGGATCCCAGCCCAAGACAGGCCCTGGATCGTGGAGACCTCCAACTGGATTTGCCGCATGATCGCCGCTCTTAATGCCGAGCTCCCTCGCGTGGCCTTATCCCAGAAACGAGCCCCACCCTCTCCCTTGACCCAGGTCGCCACCGCCCCCCGCATCGCCACCAACCAAAAACTATAGAGGCCTCGAGTGAGGGTTATCGGGCGATCGGCTATCGGCGACTTGTGGGGGAGCTGCGCTACATTATCGCGCACCTGACGCGGCCAGGTCATCGCATCCTCCACCTGCTGGAGAACTTCTAGCAACTGCCCTCGGCCAGCTAGCGGAAGCTGGCTCCAGTGTTTCGGATTCTGGCCATCGAGGCCCATCCCGATCACGGACCGAAGACTGGAGAGGACAAAATCTAACTCGTCCAACTCGAGTTGCTTGAGCTCGCCCTGGGCTTCGCGAGCACAAGCCTTAAACTCGGGCCACCAGTCTTGGACCTGAGGGGACCCCTGAGCACCAATCCGCGGGCACCACAGCGCCTCCCATGCAGCCGCCTTGGCCGTCACCGAACGAAGGGGGTCCACGATGATTTCCCCCTCAGGGCCGTGGGCCGGGGCGAGGGTGGGCGCTGGTTCCCCCCGCGTCTTGGTCCAACGATGGATGCCCCCCCACCCTTCTTTACACTCTCTAAGATCCATTCCTTGAGACCTTTCGAAGCTCCCCGCCCGTGGAAACGTTCAACACCTAAAACAACGCGGCGACACTCCTTGGCCAGGCCCTGGAGCCGCTGAAGGCTCGCAGAATCTCAGGAAAGGGTGCCCTCAAGCCTGTCCTGAAAACGTTTTTTCAGCTTCGTCGGGGAAAACAGGCGGGAGTCCACGACATCTACTTACATGCCGGTGCAGGCTATCCCTCCCTTTTTGCCGTAGGTGGTTGGCCCGTCTTTTCTGGGCCATGCCCACGCACTCAAGCAGGCGGCCCTTAAGGGCCCCCATTTTGCCGCCCCCGAAGTGCGGGCCATCCAGCCCCTTCGGCTTGGGGGGCACAGCCTGGACCTCCTGGACCTCAACCTTGAAGCCCCTCTTGTCGGGGGCCGGCGCAGCCCCCCCACCCCAGGTGCGGCCCACCGCTCGGCGGCGGGCCGCCCCCGAGGAGGAACGGGCGCGATAGCCGAGGCCTATGCCTCACATGCCAGGGACCGCGCGGGTCAGGGCCTGGCCCCGCCGTCGCCGCACCTGTTGTTCCGGCCGCGTGGGCGCCGCGCGTGGTGCTTCCGCCGTGCCACGCCGAGGCGAGGCGCGCGAGGGGCAGAAAGCGCTGGGCGACTCCCCGAAGCACGATGTCCCGGTCGAGTTTGTTGCCACGTCGAGTGACAGCACTGCACTGTTATGGGCCTTCTCCACGGAGCAGTTCACCAGCTTGTGTGTGACCTCCACGCCGTTGCGCCGACCGATCCCGCACTGGTGCGGCCCCACCGCCTGCGCGATGAGTTCCTGGTGGTTCGTCGTTGCTGCCTTCGCCGTCATGCGGCAGAGCGTCTCTCCGCAGGCGAGGGGTCGTACCCCGCCGCCTGGCTTCTGGAGACGGATTACATAGACGGCCACCCAGCAGCGTCTGCGACGCAGCTGGCGGCGCCTCGCCACGCATGAGGACGGCGAACACGTGCACCAACGCCTCCTTCCCGTCTGCGTTCCCATTGAGTGTTACCCAGTGCTCGAAGCGGGCCCCCGTGAAGCCTGGCCCAAAGTTCGCGCAAACTTGTTCAAATGTCTGGCGGCCTCCTCCTCCTCCTCCTCCTCCTTTTTCTCCTCCTCTTCCTCCTCCCCCTCCTCCCCTTCCTCCTCCCCCACCTCCCCTTCCTCCGCCTCCTCTTCCTCCTCCTCCTCCTCCTCCTCCTCCTCCTCCTCCTCCTCCTCCTCCTCCTCCTCCTCCACACTTGCAACATCTGAATACTACTCTCCCCTCTCCCCTGGCGACGTCGAAGAAATGTTCGCCCCCCTCCGCGTACTGGCTTTTTGCACAAGATTCCCGGGAAACGGGTTTTCGCTTGGGATTTGCTTTCAAGATGCTGCTCTCGCCGAAGCGCTGGCCTGGGGTTCGGGCTACCGTTGCATTCCACGCTTCCGCTTCTTTCCGAATCGTGCTTCCGCTGCAGCTCTGGCCACATTTCCGCGCTTCCGCTCTTTCCGAATCGTGCTTCCGCTGCAGCGCTGGCATCATCATTTCCAGCACTATGCCACGACATGGTGTTCGGCCCTTTCAAATAGGCCAGAACATCTAGAAAATGCGCTCCCGAAAAAACCATCGGAAAAGATTCCACATTCGGTGCCGATTCGTTGTTCTTAGGGGCCGCAGAAGCTTAATTGTGGGGCGTCGCCACGCCATACTATGTCAAGCTACGCGTCCTCCGACTCGTGTTCCCGCTGCAACGCTGGCCTCATTTCCGCGCTTCCGCTCGTTCCGAATCGTGCTCCCGCTGTAGCGCTGGGGTGATTATTTTCAGCGCCATGCCACGGCATGGTTGTCGGTCCTGCCAAATAGGCCCCAAAATCTAAAACATGTCCCCCCGAAGCGACTATCGGAGGTGACTACACATTCGGTGTCGATTCGTTGACTTTTTGGGCCGCAGACCCCCCCCCTTTGGGGCGTCGCCACGCCATGCTATGTCAGGCTACGCGTTGATCTCCAACACCATGCTATGCTATGTCATGACATACTCTGCTACGACATTCGACTGCGCGAATAAACAGGAGATCTACGCCATGGAAAGAAATGGGAGGGAGGGGAAGGACGTCAGAGATGACGCGAGCGCACCTAGCTTGCCCTCCTCCCCCTCTCCTTCCTCCTCTTCCTCCTCCTCCTCCTCCTCCTCCCTTCCTCCCTCCCTCCATTCCTCCCTTCCTCCCTTGCTGACTTCCTCCCTACCTCCCTTCCTCCTCCTCGTCTCCCTCGTCCTCCTCCTCGTCCCCTCCTCCTGTTCTTCTTCTCCTCCTCTTCCTCCTCCTCTAGAAGCCTCCCATTTGGGGGCGGAGCACATGGGGTCGGAGGACTTCGCCGCACCGTCGATGCATCGGCGATGCAACGGCGACGTCGGCTTTGCAGCGGTGCCGTAGACGTGGAGAAAATCGGAATCCACATCGAGCCGCATAGCCGATGCATCGGTGGCGCGATCGTCCGACAACCATCCACTCGGAACGCACGTGGGAGGCCTAGATCCTCCTCCTCCCCAGCGCCCTCCTCCTTCCACTCCATGTTCGCTCCTCGTCCTGATCCCCCAAAACTTCCTCATCCTCCTGGGCGCGTGCCGGATTCTTGGCCATCTCGCGCTCGATGATCGTGATCGCCCGCCCTGGGCGACAGGTTTTCCCAATAGCACTTGCCACAGCGCCGCCCCCTTCCAATCCCCACCATATAAAGGCGTTCCAGATGAGGTCGTAGTACGTAAGGTCAGAAAGTCGCGCTGGATTGTCGATAAATCACCGATGCATCGGCGATGACGACGTGGAAAAACACGGCTTCCTCATCGAACCGCTTCGTCGAAGCATCGGCGATTCGGCGCGATCCTCCGACCCAAACTACGCGAACCCAAATCTGGGAAGCCTCGCTTCAATCCCCACCGAGAGCCCCACACATGCTCGCATCCTACAATAAATCTCGACAACAGGTTTTTGGCCGTTTTTGGCCTCCGGGGGACCGCCAAAGATCACCAAGGATGACTGACCAGCCTTGAGAATTGGGCTGGGATGTCTGGGGACCCCGCGTTGAACATATCAAAATATCGAGTGCGTGGCCGCGCCACGCTGATTCGGCTGCGACTCCAGCTCAGGCGTTCCAGGCTGAGCGCTGCCAAGTGCCCAGAATCAACGGGTATCGAACGAGCCGCGCTTTCGGAAAGTCGCGATCGCCACAATGGAGGAGGCGGAGGAGAAGGAGGGGGGAGGAAGAGGAGGAGGGAGGAGGAGGAGGGGGAACTAGAATTGTAGGGGTTGGAACAGTTGAAGAAGCTGCCACGGCGGCAATGCAATGTGCGGAACCTTCCTACTGACCACCAGCAAAAATCCCGTATCGGCGCTGGACCCCGACGACAACCAGGCATCCTAACCCAAGTCGAGATTGCGAGGGCGATCGAACAGCTCTGGCAGAGTAAAGGAACATAACAAAAAGACAACCAGAACTGCCAACCCCCCCCCGCACGTTCGACGCAGACTGCCATGCGCCGTGTCTGCGAAGACCTGGTGCCGCGCACGGATGTCTGAATGCCTGAGCCTGGAAGCCAGGCTCGGCGAGGCATGGCACCGAGGTCGCTAGGAGGCAAGGAAGGGAGTGGAGTTGCCTTGCACTGGTACTTCGAGAGGAATGTAAGAGGTGACACCTTGAGGGCGTACGGCCGGTCTGCAGTGCGCCTCGCTCCTCAATGATCTCCTCGCTTAAGAGGGCGACACCGACCGAGGCTTGCCGCTTGCAGCTCCTGAGCCCTCAGACTCGTCTTCGCCTGGCGGTGGACGCCTCGGGGGCGCCCTGATCAGCGCGACGGGCCGATGCCCACGCACCATCCGCACTGTTCTTGGCCTCGCTGCCGCGGGGCCTGGTCTGCTTGGGTTCGGGCGCGGGGGCGGGAGCCGCGGGCGACGCCGCCGCCCCGCTCTGCGTGTCGCCATTGTTCGACTGGCCGCCGCCGCCCTTGCCGGACACGTAGCTCGCCTGGCCCGCGAGCCGATGGGCGCGCGGGCGCCCATGCCCTTGCAGTAGGGGCCCGACCACAAGGAACCTTCCACACAAGAAACCCAACCCTGAGACCCTAAGGCGTCCCTTGATTTTTGGTGTGGGAACGTCACGCTTTCCAGCGCAAAACCCTCGAAACCCAAGAAACCCAGGGCACCCTGGAGGCAAGCAGGGCGTTCCTTGGGATGGGCCCCCACTGCACGGAAGCCCCGTCGGGGCGCCCGCCGCTGCGCCTCGAACCCGCGGAAGCCGCTGCCTCTGCCGCGCTCGGCGTCGTCGTCGCGCACGCGCACGTGGTCCCCCTCGTGCCTCCGAGCGGGCGGCACGCCAGTTGGCTTGGGCGGCTTCCGCGGGATGGACAACGACCGCGGCCGCGAGTCCGCCCGAGGCTGGTCTCCAACCTCCATGGGGTGTGGGCAGTAGCCTCAGGTCGGGCATGTCCCCCTACAGGCGGATTCTCGACGAAAAATGAAAGATGCCCCCCAAATGCGAGGAAATGATGAGCAAATCATAGAAGATCGTCCCCAGACTTCTTTTTCTATTTTTGAATATTCCTCCTGTATCGGGAGCGGCCAAGAGGGGGGTGTCCAAGAGGGGGGGTGCAAATCATGACCGGCGGCATGCATGTGCGCGGCCCAGCGGGGGGGCCAGGGACGTAATGAAACAAGAAGAGGCGCCATAAAATCAGGGGAAATATCATGGCCCCCGCCATGATATCCACCCCCCCCTAGTCATCACCCCCCTCTTTTCCGCCCCCGACTGTAGAGGGACCTGCCCGACTTAAACAGCAGCCGGGCCACGGGCCCCCGGCAACCGGGGCCCGGTGGCGCCCGCAGGCCTTCCTCTGCCCGAGGGCAAGAGCGCCCGGCCCGGTGCTGCGCGCGGGGCGAAGCGCAACACCCTCGGCTGGATCCCCTCACCTCCAGAGGTGGGGCGGCCGAGGGGATGAACGCCAAATGGATGCTCGAAGTCCCTGAAGGATCGACCCCCCGCTAGGAAAAACCGGGCCCCCCCTTCAACGGCCACTTGATTTTCCGGGCCCCCCTGGCAACAGGGGGCCTTCATATTCCAGGCCCTTGTCTTCGGTTCAGAAGAAGCCCTAATAAACTGGACCCCCCCGCTTCCAAAACAGGCGCCTCAAAAAACCGGACCCAGGGGGCGATTATTAAGGGATTTCGAGTAGATCGCACCCGCTTCGCGGGTCAGCGCAATCTGGAGGTGGTCTTCCATGCCCCCATCTGAACAAGAATGTGAGACGGGCGATGTGATTTGGAAGGGGGTGAGAAATCCTCCGCCCGCGGATGAATCTTATGATCTCGATGACGTCGTCCTACTCCGACTTCATGAGGGACCGCTTCGAGACCTACTCCGCGCGGTTGACCGCGTCCGCCATGGTTGGCGATGGCCTGGGGGTCGGAGTCATGGCCGCTGGGGATCTGCGGCGGCGCCGGTACCCGTAGGACCCGTCGCGGGCGCGGAGAGGCAACGGAGCGCCTGGGCGGCTGCGGTCACGAACGAGATCCACCAAATCCGGAACAACCCGGCCTGCCCGCCCATGTGGTTGCGCTTGACGAGCCCGCTGCGGCGACCGCAACCCCTTGCGGTCCCTGTCGGGGCGCCGCTTCGCAGCCGGCGCCTTCGTGGGTGGAGTCCCTGGTGGACGGACAAGGCCGTCAGGATCCGCCACTTTGGCGCCAGAGTTGGTCTGTGGAGCGCCCGCAGCAGCCTGCGCTACGCTCGTGCGTCTGGGTGGACTGGCGCTTGCTCCCGAAGAAGACGGGGCCCGCGGAACAGAAGCAACAGCAGCCTTCTGTGGAGGCAGGCGGCCGCACGCGCAGGGGGCAATGCCGCGCGCGCTGGCCCCGCGAAGGCCGGCCGGCGCAGGCCTGCGCACAAGCGCCAGCGCCGGGCGCGGGTCCGCGCGCTGATGAGCAGGCAAGTGGCTGCCGATGTCACGTGACTCATGCACGCATGCGCATCTGCGCACGTGCACTGCTGCGCATGCCTAGCCGCTCAAAATACAGCATGACCTTTCCGTTGCAGCGCCTGCCGTGCCAAACCCTTCTCAGCCGATGCAGAGCGGTAGTCGTGAGTAGTGAGCTTGTCGTGGCCGACGCGAGAGCGAACATGGGACCTCCATGTGAGATGAGGGAGGTAATTTGGCCAGGTGGAACTGGGGCACTGAGGTCGGCGGTCGCTCAGGTCACTGCTGCCCACCACACTCCACAGGCTAGCACCATGGCCCGATAGAAAGGTGAGCTTGCCAGCAGCGTTGAAGGTGACGGTGTATGGCATGCGGTATGTCTGGCGTTGACCGCTGGTGACTGAGTGGAGTGCCGCACGATCTATGCAGCCCTTCGTGAGTCCAACTGCGATCATGTTGCAGGTGTCATCCCAACTCAAGGCCGATAGCTGACCCGAGCACAGGAGGTCGCGAAGCCACAGCAAGCGTGGCAACAGTGATGTTCTGCGGGAGGCTCGGGCCTGGTGGCCGTCATAGTGGTGACGACTCCCACTGAGTCCAAGCAGAGCTCGAGCTGCACAGCCGAAGCCTGCAGCCTGTCGCGCTGGCTCCGCGCGGCAGAAGCACCGCGCGGGCCTCTGGCCACCTCGTGAAACGTGGTGGTGAGCGAGGCGTTAGGACGTGATCGGTGGATGAGATCGCGGCCATCAGCTCACTCGCGGAGGTGCTCCGTGTCACCGTCTTGAGCGCCCCTAATCCCACCAGCCCTCTGGGCGTCGGTGGTTTAGGGCGTTTCCTCTTCCACCCCTCCCTCTTCCCCTTCGGGGAGGAGTTTACCCTTCCCCTTACCCCCTCCCCGTGGACCTGGACGGGAGGGGCGGGGAGGTGTCAGAGGGTAGTTGTTCGCCCACGTTGGCTCCGAGAGGGCCTCCGAGAGCCCAAGATAGTCTCCAAGATGGCTTCAGATAGCGCAAGATGCCTCAAGATGGCTCCGAAGATGCTCGAAGACGTTCCAAGACCGCCCCAAGATGGCTCCAAGTGTCCAACAGAGCTCCCCAAGGATGCCCCCAAGAGGCCGAAATGCTTCAACACCATTGAAAAATCAATGTTTTTAGCTTTCTCGCCTTCGCGCTTCGGATGCCCATCCGAGGCGACAACATAGCTCCAAGATGGCCCAAGAGAGCCCCAAGAGGGGCCCAAGAGAACCCCAAGACGGCCCCAAGAGCGCCCAAGAGCGCTCCAAGAGCGGCCCAAAGGCGCTCCAAGAGGCGATGTGGGGAGCTTCCGAGGGGGGACCGTAATTAAGGAACCCCCCTTTGTTGATCGATCTCCTCCAAGATGGCCCCAAGAAACGTTTTGGACCCTCCTATTGGGCCCTGCGCGCGGGCGGGCGGGCGGGGCGCCGCCAGCCCGCCCGCAAGGCCCAAGAGCCCACCAAAACGCCTCAAGAGACCTCCAAGTCGCCACCAGGAGGAAGAGGAAGAGAAGGAGGAGGAGGAGGAGGAGGAGGAGGAGAAGGAGGAGAAGAACAACTGCCGATGATCGGTGCTCTTCGTTCGAGTACCTGGTGCTGGATGGGCTGGTGGGGATGCGCGAAGCGTCAACAGTTTCCAATCAAGCACATGGCAAGGACGAGGGAATCGCGCCTCGCTCCGAAATCGCTTAGACCGCGAAGCACAACTAGCGTCGCACCCTCGTGGTGGCCCTAGACTGGCGAACGAACAACCCACACCCTTACCGTATGGTCCATACCCATGAGGGGGTCGGAGGGAGGAAGACTAGCTATGGGTAACTATTGGCTGGGGCTGTCTGACCTCAAGGGAGGCTCCCGTTCGAGCGGGGACCCCCATCCGACAACACGCACCCATAAGCCACTCCGTCCCCCCATGTGGGTAAGTGTGTGTGTTGTGTGTGTGCGTGTGCGTGTGCGTGTGCTTGTGTATGAGTGTGCCTGTGTTTGTCTGTGCCTGTGTCTATGTCTGTGTCTGTGCCTGTGGCTGTTTCTGTGCCAGTGTCTGTGTATGTATGTGTGTGTGTGTGTGTCTGTGTGTCTGCGTGTGTGTGCGCGTGTGTGTGTGTGCGTGTGTGTGTGTGTGTGTGCGTGCGTGCGTGCGTGCGTGGGTGGGTGTGTGTGTGTGTGTGTGCGTGCGTGCGTGCGTGCGTGCGTGCGTGCGTGCGTGCGTGCGTGCGTGCGTGCGTGCGTGCGTGCGTGCGTGCGTGCGTGCGTGTGTTTGTGTGTGTGCGTGTGTGTCTGTGTGTATGTGCGGGTGTGTGTGTGTGTGTGAGCGTGTGTGTGCGTGTGCGTGTGCGTGTGTGTGTGTGTGTGGTGTGTGTGTGTGCGTGTGCGTGTGTGTGTATGTGGTGTGTGCGTGTGTGTGTGTGTGTGTGGTGTGTGCGTGTGTGTGTACTATTCGCTCGTCAAAGGCAGCCCCAACCCTCCAGCCTTAAACCCGACCGAGCAGGGCAGAGGACGACGCGGGGGACGCAGCTGACCTGCCGCAGCAGCACCGCCCTCGGGCACCCAAGCGCCGTCCGCGCCGCCCTCGGGCGCCATTAAGGAAGGAGACCTGCGGGCGCTGCTGGCAGTGCCCCTGGCCCTAGGTGCACACAGTTTCTCTCCATGTTGGAGCCCCCGGGGCTCCTGACGCTTCCGACGCGGTGCCAGTCTTGCAGTCATCTGCCCACGCGCCTTGCCGGAGGCAGCGGCCAAGCAGTACAGTGCAATGCGTTGCTTCGACCACGCGCCATTGTGCGTATAGCTTCTTGACTTAACTTGGGGCCCCCTGGGCCTCGTGAGGAGTGCTCGGGCGGCCGTGAGGGCCTCCTTGGATATCCTGGGTGCACCGCGGGCGAGGGGCCGCGCGGATTTCTCAGAGGAGGAGGAGGAAGACCCAGATACAGTCGGGGCGTTGACCTGAGGAACCCTGAATAAAGGAGCGAGGCCCCCTTTTCCCACAAGTTGAACTCCGATCTCCCATGAAAGACCCCAGGAAAGCCTGAGGCAAACTGTTGAAGAATCAAAAGGAACACCGAGCCCCTCCCCAACGAAAAGGGTTCCTTCGTCAGGGCCCCGACTGTGCTTTCTCGGAGGTCCGCGCGGACTTCCTGGAGCGGCGCTGGAACCACCTCCCCGGCGTGCGGAGCGCGCCAAGGGCCGCGCCGGAGGCGACGCCAGGGAGGAAGGGAGAGGAGGTAGGCCAAGGGGCCCCTGAGGGATGCACACAGATCGGCACGTGTTCAAGATTCCCCATCTTTTTCCTCGATGTCGAGTGCTTTCAAATACTTTGGCGGGAGTTCGCGTTTCTCTGTGCTTGCGCCTGCCTTCCCATCCTGGGGAGGGCGGAGATGGGGGAGGGCGGGAGCGAGGAAGGGGGCAGAACAATGATAAGCGGCATGGACGGGATGCGTCGGCCCCCAATCGCCTACTGGTCGCCGATATAGGGCCCCGATAGCACAAACCTGCACAGGAACTTTCGGATGCGCGATCGGGGGCATATCGCCGATCTATCGGCGATGCATCGCCGACTCCAGGACGACATGTCTCCCCTCCCCGATGCCAGTCCCCCTACAGTTGCCCCTCGCCAGGGCGGGCGGTATATGAATTATCCCAGTGCGACCCTACCTAGGAGTTGGAGCATTTAGGAAAGCAACATCTACATCTACACCGACATTTACATTTACGTCTACACCTGCATCTACATCTACATCAACATCAACAGCGAGACTCACATCCACATCTACATTTACACCTACATCTACACCTACATCTACATATATGATATGCTATGCTATGCTATGCTATGCTATGCTATGCTGCGCTATGTTATGCTATGCTGGGCTATTATATGATATGCTAAGCTAAGCTAAACTACAGCTACGCGAAGCTAAGATGACGCTAAGCTAAGCTAAGATGAGATACGCAAAGCTAAGGTAAGGGGGCGCAATTGGGGGAACCGCGGGGCGGGGACCGGGGGAACCGCCCGGGGCGAAGCCCACTGCCCGGCCCCTTTAAGCCCAGCGAGTAAGAACCATCTAGGCAGAGCCTAGGTAGGGAACAAGAAACTGCACACGCATACGCTGTTGGAGCTCCGCGCGGATTTCTTGGAGCGGCGCCGCCAGGGGGGGCCAGCGCCGCTCCAAGAAATCCGCGCGGAGCTCCAACAGCGAATGCTTGTGCATTTTGTGGCTCCTCGAAGGCAAGGCAGCGGGCAGGCGATCCCAGGGTGTCGATGGCTTCGGCCAGCTCCGCTTCGTCCTTCTGGAAGTTGGCAGACTGGCCGGGCGCGCGCTCTGCCACGGGGCAGGAGTTGCAGATGTGCGGGGCGCAAGTGCGAGGAATGCCCCAATGAGTCGAGTAGGGGATCGACTGCGAAACATGCGCAGACTGTTCGTAGACTTACGAACACTATGCCTATTGTTTAGCATATTCGACGAACAATGACTAACTTGGGGGTACATCGATTCTGCGGTCGATCTCCTGCTCGAAGGAAGCGCCCCGACAGAGGACCGACTGACCGCGCCTCGTGGGCCAGGAGATGGGCGACGAGCAAAGCCGAGGGCCCCCCCCCCGTGGAGCACCCCGAGGCACTTGGAGCACCTCGCAGAGGCCCCTCCCCCCACGGCCTTGCCCTGGCCTCTCCAAGAACGTAAATTCACTAGAGAAGCAACTTAAAAGCGACTCCTGCCGCCGGACACTGGAAGCCCGCTGAGTCACAGGAGCCCGCCAAGCGGGAGCGCCACTCGCACGCACGCGCACGACTGCAGACACACACACACACAGGATGAGGCCCACGGAAGCTCAAGAGGAGGAGGAGGAGGAGGAGGAGAAGGAGGAGGAGGAGGAGGAGGAGGAGAAAGAAGGAACAAGAATCCTCCACTGCTCCCGCGGCGTCTTCCAGCGAAGTCTGGGAGCGCTGACGCCTGCACGGACCGTGCGCCACAGTCTCGCGGGGCAGGCCATTCCTGAAGGGACCCGGGACACACGAAGAAACACACACACACACACACACGCGCGCGCGCACACACAAATCCCCAAATCCCCGCTCTATTCTTCCGCATTTCTTGGAGTTTCGTCTTTCCCTCCGCTGCCCACATTTCCCCACTTCTCCCGGGAATCCGCGCATCTCCGTGAAGTAATGGTCCGTAAGAGCATGGAGGAGCGGTGCACGGCGCAGTTCGGAGGCGAACGGGGGCCAACAACCAGCTCCTCCTCCTCCTCCTCCTCCTCCTCCTCCTCCTCCTCCTCCTCCTCCTCCTCCTCCTCCTCCTCTTCCTCCACCTCCACCTCCTCCTTGTCCTCAGCCTTTCTCTCTTCCTCCTCCTCCTCCTCTTCCTATTGCTCCCTCTCCCGGCTCCCTCCTCCTGCTTCTCTGTCTGTGCTTCTTCCCCTCCCGAGCTCCCTCTCCCAGGGCATCCGAGGCCCCCTGCGCCTCGGGGCAGGGGCTCCCAGAGGCCGCTGGGCAGCCCCCCGCTCGCAGCCACGCCGCTTCGGCTGCAGGAGGGAGGCGGAGGGCCAGAGCCGCCCTCAGGGGGCTGGGCCACTGCCGAGGTTGAACCTTCAACGCCCTCGGCGGGGGGCCGCCGCCGTGTCGACACGAAGGACACTACCGCCCTGGGTGCCGCCGGCAAACCCGTGTGTGTGATGCTGGCTGCGGGGCCCCAATGGCAGACTCCAGCAGCAGCTGCCGCCCTCCGACTCCCAAGTGCAACTCAGAAGGCGACACCAACACCATCAGGGCGAAGAGATGCGAGGAGCAAGGGGGGGGGGGTCGCCCTGGTGGTGCGGTTCCCCCCCCCTGTCGCTCGAGACATCCCCAGACTCCAGCTCAAGGAGGTATCGTGGACCTCCTGGCTGGAGATTGCCCCCCTGGTAATGTTGGTGTCGTTTCTCCTCTCTCCGAACCCCCCACCCAAAAAAAAGACTCTGCGAGGGGTACGGATACGGCGTATCCGCGAGGACGATGCGGACACGGAAAACGCGGCAGGTTCGCGCGGCGTCGGAGCGAGCAAAGGTTACGAGGAGAATACGGCAGCGGTTACGGCGTATACGGTAGATCTTGCGGCGTCGGCGCGCGCAAGAGTTTTTGACACCGCGTCGATCGTTCCGCCTTGAATCGATCGTGGCCCTGATCGTTCAACGTTGAATTCGGTCGGGTTCAATGGCGTCAACGCGTCTCTCGGTGTTTCCGCGTCGCAAAATTCGACCTTGAACGGCGCGCCAAAACCGAATGGACCTAGCCGTAATTCCCTAAAGAGGCTCTGCGAGGAGGATACGAATACGGATACGGATGAGTCCGCAGGAAAACTCCCCGAAAGAGTTGCTGCTGGGGATATAAACGCAACAACAAAATCACCCGCAGACCGAAGAAGGCCCGCTGACCGGCCGTAAAGCGATCAAGCCTGGCCGTATGGAAAGTCGGAACAAAACGCCGACGTCCTGGACACCGGACATCCTCAGAACAGATCAGGACACTGGACGTCCTTCCTATGTGAGGGCACATGTCGAGGAGAAACAGGGAGAGAAAGACTGCAGGGCGAAGGAGGACAGTGGGATGGAGGGGAAGGGCGCAGTGCCATGCCCATCTGCTTGATGTTGGGCACGCAGTGGGGCCCGAGGGACAGGCAACTGCTGTGAGGACGTTCGGTGCGTATTGTACCGCCCTCGTGTGGAAACCAGGAGGTAGTGGTACCGCCACAATCAAGATGCTGAACTGAAGACCGCTTTGGGTTCAGGAGGAGCTGAGGTTTTCGAGCCGTTCCTTATATTTAGGTCGTGGAACCTGTTTGTGGCCTAGGCCCGCCGTGGCCAGAGACGCCCCCTCGTTCTTTACTATGTTTCCCGATGGTAACACGATGGCTGTACCCCGGGGTGCCTTGTGTACCAGAATTTCGAAGCGAATCCAACCGTGGCGACGAGGGCCTCCCAAGATGCCAGAACTTTCGAAAACGACGGAAATGTAGCCATATCGGTGCCTGTTCCTCCCATGGGAGGGGGGATCGGTATCGTTGCCTTCCCTCAGATCCGACGTGGTTCGGGAACAACCACGGACTGAGTTGTATACACGGGACCCAGCACTGGGCAACAAAAATCATGGTGCGAGAAAAAATGTAACGCCTGAATATGATGGTGTCCCCCTCTCAATCGATAGAGGCCTCCGAGAGGGGGTCCGAATAGATGGGGTCGGAGGATCCCGCCGCATCTCCGATGCGTCATCGATGTCGCCGGTGCATCGGCGACGTCGGCGTGGAGAACATCGGGCTCCACACCGAGCCGCATCGCCGATGACATGGCGATGCGGCGTGATTCTTCGACCCCATCTACTCCGACCCTGGTAATGGGAGGCCCAGAGTCTAGGGATTGATTTGATCACCAGTGGAACAGCGAGTGCGTCCCGCGCTGCGCCTAAGCTGCAGGAGGACCTCCCAAGTGGCCCCCAGGAGGCTTCCCGTTGCCACGAGGGCCCCACGAGAGGCCCAGGAAGGCGAAAGCGACGGAGAAAGGAGCTGTTCCCCCTCCCCTGAGCCGAGAGATCGATGAAGCGCCAGTGGCGCAGCGAACGCGCCCCGTGCTGCGCCTGAGAGCTGTGTGTGGCGAAGGCCTTGAATAGGGGATCCACTACATAATTGATTTACCCAGCATTGACTTGTTCGTCGGGTCTACTGCATATGCCCATCATTTTCGTAGATGTACGGGGCATTATGTGAGTTGCTTCGCACATCTTCGAGGGGAAAAGGCAATGTTTTAGTCAGTCGATTGTGTAGTCGATCTCCTACTCGAAAGCCTGGAGCTCGGCTGTCGGCACCGCCCGGCTGGCGCTCTGGAGCCAGCCGATGCACCGCCAACGCGCGGGCGCTTCTGGCCGTGGCCGCCGCTGTATCTCGGGCCGCGGCGACCACTGAAGGCCTCCGTGGTGCACTGCGGAGTGCTTGAAGTAGTTGCCGTGCGGCTGCAAATCTCAATGGTGTGAGTGCTGCCGCTTGTGCTCGACGTTCGCGTCGGTGCCACGCTGGCTCCCGGGTGGGCGGTCGTGCTGGTCGCGGTGGTGATGCGTACCGATGCGGAGGTAGTGGTAACCTGACACCTGGGGGATGTGAGCAAAGGAGAGGTAACTGCAAATCGGATATGGAAGAATATGTTCTGGTGCAGGTACGTGGGCGCGCTCTGGACGGCCGGGCGCCGCGCTGGTTGCAGACCTCCTCGTCCTCCTCGTCCTCCTCCTCCAATCCCCCTCCCCTTCCCTTAGGTCAGGCATGTCCTCCTACAGGCGGATGTTGAAGGGAAATAGAAAATAGTCCCCAAACAATTTTGACTTCCGACAACACGTGTCCAACCACACCCGCGGACCCAAGAGGGGGCGATCTTTGTCCCATCCAAACTGACCCCCCTCACCGACCCACGATCCGTCGAAGGGAGCGACCGCGGGGGGGGGGCCTCGGAGCTCCTGATGGTGGTCGCCGCCTTGAGGTCGGCCTCCCACCCGGCAGCATCGGGGAGCGCACCCCTCCGCCTGGCCATCGTCCTCCTCCTCCTCCTCCTCCTCCTCCTCCTCCGCCTCACCTTTTCTGCTGCCTCTGCCTCCTCCTCCTCCTCCTCCCCCGTCTCCACCTCCTCGACCTGTCTGTTTTCTCCTCCCCCTCCTCCTCATCCCTGCTCCTCCGCCCGCCCCTCCCCCCCTGCTCCCGCTGCTTCGAGGCTGCAGGACTAGCCTGTGGCGTGCCGCGCAGACCCGAGCTGCGGACGGAGAGCCATATAGGGGGCAGGCGGGGCGGCGCGGCTCGTCTCCTCCCTCCTATGCCCCGCTTGCTCGTCCGCCCTCTCCCCTCTCGCCCCCCCGTCCTCCCTCCTGGTCCTCCTCCCTTGGCTCTCCTCGCCACCCTTCCCCGCCCAGAATCCTTCCTCCACCCTCCTCTGGCTCGGACCTGCGCTCGCTCGCCAGCTTCGAGTCGTCGAGGTGGAGGGCCCAGCCTTTCACGGCCCCCCCAAAAGTGTGCGCATGCTCCTGCTTCAGCGTTCCCCGCGGTCCGCGGTCGTGAACCGCGCTCGCGTCCCTTCGAAGATCGGAAGCGCGCCCCGGAGTCCGCCGCGGGAGTCCGCTGATGAATCGTTTCGCGAGCTGCCCCCTCCCTCGCGATGACAGCGAGTCAGCTCCCCGTCCCGGTCCGGACCGCAGGAAGAAGACGACCGAAGAGGAGAAAGAGGCGGAGCCAAACTGATTGATTTTCTCAAGGTTTTGAAAAATGTTAGCGTTCTCGTCTTTATCGACTCTCAGAGGCTCCCGACCGTCCAAGAGACCGCCCAGACGGCCCAACAAGACCCCAAGAGAGCCCCCAGCCCCCAGGCGGCCCCGAAGCCACCAAGACGGCCGCCGCAGGAGCCACGCCGCGCGAGAGCGCTCCAAGAAGGCTCAAGACGCCCACGAGAGGCCCCGAAGAAGCCCCCTGGCGGCCCCAAGAAACCCCCAGGAGACGCCCAGCCCGCGTCAGAGTGGCGCCGGTGACGCAATGGGCCGCGGCGGCCAAGTGCGGGGCCAGCGGGGGCCCCGCGCGCCTCGCCATAGCTAGGAAGCCGGGGCCGCGATCCCAGGACACCTCCTTCCGCTTCACCAGGAAGACGCCAGCGGGCTGATTGCCCAAGCGGGGCGCCGTGCTCCCTGGGATTTTCACCATGATCGCGCCGGGCACGCGCTGCAGGACCAGCTCTGGCTCGGACCTGTGCTCATTCACCAGCTTCGAGTCGTCGGAGTGGAGGGCCCAGCCTGTCACGGTCCCTCAGGGGTGTTTGCGCGCTCCTGCTTCAGCGTTCTCCGTGGTCGTGAACCGCGCTCGCACCCCCTTGAAGATCGAAAGCGCGCCCGGGAGTCCGCCGACGAATCGCATCGCGGCCTGCCGCCCCCTCGCGACGACAGCGATTCAGCCCCCCGCCTCGGTCCGGACCACAGGGAGAACACGACGCGGAAGAGGAGGCGGAGGCGGAGCCAAACTGATTATTTGTTTGAATGGTTTTTGAAGCATTTTAGCGTTCTCGCCTCTGTCGACTCTCAGAGGCCCCCGAGCGTCCAAGAGGCGGCCAAAGAAGCCCGAGGGGACCCAAGGCGGCCCCGAGGCCGCCAAGACGGCCTCCGCAGGAGCTACACCGCGCGAGAGCGCCCCAAGAAGGCCCAACAAATCCCCAAGAGGCCCCGAAGAAGTCCCCCGGCTGGCCCCAAGAAGCCCAAGACCCCCAAGAGAGGTCCCGCGGCCGGACTGCGCGCGGCCCCGACGAGCACCCCGCGAAGCGAAAGGAAGCCACGCCCAGAAGTGGCGCGTGACGCAGCTGCGCTGTCTGCGGATGCTAGAACGCAACGAATCCAACGCATCAAAATACTGTGCTGAAAGGGCGGGGGCGCACCCGCCGCCCGTCCTGACAACGACGCGGCAGACCGGCGGCGCAGACCCGCAAGGCAAACCGCCCGACGCCCAGTCGCCGCGCGCCCCGGACGTGCACCCCGCGAAAGGAATCCACGTCCGGAGGTGACGCGCTGCGCGGCAGCGTTTTCTGGCGAATTCCTTAATGCATATCCGTGTCCTATGCTTGCAGAATTGCCACATGTTGCATGGTGTTGCGCTGCTATGCCCCCCAACCCCCCTGGAGTCGCGCCGCGTCCGTCGGCCCTCGCGTGGCGGACCACTTCTGGGCCTCGAAACCAACAAAGAAAACATATCGAAAATATGCGATTTGGGCCCCCGGGGCCTCTCGGAGGTCCACGAGGGCGCCTGGGCGCCTCCAGATGGCCACGCGATGAGCCATCACGGCCCCAAGACGGTCCAAGAGGGCCCCGAGCGGGCCCAGCAAGGCCCCGCGACGGCCCAGGAGGACCCCAAGAGAGCCTCCAGAAGCCAAAATCATAGGTTCCCCCGATGGTTCTTGCAATTTGCACGTTCGCGCCTTGTTCGACTCTGAAACGCCCAAGACGGCCCAAGCAGCCTCCGAAAGGGCTCCGCGACGGCCCAAGAGGCCCCCAAGGGGGCCGCAAGACGGCCCAAGAAGGCCCGAATACGGCCCAAGGACAACCCAAACACTGTCCAGCAGGCCCCCAAGACGGCCCAAGAGGGCCCCTGAATGGGCTCCAAGGCAGCCCCAAGACGGCCCGCGACGCCGCCCAGAAGCCCCACGAGGCCCCCAATACGCTCCAAAATGACCTGGAGAAGCGTTCCAAAACCCCGCCGGAGCCCCCCGAATGAAGCCCCGAACCTCCGCGACCCCAAGGCGCCCCCCAAGAAGGCCCCAAGACGGCCCAGAAGGGCCCGAAGACGGCCCGGGGAAAGCCCCGAGACGGTCCAAGAGGCCCCCAACACGGCCAAAGAGGACCCCTGGAGGGCCCCGATGCGGCCCCGAGACGGCCCACGACGCCGCCCAAAAGCCCCAAGAGGCACCCAATACGCTCCGAAATGCCCCAGATAAGCTGTAGGGAGACGGCCGATGGGGCCGTTCCTACACGAGGTCCGCGGGCAGCGGCGAGGAGTGGGGCCCCTTTTTTCCAGGGCACTGCGCAGGGGGCAGTGCGCTGTCAGAGGCACGCCAATACCTTGAGCCAGCGCAGTTGCGGTAAGAGAGGATACAATAGGGAAGCGAACGGGCTTCGCGCGCGCGCCCCGCCCCGAAACCTGCCAGCCCCCGATGGCCTCGGGCCCGCCGGAGACGACGGCAGGAGTCGGGGACGGAGATGTGAGGATCACTCACCACCCCGTTTTATCCACCGCCCCTCCAAGCGAAAGCGCATTGGCAAGTAAGGTGAGAGAAAAGACTAACCCCGCCACGCGGGGTACAGAGGAGCGCCAACCCGCCTCTAGCGGGTCCAGGGCGCGCCCCCCAAAACGATCTGGCACTCCCGGGCGACGCCTCGTCACCGCAGGTGACAGGGACGGGGGGGGGCAAGGGAAAGACAGCAGCAGCAACGGGGCACCAGCATCCTTCGATGCAGGTGTCGCCACCGACGCGCAGGAGGCGCAAAGTGAGGCGGATCGGAGTTGCGACAACCACCCGATCAAAGCAAGACGACTCTCATGCACGGGGCACTCCAGGCCCAAAATATTGCCAAGGCGCTCCAGACCAAACTGTGCAAATAAGGTACTCAGATAGTTGTGGTGACAACTGATCTCCGATAATGCATCGCGCATGTTTGCGAGGCAGTCCAGGCCCCACAAGAACGCATGCAACGTCAAACCGTATATGCGGAGAGCGATGCCGACATAAGACATGATCATGGGTAAAATGAGACGCATCGGTCGTGCACTGACGCCGTCCCATGAGATGGAAGAAGCGCTAACCTTAGATAAGATTACTGGCGAGCGACCAGCCTGGGCGCGTGCATGCCCGATTGCCAGAGTTTTTCGTGCGAACTAAAATCGAGACCGACAGGCAATGTAGAATTCAAAGGTTCGGAATTGCAATATGGATCAACGTAATCATCCATGGTGTAAGGAGTCATGTCACAGAATATACTTCAGAGATAACCGTAATACAATATGCAGAAAAACAATATGATTCAACATGCACGTCTGAAATGGCTCGTAGTAGCGTTCGTCCCAAACACGATCTCCATAGATGTTGAGCCAACTGATGGTAATGCTCCTGAAGTTATCGTATGACCATATGCATTAGCAATCGTCACCGTCGACATACATCCGTTGGTACAGGAAGTGCGACCAGTGTGGATACGCATCGCGCTGGCACTGCTGGAGGTCACGGCGCCACCATGTGTAGATGTTGCGGCGCTCGCGCGCGGCGCTCCTGCTGCGGCCGCGCTCCTCGGCGTTGTCGGGCGCCCGTCTCGGCGGCGCGATGGGGCGGCGCGAGCTCGATGAGAGGCCTGCGTCGCCAGCCCAGCCAGCGGCGCCGGCCCAGCCAGCGCCGCCAGGAGCAAAGGCGGCGGCGGGGCCATCGCGGCGCGGAGGTGGAGGGGCAGGGGCGAGGCGAACGGGGTCAACTGAGGCAACTGAGAAGTCACCTTTGTTACCCTTCGCGGCGCCTTTGGGGGCCTGCTGGCGGAGCTCATTCAGCGTGACCCGATTTATCTGACCTTGTCCTCTCCCAGAGGGAGATGGGCAAGTCACGAATCCGCGGTCAAGGCGTTCGCCACGAGCGAGCGCGCCTGGAGCCTGTGCGGCCCTCGGCCCGCAGTGCCAGTCTGCGCGCTGAGATGGCGCAGTCGCATGCCCTCATGCGCGCCCTCCAACGCGAATGAACGCTGTCGCTTCAGAATCCTGGCCTCGGTCATCTGATCGAGGACGAGCGAATCTTCCAGATAACGGGTGGCGAGATCGGGGCATGGGCGATAGAAAATTGCGCCTTCCTTGTCGGCATCTTGTTCCCCACAGATGCGGCGCTGGGTGGAGGTCGGTCTACCTGCCTCCAGTCAGTTCGCATGTTGGACCTCGGCTTCATGAGCCAATGTGCGGAGAAAATCTTTCTCAGTGGGGATGTCGGAGCGCTGCCCCTAGATGCGGATCTGAGTGTCAGCGCGCATGAGCTGACGAACGATGTCTTCGCCCATTGATTCACGGATCCAGTTGTGCACCTCTGCCATGAGTCGAACATGGGACGCGCTTGTTCCCCCATGTCTCAGTGACTCAATGCATGCGTGGCACAGGTCATCATCGTACGTGTCGGTGTTGGCGAGGTCACGGTAGCAACTGGAACAGCGCTGCAATTTGCAAATCAGCCGCACCGAACTGGACGAGGCCCTGAATGCGATTGCGGGCGTTGCCACCAGCGCTCAACTTCCGATCGAGATCACGGACAGCGTGATACGGGACGAAGTGAGCGCGATCGGTGGCCACATCACTGGCCCGAGAATCCAATCCCTTATCGGTCATTGGGTCAGAAAGATCCCCAACCGCGATCTGATCGCGAGCGCGGTGCGCTGAGGCCGTGCCCTGGTGTTTTTGTCGCAGAATTTCTCCACCCTGCGGCGAAACTCCTGGTCCAAAACATCTTGATCACTGGCGTCGCCCATGCCCTCGTCACAGTCGGAACGCATCACGTCCATGAACTGTTCCTGAGTAGGATCAACGGCCGAAGCTGTGCTTCCGGGATCGGCAGCAGGGCCGGCGGGTGCAGCAGGCAGCGGCGCGGCGTCAGCCCTGAGGTTGAACTGGTATCTCATTGGGTCCGTCAGCATGTTGGTGTACTTTGGATCGGTGAGCACCGTCGTTTCCCAGAGGTCGAGGAGACGACAAAGCGGGGTGATTCTTGAGGATGTCCAACGCAGAGGTATCCACCGAACGAGGCGTGGCATCGCTCTGTACGATGGCGAAAAAATGCGGCACCCAACGGGATGCCACGAAATCCCCCGTATCACTCCAGCTCATCTCCGTCATCATCGTAAAAAGGAAACGATTGTGCCAGCAATCGTCAGACAGCTATTTGGCCCATGGGCCGAAAAAAATCGAAATACATCTTATATCTTTCCGCCTTATGGTCGAAACGGAAGCGGATCTCGAGATGACTGTCGTAGTGGTACGGGTGGTCCACGCATGTTGCCGTACGCACTTGATCCACCTCGCACGGTGGGGTGCTCAACATTGGGAGACCCTCAGCACCTTTGCCAGTCGCACGGGTGCTCGCGAGTGCATCATCCGAGACCCTGGCGAAGACAGTCGGCAGGTCTTCGATGTTTTGGACTGTCGTCAGGAGCTTCGTTTCATCGGTCTTGACGGCCCGACTGTCGTTCTGTTGGAGCGTGGGTGTTTTCACCGACGCGTCGACAACGATGTCGCCGCGTGGGGGGCCCAAGGTGCTCTTGAGGCAAGTCAGCGCGCAATGGAACTGCGAATGGGAAAACGTTATGGTCGTTATTCCTCTCGGAGTGCCAAATGTTGGCCCAGAACGGTCCATGGCCGTGGCGCGGTATCTGTGCGCTGACGCAGGGTCCGTTGTGAGCAGTGTCTATGATAGGCCCGAAGATCTTTCCATTCTCCAGCGTGAGAGACATTTCCTTCTTTGCTGGATACAGGCGATAAACGGCATGGCAACGGGCAGAACCGTGCAGACGTGCGTACATGAAATCGCCTGCGCGGGTGTCTACATAGCGCGCAGTGCAATCCCAGGTGCCCAGAGGAAGCGTCTTCACAAGTGGTTCGAAGGTGGTTTTCTCGCAATCATCCCCGATCGTCCACCACTGGATGGTGTTCACAGGTGTCAGGTCGGTCGGAGTCGGTGCAGGTGTTGCCGCAAGCCGCATTCCGAGCAGGATTCGATTCAATTGGGAACCTCTTTGTGGGTTGATTGCGTCATTGGAGGGTTGCCTCAGCCCTGTTGGTTTGGGAATATTCGCTGCGGCAGTGGAAGATGAGGAACGCATCCGATCCTCGGCGGCCACAGAGCCACGAAGCATGGGCTTGGGGCGTGGCGCAGGGATGAGCGTTCGCAGCTGTGCTGCTGCAGGTGTCACGACAGGCGCAATATCGCAGTCCTCGCACTGACTGCGTGGTGGGCCACCCCGGACCATTCTGATGGCTAGGATGGCCATCGGAGGAATGGTTTGGGGGCACATGATGGCCCCTTCTTCGCAGAACCAGAACTCACAGCCCGCCGCTGAGGCGGCCTGCATGTCGATGACCAGAGATCGACCTGCTTCTTCTTGTGCTCGCACTTGCATCCGGGGATACTGGCGTGGGGACTTGGTCCGCTTCCAAAGACAATGGAGCACCTACTAGAGAATGTCTCATTCCGTGTCTGGCGATCAGGACCGTATCCTGGGACGATACCGGTTTTGCGGACACTGTCCCAGGCTTCGCATGCAGTGGCGCGTTGCAAGTATTTCACATCCGCTCACGACAAGCGTTTCCTGCCCACGTTCCACTGTCGGCCCCTGTTGCGCGCAAGGCCGTGCCTGCCAATGGCGCGAATAGCCAGTGCTTGATCCCACTCGAAGTCTGAATCTGAAGCGCCGAGAGCACGCAGAGCAGTGATAACGTAATATTCACTTGCATTCGCCCATGATTGGCCCTGACTGCTTACCTGGAGAATGTGGGAGTGGACCGCAGATGTACCAGGGCCATCCTTCTGTCGAGTGAACACGTCTGGAACGATGTGGCGGAAAGCACGGGAACGATTGGCCACTGCCCAAATATCAATGTCGCCATGTAGCCAGATTTTGGCGCGGCGGCCAAGAAATAAATTCAAACCGTTCCTTCCACCGTTGTCATGGCGGAGGACAGCCGAAAGAGCCTTACTGAAGTACCTTGGTGTCCCCACAGTATGACCAGGGTAACGTGGACCAATAAGAAGACGTCGCCCTTGCTGTACAGTCCTCACATCACAAAGAATGGTCCAAGCATTGTCTGGGAAGCAACCCCTATCGTGGAGGTCGGGGGGTGCTTGATGACGTAATCATCGCAGTGCAGACTCTTGCGGTACTCCACGCTATCTACGCACGACTGGCATTGACCGTGTCCACGCAATAGCGGAGGGACCCAAGGGAATGGGCCGGGCATTTTAGCACGAATGGCACATTCTCTGGGAGCGGTGCCGAACGTGGCCTCGTCCTTCAGCGTATCCACAGTCTCGCGTTGCGATCGTGCGCAACAGTCGTGCACACCCATGATTCTGCATTTCACGGGCTCCGCAGGCGCCTGTGCATCTGCGGGAGTTGCCTCCGGCTCATGCACATCCAGTGCTGGAATGGGTGGCGGAACCGGTGGCGGAGTAGGTCGGTCTGTCGGTGTCGCCACATTGGGTGGCGGTGTTGTCATTGTAGATGCGGGCGTTGCCACGGACGCAGTAGGCGTGGATGGCAGCGGCGCCGACCGCGGCGGTGCAAGTGGCGGCTGCTTGGGGGTCGTAACAACCATATCGTCATTTTCCTGCGGTGGAGGATGCGTTGGCGGAGGCGGCGGCGCATGCGCGGAGCCATCGATCGCGAGAGGTGCCACGAGCCACGGAAGGAGGATCGGGCGGCACCTCCATCTGAAAAGCCGCCTGTGTCCGAAACCATTCAGTATGGTCCTCGATGTAATTCGTCTTGACATCGCGTTCTGCTTCGAGGACGCCTGATTCTTCGCCGGCACGAAGCGGGGCGATATCTGTGATCTTGTTGACGAATTGCCGCAACACCAACCACGTGGCGGCGTGACGTACCAGGTATGTCCTGCTGCGCGCGGTCTGAATGAAATCACGTTCGGAGGAAGACCAGAAAGCCCAGGTCTCGGGGATATCATCCAGCATACCGCTGGGTCGCTTAAAGATGACCTGGCATGAAGAATCATACTTTTCTTCTGTCTCGGAATGTGTGGCTTCGTGTCGAACGCGGCCCCGTCCTCCAACGCATCCAAAGTCTCGCGTTGCGATCGTGCGCAACAGTCGTGTGCACCCATGATTATGTATTTCACGGGCCCCGCAGGCGTGTGTGCATCTGCGGGAGTTGCCTCCGGCTCATGCACATCCAGTGCTGGAATGGGTGGCGGGACCGGTGGCGGAGTAGGTCGGTCTGTCGGTGCCGCCACATTGGGCGGCGGTGGTGTCATTGTAGATGCGGGCGTTGCCACCGACGCAGTAGGCGTGGATGGCAGCGGCACCGACCATGGTGGTGCAGGTGGCGGCTGCTTGGGGGTCGCACCCGTCATATCGGCATCTTCCCGCGGTGGAGGACGCGTTGGCGGAGGCGGCGGCACGGGCACGGAGCCGCCGCGACAGGGACCACGGGCCACGGAAGGAGGATCGGGCGGCACCTCCATCTGAGAAGCCGCCTGAGTCCAAAACCATTCAGTATGGTCCTCGATGTAATTCGTCTTGACATCGCGTTCTGCTTCGAGGACGCCTGATTCTTCGCCGGCACGAAGCGGGGCGATATCTGTGATCTTGTTGATGAATTGCCGCAACACCAACCACGTGGCGGCGTGACGTACCAGGTATGTCCTGCTGCGCGCGGTCTTAATGAAATCACGTTCGGGTGAAGACCAGAAAGCCCAGGTCTCGGGGATATCATCCAGCATACCGCTGGGTCGCTGAAAGATGACCTGGCATGAAGACTCATACTTTTCTTCTGTCTCAGAATGCGTGTCTTCGCCATCCCAATCTTGACCATGCGCAATAGGGATGGCTTGCGTGCGTGCAAGAAGAGCATCTCCGGACGTTGTCGCCTTCGCCTGTGCGAAAGCCAAGATGGGCACCTGGCTCCGAGAAGTCGGAGCGGTAGGAGATGGCCCAGCTGCAGGAGTTGCCTCCGGCGGAAGTACCCGAGGGGCGTCAGCCGAAGACTTGGCAGCCTGAAAGGTCTTGTTCATCCACGCAGCCAAACCCTGCTCTCCGAAGGCATGGACCTGCAGATCAGAAAGACCTCGGTACGCTGGAACTGCGTGGATTGCTCCAGGCGAACACGGAATGCTTCCGGCATCTCCATTGCCTGGGCGTGGCCTTGCTAGTCGTTGACAGGCTGAAGCGACGGATCACGGAACCGGAAAGGCTATGTCGGCATCGACAGTGGTACCGCATTCAGATTCCTCAGAGCGGCGGCGTAGATGAACTGACGCGTCACCTGCGCAAGGTTGTGATCCGTCTTTTGTGGGTGCCGCGAATTGGTACGCGGGCGGTCCTGTTCCGATCCACTGACCAGCAGGAAAGACAGCAATACCGCGCCTGTGATCATCGGGATCATCTCGTCCATGAGCTCGTCGACTTTCTCTGGTCGCCGCCATTGGTGAGCCTTGCCAGGGCCCGCGACTGCGGGGCAGCGGAAACAATTCAAGAATTCAACACAACGAGAGGTGTCCACTTGAACGTGCGCAGTGATCACTGGGACCACCCTGCCCTGTGAAGGCAACCACCTACGCTCATATGCCTCGGATGCAAGTGCACGGGCTCGATGTGGATCGGGTCCATCCAGTTTCCGTCCGTAGCGACGTCGTTGCCGCTCCACCAGAGGAAAGCACTCAGGCAACGCTGGCAATGACGTTGATTGAGACGTTGATTGACGTGAGCGGGGAAGCAATCTGCCCAGTACGCCCGAATGACCTCGTTGAGGTTACGGTGTTCGTCATGCTTGCTGGCCACGTAGAGCGCCCGAGCATGGCGAGCACGCCCAATGATGGCCCGCTGCTCCTCATTGCATGGAGCAGTGGAGGCCACAATCGAGGCTCTGTCGTAGCCTTGTATGCACGTTCAGCCGCTGGTTCCAGAGTGCGGGCGTTGCCACCGGCCTCAGGTAACAACGGCAGGTCAGATCCGATTGGCGTGTCGTTCTCCAGCCAGTAACGTTTATGCTTGGCACGCGACAAAGCCCAAAGGAGGATGTCGTCTCGCGCCCAGGTGTTGAAGCCTTCCAGTGTAGCACCATCGTGGCACTATAAATCGCGCATCCAGGGGCAGACGAGGGATGCGAGCGCGGGGTTGGCAGCCCGGGCAATCTGCCGCCGTAAATGGGCAGCAATCATCTCGTCGATGCCAGCACATGGTGTTTGTGACTTCTTTCCCGTTCCAATGGATACCATGCGGCAACTCGAGTCGCTGTGCACGTTGACCCATTTGAACGCGTGGCCTCTGGGGCCATGTGCATTAATAGCGGTGAGGCCGAAATCGTCCTTCATCAACGGGTGCCCAACCATGCTCACTCATCATGCACAGAAAGTACTTTCCGTCCGCGAAGGCAGACCAGCGCGCGGCAGTTGCATCAGGGCCAAAAGGGTCGCGATCGAACCCACCAGCGTTCCGATCCTCGGGGGTGTCTAAGGGGTGGCATTGGTTCGGCACCCGCGGCTTCCATGTCGGGTCGCAAAGGTTCAACTGAAAACCACTCTTCAATGTGAAGCTGTCCTCTGCGAGTGTTGCTACCAGAAAAGGAGGTGATCCGTGAAGATGACTTGACATCGTAGTCTGGCCACGCGGTGAGCACGTGGAAGACGCGACAGCATGCGCGCTGCAGCGGCTCGGCAATATTGCCGACGTGCCCCGCCATGTTGGACGCACGCGGTGCCGCAGCCTGTTCTGTTGGCTTCTTGATACGCGTACGATCCCGCGTCGAAGAGTTGTGCACCGCGAGTCCATGATCGCGGACAAACGGCGGCATGGGACTGCGAGGTGAGTGCTGTGAACCCATGATCTGATGGGCATCGTCGACGGTCGCACCGGCCGAGCCGCCCAGCAACGCGCTTCCGACTGCAACCCCTGGCATCCGCAGGACCTTCCACATGCCGCCCGCAGACCGAGCGCAAACATCCGTAGGGGGGACATTAGGGCGCATCGGTGTTGGCGGCGCGTGGGTTGGACCACAGGAAGTCCGGGTACTGACGGACTGTGGCGTCGACCCACGGGTACTTAAAGTATAGTCCCAGGGCCGTGGTCTAGACGTACAAGAATGCCATCCACAGTGTAGCCGTGGCAGGAGTAGGGTTCGGAGGGCCATCGCCAGCGTTCAGGTTCGCCGTCTCATGCGTCGCCTGAGATGCCGAGGTGATTAAGCCCTGCTTACTGGAGCGTAGCCAGTAAGACCCGCTCCCATCCGGGCGGCCCCCAGTCTCAAGGTTGTGGCTCACCCCCCCCGAGTGGCATGGCGGCGACGAGCAATTTGGGACTCGAAAGCGGGCCCGTTGCGGACGTTGCCATGGGCAGACGATGGGGCGAGACCTCCAACCTGCATCCCGTGCAGCTTGATAGGAGGCATCGCCGTAATTGGCCGATTGTCGTTGGCCGGGTAGCCTCTGTCCCGAGGGGCGAAGGAATAAGGCGCGCGCGGTCGCGTAGGAGGCTGCAAACAGCCGCGGCGCGGTAGCGGACCAGGCACGCAACGAGCAACAAACAGACGCGCGCGAATGACAGCGAAGGTAGAGATACCATTGGCCAGAGAACCCTTGGTGGGAGGGGCGGTCGCGGCTATCTCCAGCTTCTCGGTGGTCTTCGGAAATTAATGACAACGCAAATAAACCCTGCCAGAAGCGAGCCTTCTTAGGCTCAAAGTGTTTTGTCATCACATCGGCTGCCGGTTCTTGTGTTCTCGCATATTTAAATTCTATGTGTTCATGATGTCATGCTTCCGTGATCCAGCCCAACTTGGTGCGATGTGTGTAATGGAGATGACGAAGAGCTGGTGTCCGTCCCTGGTGTATTATCGCAATCACGGCCCCGTTGTCTTCCTCCGCGATAAGGTTGACCACCGGCGGTGGTGCAGTTGTGGGAGGAGAACGAGGAGCATGTAGTACGATGTCATCATGCACTATGCTATTGTTGGTAGATGGTGGCGATGAAGCCAGAGTCCGCGTTGATGACCGCGCGCGGGGAGAGGAAGCGCGCGCGGGCGATGCCCGTCGTGGCGGTGGTTTGTGACGCTTCTTCTTAGCCGCCAGCGACGCGTCGCCATGCGTGGTGCGTGCCACTGCTTCCCAGAATGATCGTAGAGGCAGACCCTCCGTTCGCAGGGCTGTATCCAGCGCCACAATTTCCGACTCTGTGGAGGAGTGGGAGACCACGGTCTGCTTCTTGCACGCTGAGTTCAAGGGGGGAACGCGTTGGGCCCCACATGGGCAACAAAGACGCCAGTGGTGGACTTTGACGTGTTGGCACAGTCCGCAAACGAGGAATCAGCGAAAAGCATGATCGAAAATTGGTTCGACGCATCAAACCAACCCATCCGCGTATACAGTGGGGACGCATGGATTTGGGGCAACAAACCAATCGACGCAACCTTTTATCACAATCGCAATTCCACTCGGCGCTTTCCCCGGCCAGCATGCAGACCGGATGCGTGAGATCAAATCTGCAACAACAAGCCAAATACAAGATCTTCATGAGTACGCAGGCGGCGTCAGGTCCAATGACGCCGGCATCCTCATAATCCCTGTCGGTAAACGACGCATCCTCGACGCCAGGTGTTTCAGCATGTGGGAGGGCATCGCGGGTGAAGCCTGGGGCGTCGGGCGCGGGTTTCGCAACCGACGCGGACGGTCGAGATGCGGGTGTGTCAACCAGCGCCATCGACCGAAGCTTGGTGGTTCGTGGCTTGGTCGATGACGACCGCTTCCGTCGGGAACCAGGCATCCCCGGTAGCATGGAGGCGCATTCCAGATACCGCTCGATGCATTGGTCGGCAAAGCCAAGCATAACTATCGTGGCAATTCCCTTGCACGTTGGACGCTGAGGTGCACTGCTTGTGGTCACGTTCAGGAAGCATCGGTCTAATCGTATTCATACGCTTGTCGAAGACATCCTGTGGTACCTTCCAAATGTCTTGGCCGCGCCCCAAATAGTGGTCATATTTCGTGGGAGGGTCCAGTTCGATACCACTGTGCCGTATCAGATCCCATCCCTGTTTAAGGTTGTCCATGGGTCCAGCCATCTTGGAGTCGTCGACATAAGCGGACACTATGGAATCAAACTTGTCATATTTCCACGCACATTCCCAGCCGGGGATGGGCCGAAAGCCCACTGACGCAAAGCTGACACGGCAGAAAACAACTGCCAATGGGTGGCCATACATGGCAAGTCGCAAACGACACATGGGGTTCTTGCATTTTGCCAAAGACGACGGTGTCTCCATTTGGGTAAAGGTGATCCACGTATCCACTGGGTCAATGCGACCGTCGCCATACAGCAAAGCCTGTGCATATGCACCCGGGGCCTCACTTTGTTGACCTCCGTTGCCAGGCAACACGGCAGTGTCGTCGCACAGTTGGAAGGCCTCGATGCGAGAAACGATCGGGGCAGCGTCGGCGAAGACAACTGCAATACCACTTTCGACTTTCATGTTGTCGCCATGGACCACGGCGCGCCCTTTGCACTTCTGGAGTTCAGGAGGAAGTTCAGCGCGCTGGACAGAGGAGAGCTCCAGGATGCTCGGGAAGTGGGCCTTATTGGATTATGCTCGGGCGTTTCGTACAACGTCGTCGCGTTCCATCACCGTGTCGAGCATCCATGTTTGTTTCTTCTCCAAGCGCTCGTAGTCTTTCCAGAGTGCCTCCAGTGCTCGAGGTTCGGCCGCAACCTCCTGCTTGGTGAGGTTGCGTGTGACGAGGTTGCGAGTTACGATGTAGCGATGTAGGGCCGTTTCCAGTGGGTGGAGTCAGGCTTGCTTATGTGGCATTGTCTGTGATGTGGAACACAAGGCACCATGGGCACCATGTTGGGCTTGTCGGTCATCACATGATATCGCGCAACCTTTGCAGGATTTGAATCCGGCGCCGGGCGGTAGTAAAGCACAGCGATAATGTCACGTGGGCCGTCGGGGGGCAGCGCATTCGCGATGCGCCTGTCCGCGGTGCCCGCCGCAGTCCCGTCCCTGATCAAGGTATGCTCATGGAAGTCGTACGTGATGCGTCTTTCCACAATAGACCAGAAGGGCCCGTCGCAGTCGGACGTTTGAAATCGACGGGCGTTCCCATATCTTTGCGGGTTCGCGCGCGAAGGGCAGTCGCGGCGGGCCTTCCGCGCGCGGATGACGTCTTTAGCGAAGTCCCGCTCTGCCATTCGTTCGTGCTTGGACAACGTATCCCAGAACTCTGGTAACACAAACTCTGGTCGAAAAGTGGCATGGGCGCGAGTCTCTCGCCCGTGGACGTTGACCTTCCAATCAGCGGTGATCTCAAAACGCTAATAGAAGCGAACCATGCCGGTCCAGGGCTCGCTGAGATGTCGGTAGTCGCAGGCGGAGCCGTCCCAAACGTCGTGGAAGATTCCCCCCTTCGAAGCTCGACGTAGTTCCGAAGCTGCGAACAACGTCGATTTTGTCAACCGGAATGAGGATTCCGATGACCTCGTCTGTAAGGCGGAAGTACTGAGTCCGTGGAGTACGAATGTGGCGTAGGATAGCCTCACCGCGCTGTTCCCAGTAGTCGGGTTCGGGGGCCGGAGCCGTAGGTTCTGGGGCCTCAAGAGGCGCCCCCCCGGAGGCGAGAGCCTCGAAGCGTTCTGGTGCGATGGGAATAGAGAGACTAGGGTCGCCCCATTCTGCTGGGTACAGGAGAGCAGGATCATCCTGCACAGGGACACCCCGAGGTCGTGAGGTTTGAAACGAGATCAATTCGTGTTTGCCTGGGCTGTGGCGTCGTAGGGGACCTTCTCGGACGGGAAAAACCGACCCCCCGTCAGACATCGCAATGGTCTTGACACGATCAACATGACAGTGTTCCCCGTTAGGGTTCTCGGCGCAGGTGGCCGTGTCAATGAAGAGGTAATCACCAGACTAGCGACCACCAGAGTGGAAGTGGCAGCCCATGAACATGCCTCCCCGAGTGGCCCCGTCAAACTTCGCCGCGGACTTGTCGAGCTCCAGGTTGAGACATTCCCAGAAGATACGAGTACCAAAGGGAGCAATGTGTCCTTCGAAAGGTTCTCCGAAGTGAACTTCGTGTGAAGAGAAGTCCGTGCATGCATCTAGGGTTGCAGCAACTCCGTGACACGCTCTGGCAGTGAAGTTGCGGCCGCAGCACCATGCATAGCTCCCTTCCACCATTCATGGCCTCGTCCCGAGTTGTGACGTACAACTCGTGCGCTACGTATAACTGACTCAACCGCGCACTCGGCAATGCCGTTGGTCTGTGGCAGGCGTGGTGGTCTGTGGCTGGTGTGTGGGCAGGTGTGGTGTGGTGGGCGTGCTTTTTGTAGCTCCCCAGAATTATGTGTAAATGCGTTTGACCTCATCAATCGGCGCAAGGCATTCCAGGAAAGATGCCTTGGCTGTTTCGGTGTCTCCATGTTTCGCTGGGTATGCCATCAAGGTACCGGCGAACTGATCCAGCACAACTAGTGCGCATTTGCCCCCGTACTTGCCGGCTGCTTCGTCTGCCGCGAGGACGATATAGTCTGCGGCCAGAGCCTCGCCGAATCGTTGCGGTACAAACGCTTCATATTGAATATCATCGGCATTAGGATCGCGAGGTGGGTTGAGTCGGCGCTGGCGCCGACATGGTGCGCTGTGTACCAGGATACGCGCGCAAATCTCACAGTCGGGATGCTTGGGATTGAACGATAGAATGCAAACGGTCGATGGGAGGACGCGGTCTGCCCGGCAATGCAGGTGTGACCACTGGCGCCAACGTCGGAACCTAGTGTGCGTTACACGTGGGAGCGAGCAGTGTCGGTGCTGGCGTTGCCACCGGCGCTGTCGAATCGACCTCGCCTGGGGTGGGTGCCAACAAGGAGGAGGAGCATCGCGAAGCAGGAGATGACGCGCGCAGGTCAGGAGGCGGAATGTTCTGCAGGTTGTGGGCGTCGAGCTCTGGGGTTCGGTCGTTGACGTGAACCCTGCGACATTGACCGCGAGGGTCTTGTAGAAGGCGACCAAGATTAGGATCCCAAAGCTGTCTGAACCCATCTTCCTGTACCAATTGTCCCACTGATAATATCGAAGCGCGATCCGTCATAGCCAGGGCCGAACTGGAGAGGCCGATCTGGGACAGTGCGAGCTTGATGTGCTCGTTGACGACTCGGTCGCCGTTGGTTGTCAAGAATGCGTTATCGCCTTTGTCGTGCTCGAGTGGTTTCACGTGGTAGGAAGTCGGCCTTGTCTTGGACGTGGTGGGCAGAGCCGCTATCCAACGTCGCGGAGGTAGGACGCGGCGGTGTGTTGAAGCCGTCGTACAACCGTTTTGCATCCTCCTGCGCTTTGCGGAGCGCACGCGCACTGGCCTGTAAGCACCAAACGGGTACGACGTCAATCACTTCGGCTGTGTCACCTCTGCAACATGGTGATTCTGTCCATTTGTACATGTTATAGTTTACCGTGTAAGTAGTGATGTCCACGTTGCCAGAAGTCAAATCGCATCTCTCGTTTTGTTGAGCCGGACAGGATCATGATCCATTCTCGAGAAATACAAATGCGATCACGGCGTCGATCGCATCGGCCTGCAGCGGATCACTGGGCACGATCACGAATAATTGGTGATCGGCTGTAGTGTCTGGAAGGTGAACTGGCGCCCAGTTATGCCGCTCCTTGTAGGAGAGCGGCCGCGGGAAGGTTCCCGATGGGAGGGCCCAGACGACGAGCGCGAACGTTGCGGAGAGCGGGGGGGGCCATCCGCGACCCCCCGGAGTTCGAGAGTCGGAGCGCCCCCCGCGTTCTGGAGACGGCGACCCTCGTTGTGACCAACGTGCACCCCCCGGACGGCGGGAATGCTGTCGGTCCTTGCAGGGCGACGGCCTCTGGCCCCCCGCACGTCGCGGGGAGGGCAACCTGTCGCGGCTGTCCTTGCTGCGCTGCCGAACAAGGCTCCGTTCAAGAGTCTCCCTGGTCGCCGCGCGCGCATGCTTGCTTCGGATCTGCATAGAAAATGCATTTCGGCATGTGGGGGTACTTGCAACGATCTTGGTTTGAAGAGGATCCGTGCTGGGCGAAATCAAAGCAGAAGTTATGCCAGCGCGTCTTTCGTCGTAGGTCCAGAAGAGCGGCCAATAGAAGACCGTGTCTCACGGTGGCCCCTGTCGCGAACAGACGATCGTTGAGTGGGTCGCGTAGCCGGGCGACTGCCAGAGCAAGTATGCAACAACTTGCATCGGCCCCCATTCTCGCACCTTCCAGATTTGAACACTGCGCAGATCGCAGAGTCGCGTCGGCTCGATTCGTTCTTGAGGTCATGCTGGTTGCGCTCAAGTCGATGGAATTCTAGGTTGTCAAAAACGCTGCCGAAACCATACGTGCGTTTATTGGGGTCGGGAGTCATGTGTTGTAGTCGTGCATATCCTGCTTCGTCAAATAATGTCGTCGTATCTGAGCTCGGAATAATGACTCCAATATTTCTGCGTCGGGTGGTTCGCGGCATTCCAAGCATAGGTTGCCCCAGTCCACAATGAACCGTTGGAGGTCGTCGTCACGCATGCGTAGTAGTTGCAGACGTTCAAAGTCGTGCAGAGTGTCGTCGGCTGTGGTGACTTTGTAGGACTGTAGTATCGTCCAGTAGATTTCTCTGCCTTTTAGCATGCGCCCGGCCTTGTGTTCCTGAGCTGTGAGGTTCTTGATGCGGTAGCGCAGCTCGGAAGTCAGACCAGCAGTGAGTCCAGCTGCGAGTTTGCAGTCGATACTTTCGGAGTCGCCGCTGTCTTGTAAGTCCTCGTAGGTTGCCGCAGATTGTTCTGTAACGCATAGGAATGTATAAGCTTTGGCGGGGCACCCAGATGTGCTGCAAAAGTTGTTGGCAACCATATGTTGCCACTCTTGCGGTTGTGTAATGCGCGGCAGTTGTGGTGCGCGTACGGTGTCGGACACCTTGATTGGAGTTGCGGCGGCACAGAGACGCGTGATAACGTCTGCGAAGGAAACGGTTGCGTCGGGGAGGGAGGTCGCCAAGGGGATGCGTGACGTGTCTGTGTTGAGGCCGCAGCAAAGGCGGCGCCTGGCGATGTACGTCGAAAATGGCCCGTGCGGATGTCACCATCGGCATGCATTCGGGCCGGTCGATGGTCTGGAGGTGGCTGGTGGAGCTCAGCGCTGCTAACGCGCGCGGTCAGGGTAGCTTCGTTGGTCGAAACGCTGTGCTGTATCTGTTGAACTCTCTGGTGAAGACCGCTAGCTCGACGTTGGTATCGTGGGTCCGCTGGGAGTACCTGTTCTGCCTGCGCTCAAGGTATTGGAATCGCTGCTTGTGTGCTTCGCGCTCTTGTTCCAAACGGGCACGGATTGAGTCGGCCCGTGCACTGTCTGCGTCTCTTTCCTGGGAGATCTGGGTGAGTCGTAACTGCGCGTGGTCCGCCGCTTGCCGCACCTCGGCCACGTGGGCTTCGAGGGAGGCGAAATCGTGCGCCGAAATGGGGGGTGCCCAGCTGATCAGTCTGGGTCCGCGCAACACGTAACTCAGTCAGCGCAGTCCTTAATTCTGGGATCTGCTGCTCGACCTGGGGGACTCGGTTCTCGAGCGTTTGCGCGCGTCCTTCGAAAGCTTCAAGACGGCGAGTGAGGGCCATCTCGGCGCCAGGCAGCTTACCATCTAACTCTGACGTGAGTGTGGTGTGGTTGGAGTGCATGGTGGCAGCATGCTGTTCGACCTGAGTACGAATTGTGTCCAATTTCCCACGTTAACTGCGAGTCCGTGTTTCCATGTACCTCCATAGGTGGAGTCTGGAGTACCGTCGAGAGATCATCGCGTAGTGCCCTGACCGCGGCAGCCCCTGTATCCCTGACGGTCACGAGTTGGGCCTCCATCCGTAGGAGGTAGTCGTGAAGCGTCTGGATCGTTCTGGAGCCGGCACCTCGGTGTGACTCCATTTGGTCGACCTGGAATTGCACCTGAGAGATGATCGATCGATCCTCGGCGGTCCCGGCGTCGACCAAGGCAAGAGCTTGTTGTGACTCCTGTCTGAAGGTGGCCGTCTGAGCGGCCAGGCCCGAGAGCTGTTGGGTCGCGCAGGTTTCAACCTGGTCTCGTAGCTCTGCAAGATCACTGGCAGCGGGAGAGGAGTGCGCAACGAGGTCGCGCCGTCGAGAGCCATGCCAGGAACGTTGTTGAGAGGGGCTGCGGCTGGCGCCCCTAGTGGGAGAGCGAATGCGATACCTTTCAGGGACCTGGCGCTGAGACATCCGCCCAGTGCAGTTTTCTATGACTCGCGCATGTGCATGTTCAGAGACGGAGACATTGGTGGGCGACGGGGCCGTAGCCCAGCGGCGGCTGCGCGCGAAAGCGATGTCAGGGGGCACGTTCGCGGCGCGACGGCCGCTGCGGGCGCTGCCACCGGCGCCGCTCGTGTTAGCGAAGGTGGGCGGGGAGTGGGCAGGCGTAGTAAAGCCAGCGTCGGCTCCGACGACAGACGGGGCAACTGTGGGCGTTGCCACCGGCGGGCGCGGCGCGGATTTATCAGGTGCTGCGCAGGGCGAATCCAGCCGCCGTCGCGAGGGTCGAGGCGCGCGAGCGCGCGCGGGCGGCGGAAGCATCGGATAATCGGGTAAGAATTCGCTGAGTGCAGCCGCGAGAGACGCAGCGCTGCCTTCACCTGAGAGGGGGGGAAAAAAGTATCACATATGATCTTGCCCTCTCCATGGTGCCGTCGCGAGACCGCGCCGCCGAGGAGATCGCGCGCTCGCAGGCTGGGCAACGGAGTTGCAGCGCCAAGCGGCGGAGTCCAAGATGACGCGACTTGCGACAGCGAAAAGCGAAAGAGAGAAGGCTGATAAGCTGCGCGTATAGGGAGACGGTCGAGGGGCCGTTCCTACGCGGGGCCCGAGGTAGAGGCGATGGGAGGAACTCCTTTTCCAAGGCAATGCTCAGGGAGCAGTGCACTGTCAGAGTTACGCCAATACCTTGAGCCAATGCAGCTGCGGTAAGAGAGGATATAAGGGGGAAGTGAGCGGGCTTCACGCGCGCGCGGCGTCGGCGCCCTCGCAGTCCCTGCGCCCCACGAGGACGCAATAATTATTCTGCCCGGCGCAGCGTCGGGCAGGCTCCGCGCACAGCTGCCGGCGGCGACCCCGCGCGACGCGACCAGGCTCGGGCGCTGGAAACGGCGCGGGCGCAGCGGCGCTCTAACGATAAGGCTCCGCGCGGCGGCGCAAACTGCTGGCTGGGCGCGCCGCGGTGGGGCGCGCGGTCGCGCGGGGCCAGGTTGCGTGACGCGAGGAAAACACATGCCTTCCTCTGGTATCTTCGGCACAGGATCCCCCCGCAGCTCTGCTGCGACGTCCAGGCGGTTCCCCGGGGATTGACGGTGGAACGCGCCCCGCACTGAACGGCGTCGCTCCCCCTGCGGCGCGCCGCGCAGGCCCGCCGCGGCGGCCTCCTCGCCGCGTGCCATCTTCGGCCGCGGCGTCACCCCGCGCGCCGAGCGCGGCGGGCATTTCCAGCTCTCGCACTAGTGCTCGCGCCCGTTCTGCGAGCGCCCTGGCGGCCTCGCCCCGCAACGCCCATCTTTTCCCCGGCGCAGGGGTCTCATTTTCGCATCCACACAGGCCGCGCAGATCATGTCATTCGCGCTGCGGTGCTGTTTGAGGAAAGTCTCGTCGAACTCCTCCTTCAGCTTCTGGGCCGCGCACTGCGCGCGCCTGAACAGACGGACTTCCAACTGCGCTTTGAAGCGGGGCCGACCTGGGGCGCAGCCGATGCAGACGGCGCGGTCGAGGTCTCCCCGCGCATTCAGAACGTTCACTTCTCCGAATCTGAAGCGCGCCAGCGACGTCCGCTGCCCGCGCTCGCAGCGCTCGGGGACGCCGCCCCGCTCGAGGAGAAGCGCGCGGGATGGGCATTTTACAAACCGGCGCTAGCACGTCTGGCCTGCTTCTGCGCGCAGAGGGCCCAACTCCTCCACGCGCCCCGACTCAGCACCGCCACGGCGTGCTCCACATAATCGCTCGTGCTCATGCCACCTCCTGGGAAGTCGCCCGCTTCCTTCCGTTGGTGGCAGTCGCCGCGCCAGAAAGAGGCGACCGCCAATTCCTTGGGCGACCTGGAAGCCGCTTCCTTCTCTGCCTTGGCCCAGCCGGCTCTCGTCTGCTCCGCCGTCATCTCCCCAGGCTGCGTGGGAATGCGCGAGCGAGCAGCGGGCCCGTCTGGCGCACCTGGCGGAACAGCATGGGGAAAAAACTGGGTGATGATCAGGTCGCCAACTCTCCAGGCGCGGCTGACGGCTGCGTAGCCCGTGGGCACCATGGACGCACGGGGCGTCGCGCGCGCGTCCAGGAGGTCGATGATGGCCTGTGGCAGAATGGCGGTGGTGACGAAGTGGGCCGCGGCGGCAAACTGTGGGACCAACGGGAAGCCCGCGCGCTTCACCATGGCTTTGAAACCGGGGCTGCGATCCCAGGACACTTTCTTCCGCTCCACCGGGAAGACACCAGCGGGCTGATTGCCAAAACGGGGCGCCGTGCTTCCTGGGATTTTCACCATGATCGCGTCGGGCACGCGCTGCAGGACCAACTCTGGCTCGGACCTGCGCTCGTTCACCAGCTTCGAGTCGTCGGGGTGGAGGACCCAGTCTGGCACGGACCACCAGGAGTGTTTGCATGCTCCTGTTTCAGCATTCTCCGTGGTCGTGAACCGCGCTCGTATCCTTTCGAATCGAAGCTTTCGAAGGTCGGAAGCGCGCCAGGGATTTTGCTGACGAAATGTTGAGTGGCCTGCCCCCCGCTCACGATGACAGCGGTTCAGCTTCCCGTCCCGGTCCGGACCACAGGAAGAAAACGACGCGGAAGACGAGGAGGCGGAGCCAAACTGATTGATTGTCGTATGGTCATTGGATTTTAGCGTTCTCGCCTTTATCGACTAAGAGGTGCCCAGAGTGCCCCAAGGCGGCCCCTAGGCAACCAAGACGGCCTCCGCAGGAACTACACATCGCGAGAGCGCCCCAAGAAGGCCCAAGACGACCCCCAAGAGGCTCCGAAGAAGCCCCATGGTGGCCCCAGAAGTCCCCAAGAGACCCCCAAGAAGGCCCCAAGATGCTCCAACAAAGTTCCACAGCTGGACTGTACGTGGTCTTGACGAGCACCCCGCGAAGAGGAAGGAATCCACGTCCAGAGGTGACGTGTTAAGCAGCAGCGTTTTCTCCGTATGCTACAACGCAACGAATCCAATGTATCCAACTATTGCGCTGAAAAGGGTTGGGGCGCATCTGCGGCCCCTCTTGAAGAAGACACGGCAAACCAGCGACGCAGACCCACATGGCAAACCACCCGACGCCCAGTCGCTACGTGCTCCGGACGTGCACCCCGCGAAGCGAGAAGAATCACATTCTGCCTCTTGCAGATACTGTCCGATACTCTCCTGAAACATCTTGCATCTCAGATCAAGCGGTTGCAAGATATTACCCGCATCACACTTCAGCGACCGACGACCAAAAGACCCATGTTTTACGCGAGAAGCGAAAAACGACCTGACGCGTACGCTCACGCGGGCCGCCAGCGCGGCACGCCACATAGGAAACGAGGCCCCTTACGCGCGACCTTACGCGGACAGCCTACGCGACAATGTCCGCGCAGTCGCCCCGTTTTCCTGCGTCGCTCACCTGCGAACGCCGAACAAGGACCGCCTACCTGAAGCAAGCCCATCCCGGCTCCTTCGGGTGCCCAGCAAGGTGGAGAGGAGCAGGCAGACAAACAAACCACAAGATCGAGCATACACCAAGCCCCGCCCGTCCTGGCTAGACGCGATGCTCGCGGCGAGCTCCTCCACCTTCGACTCGGCGGCCTCCCCAGCCCCAGCCCCCGCATTCCGGCGGTGGGCTGCCCGCACCTCCAGAAGCCCGTGCCTGGGCTCGTCGCCGTCCGACCACAGCCCGCTCCACGTCGGTCGTTCCGTTCCGCAGCGGCCTGGAATGTGCTCGTCCGTAGAGGAAATCGTGGACAGGAGCAGCGAAAATGGGTGGGGCAGTGCACGAGGGCAGGCGTCACTCCCCTAGAGACGCCTCGATCACATCTTCACTCGAGGGAGGAAGAAGAAAAATGGAGGAGTGGAGGGGTACTCACGAAGTCCAGTCTGTTTTCTCAACGCCACTCCTCGGAGAGCGGGGGGAACGGAAAGGCAAGGGGCTCACGAATCACCGCATGTCACCTACGTACAACCTGCCAGGCCCGCTGCAAAATCTCTGGACTCGGGCAACCCAACATAGTTCTGCACGTGTC
Organism: Prorocentrum cordatum; assembly: GCA_963575745.1. Lineage (NCBI taxonomy): Eukaryota > Dinophyceae > Prorocentrales > Prorocentraceae > Prorocentrum > Prorocentrum cordatum. The sequence goes on along the minus strand of CAUYUJ010017393.1, from coordinate 80,616 downwards.
ACGGAGTCGGCGCAGGAGCGGCATCTCCCGAGGTCCCGAGGACCATCTTTGCAAGGCGGGGTTTTATCTACAACCACCGCTTGGGGGATCTTCGGGGACCTCGGCAGGCAGTGTTTTTGCCAACCCAGGGCCCGAACCGATCCTAACCCAACGCTCGCCAAGGTCCCCAAAGATCTACCCACCAAGCGGTGGGTCTGGACAAATTGCCGCCTCTGAAATCCGCTCAAATTCGATCGTGGACCCCTCCCGAGCTCAGTCCTGGTCAACTTTTCGAGGCGCGCCCATTCGCGGCGACGGGACCCTCCAGAAGCGCGGGAATAACCGAAACCGAACAACAACAAAAAACGCAAACATTAACTCTCGGAGGTCGGCGCGGATCTCTTGAGTCGGCGCTGGACACTTTCCCAGCGGCGCCTCAAGCGCCGCCCCTGGCGCGCCCCGCGCGTTGGGGAAAGGACGTGGTGGCGAGGGGGGTCCAACGCAGACGCGCGAAATTCGCGCGGATCTCAAACGATGTATCATTATGTCGTCATTTGGTTCGGGAGCAGTGAATCAGGCGACTCAAGCTAGGTTCGGGACAAATCGGGTCGGAGGAGCGAAACGCATGCCCAATTCATCATCGACGTTGGGACGAGACTACTCGGGCTCCGCATCGATGCAGCGCGACCCTCCGACTCCGTGTACGCACGGCACTGACTTGGGAAAACCAAAAGAAAGGTACCGATACCGCCACTCTCCAGACCTCTCCTGGGATGCGCTCTGACCGGTATTTCGAGGCGAATCCAGCGGTGGCGACGAGGGCCTCCCAGGAAGCTTCGAGATCTCTGTTGAACGCAATGGAATTCGTTCCGAGGCCAAACGCCCCAATTTCGGGATTGTCCGGTGATCGCCGCAGGACTCCAGGGGCGCCACGCACGGCAGTTCACAGGGCCTAACCCCCCCAGTGCCAAGGGCTCCAAGGAGCCATACTCGCTGACTTTCCTTCGGTGCTGAGGGTTTGAATCATCTTAGCGCGGTCTCTTTCTCGGGCTCCCAACGCTCCCAGATGGCCCAAGAGGCTCCAAAGATCGCCCCAAGACGACCCAAGAGGGCCCAAGCGGCTCCGAAACGGACCCGAGGAGTGGGACAAGCGGGGGAAGACGAAGGGGCATTGGGAGCCTCCCCTCCAAGAAGGCCCCCGAGACCCCGAACATGCGCCTCAGAGGCCCCGGATTCCCACAGGACGCCCCAAGAAGGACCCGGGAGGCCTCTAAGAGGCCCCCGGGAGGCATCCCCAGAGATCACGAGATGTATCCAACACGCCTTTGACCCACGACCCAGGCACGTTGGCGGGATGGGCCTCAGGCTTAAGGCCACTAGCGAGCCTTCTCAGAGAGACACCGAATCATGCGATCACCATTTTTCCGCTGGCCACTCGAGGGGGTCGAACCAGTTCCTCGCCATCCACGAGAGCATTGAGCTGCTCACCAAGTACTGTCACCAATTACTGTTCACGACTTCAGGACTTGTCGATCTAGCGAGTCCGCTGGCACCAGTGGCGTGCGGGGCGGCTCGCTTTACATGCTACCTGCGTTTTACCCGTACCTAAATCGTCTCGGACTACTCTTCCAGCCAATAGGGTGGTCATGCTCCTTTTCTCGATTGGCAATATCCTGGACGCGAGCCGTTGGCATCACATCATTCGGCGGCGCGCAAAGGGGTGGAGGGAGGGGGGAGAACTTCTTAGAAGGAGGCTGCTTCTTAGAAGGCGCCGGCTTTACATCTATAGATAAGGCCCGCGCCTTCTAAGAAGCAGGGGTGCTTCTAAGAAGTCCTCCCCCCTCCCCCCTCCGCCCTCTGCGCGTGGCTGAGACGTCCTGGACGCGAGCCGCTGGCATCACCATCATCTCGTTATCTGCCCGACTTACCGCCTTTTAGCCCGATGGCCTCTCTCTGGGCTGACCCTGGGCCCGCCCCCCCCCCCCGTGCACGTCCGACACTCCTTGTACACGCCTGAAAAGGGAAACATACCCTTGCCCCTCCCTGAGTAGTAGGCTTGAGTGAGGGGATACTTGTTAGAGGGAAAGAAAAAAAACATATACATATAAACTTTCGACGGTCCGCGCGGATTTCTTGGATTTGCGCTGGGCCTCCCTGGCGCGCGGAGCGCGCCAGGGGCGGCGCCGGAGGCGCCGCCAGGGGGCCCCAGCGCAGATCCAAGAAATCCGAGTGGAGCGTCGAAAGTTTATGTTTATGTTTTTTGTTGTTTTTCATCTTCGACTTACCTCATTTGAAGAAATGCTGTGTGCGAGGCCTACGACGGGCAGCGTTCATTCCTCAGGTTATCTGGTTGCCCAGCCTTCCTCGAGCTGCCTGGTTGTCTGGCCTTCGTCGACTTGCCTGGTTGTACTGCCTTCCTCGGGTTGCCCAGGTTGTCCGGTTGCCCGTGTTGCCCGCGGGTCGCCCCATTGCTGGGTTGCCTGGTTGCCCAAATTGCCCGTTGCATGGGTTGCCTCTCTGTCCAGTTACCTAGCAATGTCAAACAATGCCAAGCAACGCGAAGCAAAGCCTAGCAATGCCAGGCAATGCCAAGCAACGCCAAGCAATGCCAAAAAAAACCAAGCAATGCCAAGCAATGCATTGAAAAGCAACGCAACGCCACGCAGCGCAACTCAATGCCAAGCAATGCCAACCCATTCCTAGCAAGACAAAATATTGCATTGAAAAGCAATTCAATGCAAGGTAACACAGCTCAATACCAAGCAATGCCAACCAATGCCAAATAACACCAAGCAGTACGAAGCAATGCCGAACAAGGCAATACAACGCAAAACGATGCAAAGGTATTCAATGCAAAACGATGCAAAGCAAGGACCTCCATGTTCAGTCAAATACTCACGCAAAAAAGCCTTCCCCTTACTAGTGCCGCTCTGGGTTCATTGAAGAATCGGCGGGAGGTGCAAAAACTAAGCCAGAGGGCGTTCATCGAATTGACCGGCCGCCTGGCCTTCTTCCATTGACTGCTGCACTGCCTTGCTTGGGTTGCCCAATTGCCCTGCCGTCCTCGGGTTGCCCGGTCGCCCGGTCGCCTGGGTTGCTGCCAGGTTGCCCGGTGGCCTGGTAGCTCAGGTTGCCCAAGTGTCCCGCTGTCAAGCACTACAAAGCAAAGCCAAGCAATACCACGCACTGCCAAGCATTCCATAGAGCCCAGACGGTCTCTCTGCGAATGAACGCCAATGACAAGGTGCTCCTCGTCCTCCTCCTCTTCCTCCTCCTCCTCCTCCTCCTCCTCCTCCTCTGCCTCCTGCTTCCCCGCCCTCATCCTACTCCCTGCTGCCTCCTGCTCCCCTGCCTCCTGCTCCCCCCTCCTCCTCTGCACGGACCCCGTGCCTCCTCGTCGCCAGCCTCCTCTGCCTCACGTTCCTGGAGAGCCTCCTCTTCCTCCTTCTCCTGCTGCGCCTCCTCCCTGTCCTCCACCTCCCCCCCCCTTCCCTCTCCTCCACCACGTCCCTTCTCGCCCTCCTTTTCCCCCTCCTCCCTCGCTGATACTGGCGAGTGGGTCCCGCCCGCTCGCTTTCAGCCAGATCGCCGTGCCGCCCGTGCAAGGAGACCCTGCCCCTGACGTCGCCGCGCACCAATGTGTTGATCGTGCGTTCAGCACGCGTACTCGTCGTGAGCTGTCCCCTTCTTTCTGATCGAGGGCTGCTCGTTCACTTGCAGCCTCCCTGTACAGTAGGAGCTCGATCACAAGAAACCTTTCACAAGAAGCCCAACCCTGAGACCCCAGGACGTCCATTGAATTTCGGTGTGGGAACGTCACGCGTTCCATCGCAAAACCATTGGAACCCAATCAACCCAGGGAACCCTTGAGGCAAGAAGGGTATTTCTTGGCCTGGGTTTCCACTGTATTGTTTCCTTCGTCCCGTCCTCCCTTGCTCCCTCCCCTGGATCTGCCCGCCGTGGCGTCGCTCTTCAGCTTGTCGATGTCGGCGCTGAGCTGATCCTGTGGGCGACTCCCCGCTGTGGGGCTGCGCCCGAGTAGACTGGGCGCTGGAGGCGAAGTGCCGGGCGGGGCCGCGGGTGGGTAAGTCCTAGGGATCCCTAGGCGTGGCAGGGTTGAGAGCACGTCCATGTGCGCCGTGGTGTATTTGTTACAAGGGACTGTGGCCGTGTGCCGGGGGTGAGAACACGGCCATGTGCACGCATTGTGTTCACCACCGAACAGTGTTTGCACTTCGGGGGCCTTACCTGTTTTCTCACGACCTGGGCCTGCGAGTCGGTCTGGCGGCTATGTGGTCGCCGTCGCCGCCCCGTCGCCTCTTCGTCGCCGCCCGCCGTCTGGGCCTGCGCGTCGGTCCGGCGGCCATCGGCAATGCCCCGTCGCTTCCTCGTTACCGCTCGTCGTCTGGGCCTGCGCGTCGGGACCGCCGCCACTTGATTACCATCGCCGCCCCGTCGCCGCCTTGTCGCCGCCTGTCTTCTGGGCCTGCCCGTCGGTCTGACGGCCATGCGGTCGCCGTCGCAGCCCGTCGCTCTGGGCCTGCCCGTCGGTCTGGCGTCTAGATGGTCGCCGTTGCCGCTCCGTCGCCGTCGAGGCCAAAAACATGTTGACTTGCTTTGCGTTACTTTGTATTGAATTCCATTGCTTTGCATCGCTGTGCACTGGTTTTACGTTGATATGCATTTCTTTGAATTGACTTGCCTCACTTTACTTCGCTTCGCGTTGCCATGCTGCGCATTATATTCATATTGCTTATTCGCATGTGTTTGCATCGCTGTGCATTGCGATGTATTGCAGTACTTCGCATGATCTGCATGGCGTTGCAGGAATGTAGGTTTGCATTGCTTTGCATTGCGCTGCGTCGCTTTGCATAGAATTGCAACGCGTTGCGTCGCTTTGCGTTGCTTTGATTTGCATCGCATTGCGATTCCTTGCGTTGCTTTGCCTCCCGTTTGCATCGACGTGCATATCTTGGTATTGACGATTAGTCATTGCATAGCTTCGCTCGGAGAGCGTTCCAGAACGCTCTGGAACGGATCTTATCCTCGTCCCAGCCTCGTCCGACCAAGTGGTCCGCGCACCTTTCACGGATCTCAGTGGCCCTTGGAGACGACAGGGCCGTTTCTGACCGTCTCAAGAAGCCTTGTCCTTGCGCAAAAAAAACAGCAACGAAAACGGTTCGCCGACACGGAAGACAAACAAAGCGGCTCCGGAATTGAAGTCAAAGCCGGAGCCAGATCAAAGCGGCGACGGGGCCGGAAACAACGGATCTCCTCCCGGAACGAACGTTTTCTCATTCGGCAGTTCGACAATTGGCGGACGGGCGGCGGGCAAGGGTTTTATCTCCGCCCCCTCAAACAAGGCTCGCGTGAAGGTTTCCGAAGCGTGGGACTCCAGTGGGCGTCCTCCTCTACTTTTTTCTCCTCCGTCTTCCACGGGGTCATTCTGAAATCTGCATCTGACAAAATTCGTCTGCAAACAGCCACAGAAGGAACCCTTTCGTACTCCGCTTAAAAAATTCTTTTGTGGCGCAAGGGACTGGGTCTGGGCGACGAAGAAAACCCAAAAGACAAAAAAACAAAACATACAATTTGGGAAGCCAGAAACGCTGTGTTTGAATGACATATGGTTCTTCGTGAAAGAAAAAACACACACACACAAAAAAAAACAATCTGGGAGCACGCACAACCTGTGCTTTCACAGTGTTTGAGAAGTTTCGGACTGTTTTTGTTTGTGTATTTCTGTTTTTAACTCAAAACCAATAGTCATTTGAAAACGCTGCGTTTCTGGTTTCCCAAATTGTTTGTGGTGTAGCTCTTGTTATGTATTGTCTTTTTCGTCGCCCAGGCGCATCGCCCGCTCGGCGCAAAAGGGGGTGGGCGACGGAAAAAACAACAACAAAGGCAAACAAGACAAACCAACACTTTGAAAGACAGGAGCGTTTTGCTAGTAAGTAATACATGCTTTGCATACAAACACAAAAAAAAACTGGGAGCACAGAAAACGGGTGTTTCACCATGTTCGAGCAGTTTCGTTTATATATATATATGTATATATATATATATATATATATATATATATATATATATATATAACCATTCTGGTCTCCCAGATTATGTGTTTTGTCTGTTGTGTCTTTTTCGTCGCCCAGGCGCATCGCCCGATCGGCGCAAGAGAGTGGGCCTGGGCAACGGATAAAAACAAACAAACAAGATACAATACAAACGAGACTGGGACAACCTACCGAAAACGGCTGTGTTTTGAACTGAATACTGGCTTTTAAGTTAATAAAATTTGGCTACACGGAAAACCTGTTATTTGTTCATAGTGTTTGAACAGCTTCGGGATAGTTGTTTGCTGTTGTTTGTGTTTTTCTGTATTCAACGAAATGCAAATTGCAAACTAAGAACACAACGTTTTTGGTATATCAAATAATATACTTTCTTATTAAACAACAAATCTGTCGTCGCCCAGGCACATCGCCCGCTCGGCGCAAGGGGGTGGGCTTGGGCGACGAAAAAAAACAACAACAACACAGACAAAGACAACAATTTGGGCAGCCCGAAGCGCTGCGCTTACACAAACAAGACAACCTGTGAACACGGAAAACCTGTGTTGTCACAATCCCTGAGCAGTTCCAGGCTGTATAATTGTCGTGCGCGTGTTTTGTTTATCAGCTGTCTTTGTTTATGTTGTTTATCATTTTGTGTTGTTGTGTTTGCGTTGTTGCGTTTCTCTCCTGCTGTGGAATAAAACACATTTCTACTTAAAAACACAGCGTGAGTGGTGCCCCCGGTTTTTTATTTAGACAACCCGAAAGTGCTCAAACACTGTGAACACAGGTGTTCCTCGCCTCTACATTTGTTTGTTTTTACGTGAAATAACTTGTTGCTGAAAAACACAACGTTCTTGGTATCCCATATTGTTTTTGTTGGTGTTGTTTCTCTTTCGCCGCCCAGGCGCATCGCCCGCTCGGCGCGAGGGGGGTGGGTCTGGGCGACGAAAAGCAAACGCCAGAAAGGCAAACACTGCCAAAAATACCATCCGGGGGGACCCAAAACGCTGTGAAACACCAAACATAACAGCCCGAAGTTGCCCAAACACTGTGAACACTTAGTTTTTCTTCGCCTCCAGATTGTCGTTGTTGTGTTCTTCTGTTCTTCTTGTATTCAAGAACCAATGGCACATGCAAAACACAGCGTTTGTGGTTTCCCAAATTGCCATTCTTTGTTATTTTTTTGTTATTTGTTTTTCTGTTTCGTCGCCCAGACCCATCGCCCGCTCAACGCAAGGTGTGTGGCCACCCCTTGCGGGTGGCCTTCGGGTGCTTTCGGGCGCCCCCCGGGTGTTTGTTTTCGGGTGCGTGGGTGCCTGGCACCAGCTTCCGTTTGGAATTCAGCTGCGGCTACCGCGCCCCTTGAGGTTTTTCCTGATCTGCGTCAAACGGAGAACGCACGTGCGCGTTTCGCCATTCCTGGGCGCGGGGGACTTAGCGCAAGGGGTGCCCATGTATAACAGATGCCCCCTAATTGTGCACACGTTGGATTTATGTTGCGTTCCGTCGGTGTTCATGTTTTCTCCGTTGGAGGGCGCTGCGCGCAGCAATCTGCTCCGACGCGTCCGGGCAGCGCTGGCTTGAGTTGCAGGCGAGGCCCTGCGCGGTTTAAAAGGGCATCCATTTTTGGATGCCCTAATCGTCGCGTCTTTCGCGCGTTGCGCGTGCGCTGCCCCCCTCGTCGCGGTTCGTCCATTTGCGCGCGCGCAGCCAAAAAAAACAATAGATCTGCATGTGAAGGAGGACGATGGCGACAATAATGAAAGGGAGAAGCTACTGACGATGACAACGCGAGGGTTCGCGGCCTCGGCGGCGCGGACCAATCCTTTTTGCGCGGGGCACAGCCTCGGGCGACGGGCTCCGCATGCATCGGATGGGTTGTCTAACGTGGCCGTGCCCCCCTTTCCCCGCGCAGTTGAAAGGGGCGCCCACTTTTGGATGCCCATCGTCGCGTTCGTTTATATGCATCCACGCGGCCGAAATACAGGCAAAGCATGTGTGTATATATACACGCACATATATATATATATATATATATATAAATAGCTCGCAACGGCTCCCGGGCCAGGAATCCTTTGCCTTCTGGGACACCAGGGGGCCAGGCATTATCAAGAGCCGATCGAGCTGAGAGGCGGCAGAAGCTGGGCGTGGAGCGCGACGGCGCTCGCGTGAACCACCTGCGCGGCCAGCGCTCCGTCAAATTTGAGCGAAGAGGCGTGTCGGGATGGCCATGGGAAAAACTAAAAGCCAAATTATGAGCACGTCGGACCTCTGCCTCTGCTAAGCCCTCACTTGTGAAAACTACCAGCTCGCAGCGGCTCCCAGGCCGGGAATCCTTTTCCTTCTGGGGCACCAGGGGGCCAGGCATTCTCAAGAGCCGATCGAGCTGAGAGGCGGCAGAGACTGGGCGTGGAAGGCGACGGCGCTCGCGTGAACCACCTGCGCGGCCCGCGCCCGATCCCGAAGGTGCAGTTGGCCGAAGGCCGTACACACAAAAAAACATCATTTTTTCATCGCGAAGGACAGGAGGGCGAGGCCGGGCTGAACGCGCATCGCATCGATGATGCACTGAGTGGCGGCCAGAGCGAGTGGGCGAGGGTACTCAGCGGCCACCGCGGTGCGCCATCGCCCCTGCTAGTCTTCGTCCTCTAAAATAACATAATGATTGCCTGTCCTACTGCAGATGCCTCTCTTTCCTGCGCACGCGCGTACCAGCGCGCGCGTGGAGCAGGCGCCCCAGGACAAGATGGTGGTAGCCTTCTTATACTCAGCCCCATACTGGCACTGGTGCAATACAGACCTATGGCAACAAGACCTGCGACAGAGACGAGCTAGCTGTGGGTGCGACCAAATCTGCGAGGTCTGAGGATACTCGAGAAAAACGGGAATGCGGGCGGCGAGGCAAGCACGAATTATTATGATAGTCGCACGCACAGTGGCATTGCCAGCGGCAGCTCGGGCCTGTTCTGCCTCCGAAGGCCGGGTAGCCCAAGCGGGGCCCGACTTGGGCCCATTCAGCGACGCCCCGCCGCGCGAGCCCTACCTGCGCCTGCCGACGCAGGGGCACGTGCCTCCGTGGGTCGAGCTCAGGCCCTGGTGGAGGGCCATCTGCAAGGCATCCGAGAGGAGTTGCTGCTGGGCTTACACACAGCCGCCGCCCTTCGGCACAAGGATCCGCAAGGTCCTCCAGGGCGAGATCTCCGGCCCGATCCTCGAAGTCGGCCAGTGCTGGCTGTGGGGGCCTCCGCGGGAAGGCCGCGCGGGCTTCTGGCGCGGCTTCGTCACGGCGACCATCCACGGCCCACCGCGCGGGCCCTTCCTCGAGTTCGTGAACCTCTGGGGCACGCGGACGCCACCCAGCACGCTGACTTTACGCTGGTTCGTGGAGCCCTGGGCGCCTCCAGGCGCAGGCCCTGGCGGAGGCCTGCTGACGGGGCTGCCGCCGGCGGGCGAAGGCGGGCAACCACCTGAACAAGGCAGCGGCAACTGGAGCGCGCATCTCGAGGACGAGGGGGGCGTGATCGACGTGCCCTCCGAGATGGAGTTCGCGTTCCTGGGCGGCCAGCCGATGGCTCGGCCCGAGGACTCGGCCCCCCGCGCGCACTGGGCCTTCTACGAGAGGTGGCGCTGCTGGAACATGATGCATCGCCGAGGCCTGAGGCCGCGAGATTGCGGCTTCTGCGGGAGGCGCAACGTGCACTTCGGCGGCAGCAACTGCATCGGCTTCGCCTGCCTCAAGGGGCGCAAAGAGGACGCTGAGGCGCGCGCGCCCCGCCGCCAAGCCAGCGGCAGCCCGCGAGGGGGAAGCGCGCTGGCGACCGGGCCTCGCGCCAGGCCTGGATGGGGAAGATCCACGCACGAAAAAAGGCAACGGACGCGATGGCGGTGGGCCCGGACGAGCGGGGCCAGGCAGAGCGCAACTCCAATGCGGCCGACGCCTGGCAGGCCCTCCACGAGCGCCGAGAGAGGCAGAGACAAGAGAAGAGGGCCGCTGAGGAGGCAGACGAGCAGACCATGGACCCTGAGGACGAGACCTGGGGCGCCCGGGGGCCCCAGCACCTGCCCCAGAGGCCGGCGCCTAAGACGCCCCCGAAGAAGGCGAAGGGCGCCCCGCTGAAGAACAAGCCGGCGCCGCAGGCGCCCCGCGAGCAGCCCGCGCCCCGATCGCGCGCGCCCAAGCAAAAGAGGATTCGACCCCCCGCAGCGCCGCCCCCCATGGCCGAGCCGCAGCCATCGCCGGACCAAAACAAGCCGCGGGCAGCCCGCGCGCAAGTTGCAGGTTCGAAGAGGACCAAGGAGGAGAAAGCGGCGCTCATCCGCGAGAGGAATATGGAGATGGCGAGGCTGGCAATGCAGAACAAGAGTGAGAGCGACGAGGCACGGCATCTGCAGGAGCGCCTCGAGCAGTTGAAAGCCGCGGTCGACGCGGCGCAGGCGTCGCGGGGCGCGCGGCGGAGAAACCATCGGCGATGAAAGAGCACGCCCATTCAGGATGAACGCGGCACCGTTGCGAGCGCCTCGGCTAAGGCGCTCGCAAGAGCGTCGCATGCGATATCCTGAATGAGATGTGGCTTTCACACGCAATGATTTCATCGACTGCGAGCTCCCATAGGAGGACATTACGGTGGCGCCCCAACAGCAGACGCAGGCCCAGGCGGACCTTCTGCAGATTCAAACGGACGCTGCGGACGCCGAGCTGCAGCAGCACGAGGCCCAGCATAATCTCGCCAACATTGAAGCTGCCCGACTGGAAGCGGAAGAAAAGCTGATAATTGCGCGCAGGGCTCTCCGCGAGGCCTGCGAGAATCTCGCGGCACTGCAATCACATCAGGCTCGACCGCCGCAGCAGTAGATCCAGCAACAGCCGCAGCAGCACCGGGTGGGGGACTGGGCGTTGCAGGGGCGCGAGGCCTGGCTGCGGCAACAGGAGCACCAGCAGCAGCAAGCCTACAAAAGGCAGGCCCACCAACAACCCGCGACGGCGGGAAGTGGTGCAGGGTCAGGCGCAATAGCTCCAGCCGGCTTCCAGGCGGCGCAGGAAATGCTGCAGCCGCAGCAAGCCTACGGGGCCCACGCGGACGTCCCGGCATGCGTCCAGGTGCCCCCGCAGGAGCCGCCGCCACAGCAGCCGCAGCATATTCAGCAACACCCGCAGCAGATCTGGCAACAGCAGCAGATCCAGCCACGGCCGCCGCAGCAGATCCAGCAGCAAGGAGCGATCCAGCAGCAGCAGCAGCAGCAGCAGTACACTCCAGCAGAATGGGAACTGTGGCAATCTGCAGCAGACCCAGCTCCAGCAGGAGCAGATGCAGCGCCAGGAGGAGACGCAGAGGCCCCAGCAGCAGCTGGATCAGCTTCAGCGCCGGCAACAGCTGCAGGCGCTGCACGGGCCGCTGCCTCCCACGCAGCCGCCGCTGCAGCCGCTGCCGCAGGCGCTTCAGCAGCAGGCGCAGCAGCCGCCCCCACAGCAAGCCCCGCCGCAGCAGGCGCAGCAGCCGCCGACGCTGCCACAGCCTCTGGTTGAAGCGATGACCACGCTCCTGCCGCGCGCGTCCCCGGCGGCCAGGGGGGCGCCACCGCCGACGCCCGCGCCGTTTTGAGCGCGGGGCCTTTTTCCGCTCGGGCGCCCGCGGAGCCGCGCGCTTCGCCGGCGTTTTGAACCCGCCCGAGCAAGCGCGCCCGCTTCTGGGCGGAGGAGCAGCTTCTGCGCGCGGCAGAGGCAGAGATTCCTGGGCAGAGGCTCCTGCGAGGTAAGGAGGGGGGGGGGGGGGGGGGGGCGCAGGGACGAGGAGGGGGTGGGGGGGGGGGGGGAGCGGGGTAGAGGGGGGGGGAAGGGGAGGGGGGGGGGGAGAGGAGAGGGGGGGCGGCGGCGAGGGGGGGGCGAGGGCGAGGAATGGGGAGGGGGAGGGCGCGCCAAACATAAAATAATATACGTCATCGATCTTGCGTGAATCCCCGGGCCCAACCAACAAATACACTTTATATTTGGTCGTTTTTTTTTTATTGTTTCATTGTGAACCTACCAGCAAACAAAACACAACATGTTACTGTATTGTTGTTGGGGTGTAGACAACCATGCAAACATAAACAGAAGACATGTTATTCTATGTTTGGCGCGCCTGCCCCTCCCTGGCCCCCCGCCACCTCCCTCCCTTCTCCGCCCCTTCCCTCCTCTGATCTCCCCCCCTTCCCCGCCCGCCCGCCCCCCCCACCCTCTCCCCTCCCCCCCCTTCCTCCCCCCCTCCTCGCCCTGCCCCCCCTCCCCCCCCCATTGCCTCTTCTCCGCCCCCCCCCCCGCCCCCCTCGCCCCTCCTCCTCCTCCCCGTCCTCGCTCAGGGGCCCCTCGGCTAAAGGGCCCCTTGTCGTCTCCCCCATTCCTCTCCGCGCGTTTCGCGCCGGTCTCCGTGCCGTAGGCGCTTAGGCTCGAGCCCCGATTCGGCCCCCAACCTCGGGAGGCGCGGCGGCACGGTGGCAGAGTTGCTTATCGCATTGACTCTTCTCGTGGGTTTCGCGGCGGGCACGCTGGCAGCGAAACGTCGCGGCGCGGGGGCGCCCGCGGTGAAGCCGCCGCCCGAGCAGCCCGAGATGGCCGAGGTGCTGCCGCCCCCAAACGCGTTCATGACCCCTGCTTCGAAGACGGTGTACCACCTCTCCAAATCATGCCAGCACACCGGGGATCACTCTACCATCGCGCGCGTGCGCAAGGACTGCCTGCGCGAGAAGGCGCGCGAGGGCTTGCGCCAGCGCAGAAGACGATGTGAGAGAGTGCCCGCCCGCTTCGCGAAGTGCGCACGTCGGTCCGGAGTTTTTGACAAAAGTGCATGCCGCGGGAGGGCGCATCTTCCCTCCTCGTTCTCCTGCGTCGCCCCTCGTCGGAGACCCCTCGGCGTGGGGGTCTCCGCCGCCTCGCCTTGCCCCCCCCTCCGCGCGCGGGTCATTGTCGCGAGAGCCCGCGAGGGGGTCATGCACCGTGTCCGTTCCGTGGGCGTTGAGGCTCATACGCAACGATGGAGATTGTTTCTCGCGAGTTCTATGTTGCCCAAGCGCGCCCAAACCTACGATGCCAACTCAGAACCGGCTCGTGGGATATTCTGGAGCAATGTGACGTGGGAGATCCCATCGCAACTAATGTCGCCAGCGGCAGGAGAGGCTCGAAACTTTTGAGAAATGCCGAAATAGCGGGCGCTGCGGGCTCGCAGTTCGTCCACCGCAACAGCGCTGAAAACGCTGGGGCCACCGTCGCAAATGCAAGTCGGTTCATCCGAATTTTCATGTCTTCACCAAGCGCACGGCGTGGCCGCCAGAATGCCGAGCGCAAGTCCGAGCGAGGAGAAGGAGAGGTCAGCTTGGGGAGACGAAGTCTTGGGTGCATTTCTGGTTGCCGCACGAACTGCCGCGCACGCTGCAGCGCCGCGGAAACGCAGAGGCCATCGCGGATCGCAGAGGACTCGACCAGGTCAGCCTCGAGCACGTGCAATCCGTCGACGGGCAGATGGATGGGAGAGCTATGCCGATCGGTTTCTGGCAGGGCGGCGCCCCTGTCAATTGGGATCGCACAATGAGCCCCGAGATCTCCACTATTAGTCTGCCAGGTCAGCCGGGCGAGCGGAGGAACTTGCGTCTGCCTTTGACCGCCATGTTGAAGCGCCAAACTGGCGAGCACACGACGGATGACATCTGCGACGTCATCGCCTGGAGTTCCCGTTGGTTGGGCCAGGGGAAACGCCCGCCATCGCGCCATGACAACAGGGCGTGGCAGAGCAGTGACACGAAGAGGGAGCGCATGGTGGGGCAGGCGCCCCCATGCAAGGCGGTGCTGGCGCAAATGCGCGGAGGTTGGGCAATGTTCAAAAACGCTGTTCAAACTACCCCGCTGGGACGAGAAGGAGGGCCGTTGCTTTCGGTGCTGGGTGAAACCAAAAGAAATCGCAGATCAGGTGGGCCCCTCAGCGACGGAAATCGTGGGGCGACGTCATCGGCTGCATCTTGCGCAGCGGCTGCAGGGTGAACCCCCTGCTCCAGGCGCCGTGCGTGAGCTTGCGCGCCATCAGGGTCGATTAGCTCCACGCCGCAGACATGGGTGTCTCGGCAGACTTCCAAGAGGGGGCGCTGCGGCACCTGCAGACGAAGGTGGCGGGCTCGACGGCGGCGAAGAGGGTCTCCGAGCTGAACGGTGAGCTCCGCGAGTTCTACGATGAACAAGCTGAGGCGCCTGGGCGCGCGCGTCATCCAGCGGGGCAAGAAAGCGCCCAAGCTGAAGATGCAAGGCGCCCGGTGCCGCGCGATGATCCCGTTCGCCTTGGAGATGGCGGAGGAGCTCTGCGATCTGGGCGGCCCGCTGGGCCAGGCTGTGCACCGCGGGATGCACCACCTCAACGAGTGCTACAAGGCTCTCAGTGCCACGTCCGTGAACGGACCAGGCATCCCGGCTGAGAACGCGCCCAAGTTCGCTCTCTTTTACACGAGCCTGGCGAGGTTGAAGCCCGCGCACTGGCGAGTGAGGCCCAAACTGCACGCCTGGCTCGAGGCGGCCGCCGAAGGCGGCGAGCCCACAAGCGCCTGGTGTTATAGGGGCGAAGACTTCGGCAAGAGCGTCTCCAACGCGGGGCGCAGCTGCGGCAGCGCGGTAACCGTTTCTGGCGTCAGCCGCGGAGTGGCCCGCAAGTTCGGCGCGCGGCCCATTATCCGACTGAGGTAAAGAAAAACTTGCGCGGCGTGGGGGCGGGGTGGAGGGATTCGGCGGTCGGCGGGCAGGGGGGGGGCGTAGGGGGGGGGCGGGCCAGGACTTGATATGCGTCCGCGCAGTCTCTCTGCCCGAAGCATCCGGCACGACTGGCCCCCCCCCCGCCCGCCCCGGGGTAGCCGCGCGGCCCCTCCTGGGCGCTTTTCTGCTCGGCTGGTTGATCGCCGCGGCGCCGAAGAAGCGGCCCGCCGCCGCGGGCAGCGCCGCGGCCATCGACGCGGGCGGCCCCGACGGCGAGCGCAAGCCGAAGGCGGCGAAGAGCCGAGCGAAGCCGCCCCCTGCCGCGGCCGAGGGCCCGCCCGCGGCCGCGCCCCCCGCGTCGGAGGCCGACGAGGCCGCGGCGGAGGCCGACGCCGAGGGCCGGGCGGGGGCCGACGGGGAGGTCAAGCTCGAGGCAGCCAGCCCTCGCCAGCATGCCCCCAAAGGCGCCCGCGAAACGGCGGCGACGAACAAGATGCTGGACGGCTTGCGTCGTCAGAAGGCCGGCAAGGACCCTGAGGAGGCGGCGAGGGCAGCGGCCGCGCTGGATATGCACCACAAGCTGGGCCAGGAGGAGAAGGAATCGATGGTGGCACGCTGCAAGGGGAACAAGACCCGCGGCAGCGTGAAGTGGATCGACGACTGGATGGAGACGCGCAGCAAGGACAACGCCACTGCGGTCGGCTGGAACGAGAATTGGCGCGGCCCTGTGCAGGTGCTGCAGCTTCTCGGCTTAACCTCAGGGACTTTGACACCCGCGAAGAAGCGCGGGCCTTCGTGGCCGAAGAGGTGCACCGAAGGCACGCTGGAGCCCCAGCCGCCCAAGATCGACGAGTCGAACTGGCTGATGTCTCGGCGC
>CAUYUJ010017393.1:0-60000 GCA_963575745.1 Prorocentrum cordatum | reverse complement strand
CTGACTACTGGGCCGAAGACTGGAACAACTTAATCTCAAAATGAGAACGTCGCGCGGGCGCTGAGCGCCCGCGCCGACGTCGAACTGCGGCGAAACTTTCGGCTGATAGCCGGCAGCTTGTCGAGCGGATTCACATCGCTGCATGATACAAGACACAAGGTGCACTCGCGTTGAATGAAGCCCTTGTCCCAGACCCCTTGGTCTAGTACTGAGTCTGCCCAGTTCCTCGGGCACCCCTGGTCCTGTTCGTCTCCAGCGCCGACGCATGCGAATTTCATCGGGACCTGCCGCGCGCAACCTCATGGGGCAGGCCGGCGCTCTAACGAACGACACTTCCGTTTCCGACTGCGTGAAACATCGCTGTGTGCAGCGCCCAAGTCGCCAGGATATGTCTGTCGTTTTCAGTGCGATGAGCGCAAACAGCTGATGCGCCCGAGTCAACCGCGAGCCTAGCCATTTCACCTTCAGAGAAGGGAGGAAACAACTCATCTGGCCATCGCCCTCTCTCGTGCAAAAGCCAAAGGATAACAATCAAACCTTCGGAGCGCGCTCGACTTTTGGCGCGAGAAATATTTGACCGAAGAAGAATGAAAATGCGAATGCGGGAAACAACGCGGTCCTTCCAGGCGGCGCCCTCGGCTGCGCAAAGAACGCGCGGGTTTTGTGCGGCGGCGTTCTTTTTGCAGGAAAGGATTGCGGCGGCATTCCTGCTGCGTGCTTTTTGGGTTTCTGGGCCAGGCCAGCGCGCGAACGTTCCCTGCATTATTGGGCGCTTTCTGCGCGCGCACTTTTCTGCAGGAAACACGGCGCGCAAAATATGCAGATGTAATGTCGCTTTGAATGCAAGAAGAATCCAACAGTAATGCGTTGAAAACTGCGCACACAAGAGGGGTGCAACGCGAAATGCCGATAGATCGATTGGAATGCAGATGCGGTGGCAAAATGAGATTGCAGGCGCACGTAGCCAATCCCGAATACACGGCTGGATCCCCAATCAGAGCTTGCCTCTGTGAGGGTCCTAGCGAATTCGTGAGGTTGGGTGAAGGGCGCCGCCGCTTTCCGTGGGTGCCCGGGTGCCCAGGTGCCTGGGTTGCTGGGTGCCCGGTAGCCTTTGCCATATAGCCTTATAGCCTTATAACCCCATAGCCCTACAGCCCTAATGGTCACAATTGCCCTATAGCCCGAATAGACCTATAGCCCCATCGCCATATATAAGACGAGAAGTATTTACACAACATGTTCTTGATGCGTTCCGGGGATTCCGGGATTTCTAACAGCCTTCGCGCGGGGTACACTTTGCCTCGAATATTGTCTACTCTGCCTGGCGCCGCTGGTCGGTCACAAATGCGCTATCGAGTAGTCTCCCTTTGGGGGGCTATTTGACACTTGCTGACCCCCTTTCTCGTTGCCGACCACGGGCGGGGACGGCGTCGCACCGCCCCGTCGCCCGCCGCCGCGCACTGCGCGCCTCGACGGATTCCCAGAGACCTGGCAAGGCAAATCGCGCGCGACTCCAGAAAATGTCTCCGAGGGTAGATTTGGGCAAAAAATCAAGGTACGCCTGTGAAAATGCCCGGCCTACTGTTGGAATCCGGGGATCATTTTTGCAAAAAACGGACTCGACATTGAAAAATCTGGGGTCCATTTTGAAAGATTGTGGACTTTAGAACTCTTCATGTGTCCTGCGCGGCGGGCGCGTTCCACCACTCCAAAACGATGCGCTGAAAATGTCCCGACTCCTTTATGAAAAAAAACTCCGGAGCCACTTTCGCAAAATAAAAAAACCGCGCTTTCAGGAAACGCGCTGCACTCCGGAAATCATTTCCGGGCGGTCTGACGGGGGCAACCGGCTGATTCACGCGCCGCGCCGCGCGCGACTGGGCGCGGCGCGCGCCGCGCCATGCGCCCGCGAACAACACTCGAAGGGGTGGCCTCCAAAATCGCGCCAAGCAAAACAAAATGCAGCTTGGAATCTCCGAAGGCGCTCCGATGGGCGAAAATGCACCGCGCACATCGCGCGAAGAACCTGCGCGACGGAATGCGCTCGACCATCCGTCCCTGGAGCCCGCGCGGAAGGACGGGGAAACCTGGAACTTTTGGAAACGAGCAACATCAATACTTCATGTCCCTCTGAATTTAGCATGTAGCCGCATAGCCTTATAACCCCATAGCCCTATAGCTCTATAGGTCTAAAACCTTGTACCCAGAGGGTGGATCCGCGCATTTTATGGTAAAAACGCGCATTTTTACAAAAAATGCGCATCTGCGCGTTTTGCCCCCCTCGCCCGCGCATCCGCGCATTTTTCGCGGGCGTTGATCGCGACGGGCAGTCTGGGAAAAATGCGAAGATGACAGCGACGATCTGCGCATTTCAACCCGGCAGAGGAAAAGCAAAATGCGCATTTTGACCCGCTTGCGCTTGTGACGTACAACATCTGTTAATACAAAATGATGATATGATGATGCCGATGATGTTGGCGATCTATATATATATATATATATATACATCATAATATCGCATATGTAACTGTAGTATACAATGATATATATATATATATATATATATATATATTACATACACTTAAACCGATATGTTGCGCCTCACATCATATATGTACATGCGGCCGATACCTTATATATGACGTGAGGCCCTAGGGCAAGGACTTGGTGGGCCGAGACCCTATGGGCCGAGACCCCATGGGCGCGCGACAGAACAGGGCGCCCGCCCGAGCCACTGCGAGGAGGAGGAGGAGGAGGAGGAGGAGGAAAAATAATCGGAACAAGAGGACGTTCCTCCCGTTTCTCCCCGCTCTCCCCATCTCTCTCTCTTTCTCTCTCTTTCTTTTTCTCTCTCTGTCTGTTTTTTGCCTTCGTGGCGGCTCAACGACGCGGTCCTCAGACGCCGCGAGGCGGTTCCCTATTGGGGGCACTGAGATCAATGGCGGGTGGCTGCTTAAGCGTGGACGTCCAGGCACAGCATCGCCACGGCTTCGGGGTCTGTCTCATCCATCGCCGCGTCCCCGTCCCGATACAACGGGACCCACCACGTGGCATGGGCCACGCCCGCCACGCGGGGAAAACCCAAGCATCGGATGGTTGCTCGCCTGGGTGGGGCAACTCGGCCCAGCACGGCGCCCACCAGTACCGCAACCACTCGGTGGCCCCAGGGGCCACGCGAGAGGCCGCGGTTTGCCACCGTAAGGGCGCGACCCCGCGTCGCCGTCGCCACGCCCGATTGCACGGGCAGCCCGTTGGCCACATCCCTGGGCGGTGCCACAGGAAGTGGGCCGCCCCGCGGGCGAACCACACGGCCCGCACCCCATCGAGGTGGGGCGGGTACACCGGGTCCGCCATGAACGCCACCCGTGCGGGGGAGGGCCATGGCGTTGCTCGACAGTCACGCGGAATGTTGTTGATGGCAATGCATTTGGCGTTCGTCGTTTTCGTTTTTGTTGTTGTTGTTGTTGTTATTGTCGTTGTTGTTGTTGTTGTTGTTGTTGTTGTTGTTGTTCCTTTTTTCTTTCTCTGTCAGTCTCTCTCCCCCCGTCTCTCTCTCTCTCTCTCTCTTTTTCTCTCTCCGTCCTCCTCACTCTCTCCTTCCCTGTGCCCTCTCCCTCTCTCAGTTTCTCTGCCTCTCTCTCTCTATTCCCTTTATCTATTTCTCTGTCCCTCTCTCTCTGTATCTCTTTGTTGTCTCTATCTCCTCTCTCTCTCTCTCTCCCCTTCGCTTTGTCGGGGGGGAGGAGGAGGAGGCGGCGGAAGAGGAGGGTGAGGAGGAGGAGGAGGAGGAGGAAGAGGAGGAGGAGGAGGGGGAGGAGGAGGAGGAGGAGGAGGAGGAGGGGGAGGAGGAGGAGGTCTGCATCCGCGGCCCTCGGCCTCGATGGGCGAACGGTGCCGCCTGTGGACCCTTCTTCCGTCGGGGCGCGACCGCATGCCGACAGGGCCCCCACCCCTCGGGGCCAACGACGACGGACGACGACGACGACGACGACGCCTACGACTACGATGACGGACGACGACGGCTGACGACGATGAGGACGACGACGTCGGCGACGAGGACGACCACGGGACGACGACGACGACGACGACGACGGACGACGGACGACGGACGACGGACGACGGACGACGACGACGACGGACGGCGACGGCGACGGCGACGGCGACGGCGACGACGACGACGACGCTGACCGACGATGACGGACGACGACGACGACGACGACGACACCGACGACCGACGACCGACGACGACGACCGACGACGACGACGACGACCGACGACGACGACGACGACGACCCACGACGACGAGGACGACGACGAAGAGAGTTCGGCTGCCCTTGAACTTAAGCTGCCCGTTTGCTCCTCCAGTCCCCTCCCCTCCTATCCTTCTCCGTTCCCCTCCTCAACCTTCCACATGTTTTCCTTGCCCCGTTCATCTCAAGACGTCCTTCCCTTTCCCTCCACCGTCCTCTATCTCGTTCCTGCCGCGCCTCCCGAGCGCTATGTTCGCGACCGCGCGTGCTCTGCTGCCGATCCTTGGCGCCTGGCGTGCGCGAGCGGCGAGCTGACAAGACCGAGCCCAGAGGCACCCAGAGGTGTCCACTGTCGTCTCCTGCTGAGCCCTCCCTTCCTGCCCTCCCCTCCTGTCTGCCCCCATCCTGCTCTCCTCAGGGCCACAGGTTCGGTGTCGGCAGGGCGAGACTAGAGCGCGACCTTGCATTCGCTTGTGAGCGAAGGACATCCGCACAGAAAATCTCGCAGCGCTCACGGGATGCTCGAGGAGGAGGTCGAAAACAAAGAGGAGGACGAGGGGGACGTTCACACTCGCACGATTTTCATGTGCGGAAGGTCCATCGTTCACATGGTTGCCCAGGCGCCTCGCCTGCAGCTTAGGTCAAAGCACAGCCTTATTTCTCCGTCGTCATGCGCCTGGCCTCGTCGACCATGTCGGCAATCGCCTCGAGGTGCCCATATCCGAGAGAGACACGGGGGAACACGGAGGGGATGGGGACGTGGAGGGGAGGTTCGGGCGAGGGGAAGAGAGGGAGGTGAGGGGTGGGCAGGGGGGCGGAGGGGAGGGGGGGGGGAACGGGGAGGGACCCTATTATTTGCCACCCCTGTTGTTTCGGAGCAAGGCCTCATGAATATGGAACGTCGTTGTTGATTCAGATTTCGGTACCGAAGTCTGAATCAACATCCAAATCGGAGCCTAGGGTGAACGTTTCGAGCTCGGACACAGTGGAGGACGGTTGCGTTTGAGGCCATCGCGGTGGCAGCAGTTGATGTTGCCATATAGCAGCATGCGATCCCACAGATAACCCAAATCCACCAGGGCTTCATGATATTGAGTTCCACAGTCCCTGCGAGAGCCGAGACACTTTAGAGGATGAGGAGGGCGGGGCGGGAGGGAGAGCGGGCGATGACGTGTGTTTATGGAATCAGACGTGGAGCTCAGCGCAATGTATCAAGTATTGCCCCCAAGTCGCCTTGCAGAGCTTCTTTGGGTAGTGGGCCGAAGCGCGCAATCCTGGCTTACCCTCCGTCCACCCCTTTTCGTTCTTGCTCCAGGTCGTCTCGTCCTGAACCTGGGGTTGGCATTGGTTTTCTTTCTGTGCAGTTTTAGTCCCTCGGTCCCCACATCAGGCACGGTACCCAGATCAGGCACGGTCGCCCTCGCCCCCCAGATCAGACACGGTCGCCCACGCTGGTCTCCAGAGCAAAAGCAATGCCGATAATTTGATTCTCAGCCGCGTTTAGGCCCGATGTGGGTGCAGTGTCGTCTCCCTCCTCTTTCTCCTCCTTCTCCTCCTCCTCCTCCTCCTCCTCCTCCTTCTCCCCCCCCCTCCACCGTCTCCTCCCTCCCCATCATCCTCTTCCTCCCTACTCGTATCGTCCAGGGATGGTGGGCAGTCCCCATGCGACCGAGCCGCTGGGCGTTCTCGAGGTAGCGTTTCATCAGGTGGCCCATTTGGCTTTTCCTGTACAAGTGTTGCCCCTCGGTCCCCACATCAGGCACGGTTCCCAGATCAGGCACGGTCGCTTTCGGCCCCCCAGATCAGGCACGGTCGCATGCGCTGGCCTTCAGAGCAAAAGCAATGCCGAAAATTTGCTTCCCAGCCGTCCTCAGGCCCGATGTGGGTGCAGTGTCGTCTCCCTCCTCCTCCTCCTCCTTCTCCTCCTCCTCCTCCTCCTCATCCTCCCTCCTTCTCCTCCCCCCTCACCATCCTCTTCTTCCCTACTCGTGCCCTCCAGGGATCATGGGCAGTCCCCATGCGACCGAGCCGCTGGGCTTTTTCTTCTCGAGGTAGCGTTTCATCAGGTGGCCCAGTTTGTTGTTGCCTTTGAAAACGGTCGGCTTCGGCATGCTGTGGCCGAACCCTGGCGGGATCGGGGGAGGAGGAGGAAGAGGAGGAGGAGGAGGCACGGAAGAGAATGGAGGGAGGGAGAAGGGAGGGGTAAAGAGAGAGGAGGAGGAGGAGGAGGAGGAGGAGGAGGAGGAGGAGAAGGAGGCGAAGGAGGAGGAGGAGGAGAAGGAGGAGGAGGACTAGGAGAAGTAAGAGGATCGGAGGAAGAGGAGGGAGGGAGAAGGGAGAAGGCACGAAGGCAGAGGAGGTAGACAGAAAGGGAGGAAAGAGAGAGGAGGATGAGGATGAGTACGCCTGCCAGCCACGAGAACGAACTGCTCGCGTCGAGGTCTTTCAGCATCTTGGCCTGGCTGGCGGAAGGCAGGAGAAGAAAGGGGCAGGTCGTTTGCTCGTTCGCATCCCACCTCGGCTTGACTCATCATCATAGCATTGCGCTCGTCGCGTCATCGCCAACTCGAGTGGGTGTTGGCGCAGCGAACGCAGTCAGAGTCATAGCAGGGGTGGGTAGCGAGTGAGCAAGCGAGAATGGCGACGATGGGCACAGGCTGCAGGCCCACCATCTTAGGGTGTTTGTAGAACATCGAATCCATCGGCTGCTCGGCGCACCAGTGAACCATCCTCTCCTGCTCGAGCCAACGGATCATCTCATTCATGAGTTCGGCTGTGAAGTTCGCCTCGCGCACGTCGTCCCTTGACGTGTCGCCTAAGATCTTTTCGTTCCTCTTGGTGGTGCCTGGGCTGTTGAGCTGCCCCCCCAACTCCCTACCTCCCCCTCTTCCCAACGGGGGGGGCAGGGGGAGACGAGCGTAGAGGTCGAGGGAGAAGGAGAGAGTGAGAGCGAAGGAGAGGAGGAGGGAGGGATTGGAAAGGAGAGCGAGGGGAGGGAGAGGGAGGGCAGACGGGGCTGACAGTTTGATTTTGCTTTTTGGGGGAATGCCCAGCGCGCCCATCATGAGGAATCCCCATGTCGAGCATTGTGGCGACCACCACGCCGTCCCCGACTTTTTCAAACGGGCGAGCAGCAAGCCTTGAACGGGGCAGCGAGAGAGAGAGAGAGAGAGAGAGAGAGAGAGAGAGAGAGAGAGAGAGAGAGAGAGAGAGAGAGAGAGAGAGAGAGAGAGAGAGAGAATGAGACAGAGAGAATATAATGAGTACGTTGAGTGAACGGGAGATGAGGTGAGAGCAAGGCTGAGTAAGACGGCAGCTCTCCCATAGGGCCCAAGAGCTCTTCGCGAGGCGCAGCTCTTGGAAGGTGTTCCCAGAGCGCGGGCGCCGGATGCTAGATGCCGCGATGGGTTGGGTTGGCGGGGTCGGGTTTGGCAAGGTGGCGGGTAAGAGTCGCAGAGGCTTTCCAAGTTCGTTGCGGCTCGAATCTCGCTCGCTCTCTCACTCGATCGCCCCCTTCCCCTCCTATCATTCTTGGTCCGCCTGCGTTCCCTGCCGTCCCGTTGCCTTGCGAGCCCATCCTGCATGCCTTGATGCGTTGCTACGTTGCGTCGCTGATGCGAACCCCCAGGCCTAGATACAGGATGCCCTTAGCGTCTCCGACCGTCTCAGCCGCGTCGCGCCTCTGGTCGAACTCATGCGCGGTCAAGCCACGCTGGGAATGCGATTTTAACGCAGAAGGGGATTAGAAGGGGATTCGAGGGGCACCAGTCACTGTTGAGGTGCTCATGGCAATGACTCGGAGTGCCAGGTAAGTGAGTGAAACTGTATGTCAGCGCTCTCTGCATCATGGAGGTAGGGAGGAGGAGGAGGATGAGGAGGAGGAGGAGAAGGAAGAGGAGGAGGAGGAAGAGGAGGAGGAGGAGGAGGAGGACCGAGGAGGGGGACGATCGAGGGATCGAGGAGGACGATGATGATGATGATGATGATGAGGAGGAGGAGGAGGAGGAGGAGGAGGAGAAGGAGGATCGAGGAGGAGGTGGCGGAGGAGGAGGAGGACGACAGCGGGGAGGAGGAGGAGGAGGAGGAGGCGGAGGAGGAGGAAGAGGAGGAGGAGGAGGAGGAGGAGAAGGAGGAGGAGGAGGAGGAGGGGCCAGGGGAAAGGATCCAAACGAATTTCGTCCTCGAATCGGCCCTCCAATGATCCTGAGAGCGCCCCATCTTCGCCACCGTCGTTTCGGCTCGCTCGGCCCAAGCTGAAAATGCCCGCCTGTCGCACCCAGAAGCTCGTCTCTCCGAAGCCGCTGAAAACCTCCATGAAGTCGAGGTCTCGCCTGCAATATGGGAGGATCGAACGAAGTCAGAATCAAAGACGAGTATTCCCGAATGGGCAGGTTGATCGATTTGGGAAGGAGGTGCAGGCACTGTCAGAGGGAGAGAGCGCGGCTAAGAGGAAGGGCACTTCGCCCAGTCCGATCGGGTCGAATTCCTCTGCCTCCTATCTCATCCTGCGTTGCTCTCCATCCTCGTCCATCCCTCATCCAATACCCTAATCGCGATGTTAATACATTGTTGCTTGCATTCGCATCCCTTACCTCCAACCTCACCCTTATTTAAGCCGCGTCAGTCCGTCTCCCATGTCTGTCCAACTCTGTCTCTTCCCAGCTTCCCTCTATCCCTCATCCATCCCCTCCATCCCTTATCCAATTCCCCCCCTCCCCTCCATGTCTCATCCAATGCCCTATCTCGTCCCTCCCCCCTATCCCTCGTCCAAATCCCTATCCCGTCAGCAATATGTCCCACTCTGTCTCCTCACAGCTCGTGCCCACGCGTTTAAACTGCCCGTGCGCTGGCTTGACGCGCGTAGAACTCTTCCGAATCATTGCCATGAGCGTCGGGATGGTCTCCTTAGGTGCACGGGGCATGGGGCGGCAATGGGCCCCGGATGGGAGGTGGGAGTGGGGGGGCAGGGGATGAGAGTTGGGGGTGACAGGACGAGAAGAAGGGTCAGGGAAAGGAGCATCAGGATCGAGAGGGGGGGGGGGACACGAGGAAGAGGGAAGGAGGGGAATATTGTAGATGGCGTCCTTTCGACCGATCTTGAGGTCGTCCTCTTTGCCGCGCAGCTGCTTGTCGATCCACTTGCTCATCCACTCGTTAGGTCCAGCATCTGCCGCCTAGAGAGGGCCAGCAAGAGGCAGCGGCAGGTGCACTGGGGGAGGCGGAGGAGGAGGAGGAAGAGGAGGAGGAAGAGGAGGAGGAAGAGGAGGAGGAGGAGGAGGCGAAGAAGGAGGAGGCGAAGAAGGAGGAGGAGGATGTTGACGAGGAGAAGGAGGCGGTGCCCCACATGCGAAGGAAGATGGAGGGATTAGAGGGGGAATACCAGCATGTGCACGACGCGGCGTGGCACCTCTCGCCTGCCCGTCTGCACTTTCCCAGCCAGCAGGGTCCAAAGTAGGCTCTCATCCTCTCGGTGCTTGACAAGGGGGGAAGAGGAGGATGAGGAGGTGGAGGAGGAGGAGGAGGAGGAAGAGGAGGAGGAGGAGGAGGAGGAGGAGGAGGATGAGGAGGAGGAGTGGGAGGAGGAAGAGGAGGAGGAGGAGGAGGAGGAGGAGGTGCCCCAGATGAGGAGGACGATTAGAGGAGGAGAGGGGGAGTAACAACATGTGCACGACGGGGCGCGGCACCTCTTGCCTGCCTGCCTGCACTCTGCGAGCCAGTCGGGCCCAAATTAGGCTCTCATCCTCTGGGTGCTTGGCAGAGCGGGGAAGAGGAGGAGCAGGAGGAGGCGGAGGGGTAGGAATAGGAGGAGGAGGAGGAGGAGGAGGAGGAGGAGCAAGAGGAGGAGGAGGAGGAGGAGGATCAAGAGGAGGAGGAGGAGGAGGAGGAGGAGGAGGAGGAGGAGGAGGAGGAGGAGGAGGGGGAGTAGCAGCAGGAGGAGGTCTCCTTCATCCCCCCACTTCCTGGTCATCCCGCCTCGGTCTTCTCCCCCTTCTCCTTCTACTCCTCCCTCCCTCCCCTATCCTCTTCGTCCTTCTTCCGCCCTCCATTCTCCCCCACATCCACTTGCTCCTCCTCCCACCCCCCTGCAAAGAGCAGGTGCGCAACAAGCGGTGCCTGGCTCTCAAGCCACCTCGGGATTGGCGTCAATGACCTCTTCCGCTTAGGCATCGCGGCCGCGCGGCTCCGCCTCCTTTTGAAGGCGGCTATGATAGAGCCTGCGGAAGTAGGGCAGGAGATGGCGGCCGACGGGCGCGGGCGCCCCGCGCCGCCTCGACCCAGGAGCGGTGGGGCCCCAGGGGATAACCCACATCGTAAGGATGTGCGGTAAGGGTGCAAGGACCTTCGGGACCCATATGTGAACGTGTGTCGGACGAGTATGGTCTGCGAACGTCGGTATAACGATGGGCCGACAGGAGCAAGGGTGCAAGGGTATGTTTGGGAAGCTTGTCCTATGCGGGCTGGCTGCATACGCCCAGGGGCCCGCGGGCGTTGGAACGTCGTTTTCCAAAGCTGGAAACCATCTCCTGTCATTTTCCCACGGCTCTGCAAGCATGCGCAGCGTGCGTTCTCTGAGCGCCCTGGAGAAACATGCAAATCGGATGTGCCCTCGGCGTTATAGTCCCTCGGCTTTTGGCTTGTCAGCAGTTCACACTGTATCATACGGGGCCCATCCGATTCACATTCCCCCGAGCCGAGGGTGGCATGCCTAAGCCGCGGTAAAATACGAATCCGCATTCACCTTTGGCTCGAGGCGCAGCCTCGAAAACACATGGCGCTCCCAGTTCAGCGCGTGCGAGGATTTGGCAACTACGGCGACAACCCCATTAAGCGATTCATCTAGAAAGCAGCTGTGGTACTTTGGGTTCCCGTTACGCCCTGCGAGCAACGTTAAATGGCACCACAAGTGGTGCTTGGGCTTGAATTTGACGGCGGCGTCACGCAAGGCGGACACGTGCTCTTTGAAAGTTGCCATGAATTCGTGCGTTTCTTCGTCTGTCAGGCGAGGCCCGCCAGTTCGCATCAGCTGCATGTGTCGGAGGAGGGCCCCCCCCCGCACGCTGCAAGTGGACGCGCCCGCCAACGACATCGTATTTGTCGAGCAGAGACACGCACCAACTAACAAGCGGCGCCGTTTCGGCGCCCTTGAGAGATATTTGCTCGCCGCCCTTACTTTTACCGCCGCCCCACATTTGGGGGGTGAAGTCGCCCAATCTAGAAAGCACAGCTGGGTTGGCATCGTACCACTGTTTCAAATTATTGTGCAACCGCCTAAAGCAAAAATCTGTCTTCTCGTCTGCGTCGCCCGTGGCGTTAAATGGGTTCGCCCGAACGATTTTCCAGATCACGGCAGCACAGTACACTTGGAAGACCCCCAAGTACAGGGTGTGAAGCGCGTCGATCCGTAGGACCGACCGTGGGTCCCCCACAATCGTGTGGTCCAGGAGGGGGTTCCTCCTGAGCACACAGTCTGTACACGTGTTGCCTTGGTGGCGCCTCCGCCAGAAAACCAGGCGGATCGGAAATGTCCGCACCTTCTCCAATTCATGTGTATCAGGCAAGCTGAGCGAAGGTTCAAGTCTGTCCAGCCGACGTAATTGCACGCCGCCAATATGCACATCACGCGCGCAGACACGGCCACCAATTCTTTTTTTCTTGTTTTCAAATGTGAGGGCGCCCAGTAGCGCACGCAGCTCTGGCGCCGACTGGACTCTCACGACGCACTCACACTGCCTGCAGCTATTAGCGCACGAGTTAGCGTCATGCGTGCCCCACGGGTGGCCTTTGGCAGTGACGGCGTCGAAGTTATATAATTGCGATTTGGACGCGCGGCAAAAAATGCATGGCGCGTGCTTGCTCTGCCAAGTCGGAAAACCTAGGCTGTGGCAGAACTCTGCCCAATCCCCCTTGAGCTGCACCAGGGCCGCCCTTGCAGGCAATCGTGGCCGATCCTGCTGCAGCTTGCCAAGGGGGCTTCCTTCGCCCCACTCGTTGCCGTCCCATCGGCGCGCGGGTCGCCCGCCGTTGGCGAGGGCGAGAAACGCCCAGTTTAAAAATTGGAACACAGGCCACAACGAGCACCAATTCTTGCACCCGCACCTACACAAGCGCGACTTGCGCAGCATGCATATCAGGTGCCTCTTCTTCGTCACCAGGGAGTAGAGGAAGATGCCGATGAATGTGTCCACGCGCCCTGCCCCGATGGCCTGAGTATACCTGACGCCGTCAAGATAAAGGGCACAGGGTATCACTGGCTCCCCATACTCTTGGGCAGCTTTGACAGCTGGGTGGTCCTCGTAAGCCTGCTGCCATTCCGCCTGGATCTCAACAGACGCGCAACCATCTCGAAGCTCCTGGCTCGCTAAGTACTCTGCAGCAAGTGCCTCCTGAGGGGGCGTGACGAGCGTGGGCGTGGACCCCCTGTCGTGCTTGTTTCTCATGGGGGGGATGTCGATCTTCACTTGGTGCACGTCCCCTGTGAGCTTAAAGACCGTGTTCAATTTTTTCTGGTAGTTCCCAGTGAATTGCGTGTCCCCGAGGGCGCAGGTGGAAAACGGGCCCTTGGCGCCTGCTTTGTCCGCCCAATAGCAGTTGAGGCGCAAATCTTTGGCAGTCATCCTGCCCTCGGCGTATAGCCGTAGCCAACGCTCGCACAGAACGCGGCCTGCCTCTTCTTCATCGCGATGATCGGGCTCAGGTTCGCCATCCCATTGGACGCCATCACCATCGGAATCCGCGCCGCTACTTTCAGTAGACCTGCAGTCCCAGTCGTCGCCTTCGTCGCCTGGCCCGTCGCCAGGGGGGTCGCCATCAGAGTCAGACGAACAGGTCGGTTCTTCCCAGGAAGGGCGGCCCCTTTTCTTGGGAGCCATGGCGCCGTGGGGGTTCCCCCTGTCTTGTGCCAGGGCTGCAGATACATGCGAACGGCGCCACCTGTGCATGAACTGGAGCTCCCTGCGGGGCTACAAAACGTGTGTTGGGGTGTGCCGAAATTGGAGTGACGCCCTTATGCGAAATGGGATGGTGCTTGGTAGGGTGATGATGCTGATGGTGACGATGATGATGATGATGATGGTGATGATGATGATGATGATGATGCTGATCACGATGGCGATCATGACGATGATGATGCTGATTCTGATGACGGTGATGACCGATGGCGGTATAATAATGGAGAGGGTAACGCTCGCACCTGCGAGCAGGGCGGGCGAGGCAACTCTCGTGCTGCTTGCAACATGGGTGAAGACATCACACTGCAACGTCGAAGATGTGCAAAGGAGTGGCCTTGCAAGGGGGGGGGCTGAAGGACGGGAGAGCAGGTGGAGATCTAGAAGAGGTTGGGCGTAACCCCTTGGGCCCTCCGATGGGGCGACTTGAGGAGGGGGAAAGGATTCGGAGGAGGTGAAGGAGCAGGAGGGGGAAAAGTGTGCTGAAGGGGAGGGGGGGGGAGGGGAAGTGGAAGGAGGGCTGAGAGAAGAGGCAGGGAGGGGGTATGGGCGACTTTCTGGGACGCCCCTACTGTATAGGGATACTATGTGCCCCGCCTCTGTTGTCCTCACAATTTCAACAAGCACTTCAGTTTCAGGTCCCCACAGTAGCGCGCTCATGCACACATATTCGGTGTTTCTGCTCTTGTCGAGCGCGCCCTCGCATGGGTGGCAGCTGGCCCAGGCTGCCACAGTCATACAAAACACTAGACCCAGCAGCAAGCACATCATGCTGGATAATCCCCTGCATTCGATTCGCAACGAGCCTGCAGCCTGACTCACACCCTCTTCCCTTGGCACCTCCCCAGGTTTGAATTTCGCATTTTAAATTATTTCTCTCTCCCTCATCCCCTACTCCACCCTCCCTCCAAAGCCACATCTATGTGTGCACAATTATCTTCGCACGACCCTCTCTAGCCACCGCCCTTCTCTGCAGGACTCGCTGCAAAGCTAAACGAACTAGAAGCAGCGTGGCCCGCGCCCCCGGTTGGAAGCCTCCAGAGCTGGCGAGGGCACAAAGCTGGGCGCAACTGCAGGTGCCACAAGGACAGAGGGAAGGGGGATTGGGGTTGGAAGGGGGAGGGCAAAGAGTGGCAGGCGCGACCCAGCATCTTACACGCTCGTAGGTCCAGCGCCTCCTCGAGCTCACTGTCGGACGGCAGCGCGTCGATCGATGCTGTAGGGATCAGTTGCAGGACATGGAGGATGGGGGTGGTGCAGGAGGAGGAGGAGAAGGAGGAGGAGGAGCAGGAGGAGCAGGAGGAGGAGGAGGAGAAGGAGGAGGAGGAGGAGGAGGGGGAGGAGGAGGGGGAGGAGGAGGAGGGGGAGGAGGAGGAGGAGGAGGAGGAGGAGGAGGAGGAGGAGGAGGAGGAGGAGGAGGAGGAGGAAGAGGTCCCCAGGGGTCCCCGGAGACCCGCACAGGCCCCTCGAGGCCCTCAGGAGCAGAAGGAGGAGGCCTTGAGGTGGATCCCAGGCGTATCTGGATGGATCTGGATGGAATCTGGATGAAATCTGGATGGATCTGGACAGGATCTGGATGAAATCTGGATGAAATCTGGATGCACGAAACCATGTGTTTTACAAAGTTTTCTGTGCCTTACGCATTTTCATCGTGTATTTTACAAAGGATCGCGCACCTGGATGGAATCTGGATGGAATCTGGATGCATCATCCCTGTGATTTTACAGGGTCCGAGAGGCCTTACGCATTTTCATAGTGTATTTTACAAAGGATCTCGCATCCAGATGGATTCTGGATGGAATCTGGATGCATCATCCCTGTGATTTTACAGGGTCCGAGGGGCCTTACGGATTTTCAGGGTTGTTGAAAAAGGGGCTTACGGATTTTTGTCGTGTATTTTACAAAGGATCTCGCACCTGGATGGAATCTGGATGCATCATCCCTGTGAATTTACAGGGTCCGAGGCGCCTTACGCATTTTCATCGTGTATTTTACAAAGGATCGCGCACCTGGATGGAATCTGGATGGAATCTGGATGCATCATCCCTGTGATTTTACATGGTCCGAGGGGCCTTACGGATTTTCATCGTGTAT
Source organism: Prorocentrum cordatum (assembly GCA_963575745.1). Taxonomy (NCBI): domain Eukaryota; class Dinophyceae; order Prorocentrales; family Prorocentraceae; genus Prorocentrum; species Prorocentrum cordatum. The sequence continues at coordinate 44,711 of CAUYUJ010017393.1, read as the reverse complement.
TTTACAAAGGATCCCGCATCCAGATCCACAGTGGATGGAATCTGGATGCATCATCCCTGTGATTTTACAGGGTCCGAGGGGCCTTACGGATTTTCAGGGTTGTTGGAAAAAGGGCTCACGGATTTTTGTCGTGTATTTCACAAAGGATCTGAGCCTCCGTTCGAGCTTGATGAAATCTGGATGCACGAAACCATGTGTTTTCTCAGGTTTTATGATGGGTATTTCGAACATCTGGATGGAATCTGGATGGAATCTGGATGAAATCTGGATGAAATCTGGATGCGATCTGGATGCCATCCAGGCGCGCAAGTGGTTTATCCTACTCCCTCTGGTCCCTTTCGAGCTGGGCCCCAGGGGATTCGATCCTCCCCCGATCTCTCGGTCAGCCTCCTGCTAGCCCTGCACGTTGAAGAACGCCTTGCGGGTCGCCAGCATCTTGAGTATGCCATCGCACTTCTGGGAGCACGTCTCCACCTCGTGTTTGAGGTGGCTCGGGAAGTTGCTGAGCGCCGCGTCGAAATGGCCGTCGTACATCAGCTGAGGGGAGGAGGAGGAGGAGGAGGAGGAGGAGGAGGAGGAGGAAAAAGAGGAGGAGGAGGAGGAGGAGGAGGAGGAGGAGGAGGAGGAGGAGGAGGAGGAGGAGGAGGAGGAGAGGATGAGGTGGAGGAAGAGGAGGAGGAGGAGTTGATAACAAGATCAGGACCAGGGAGGGCCAGAAAGGGGACGGGGGAGGCGGAGGGGGAGGAGCATAACCATGAGCAGGAGCGGGAGGACCATGGGGGTTGAAGAACGGAGATGAGGACGTGCGAGCATGAGCAGGAGGAGAAACACAGAAGGAGGAGGAGGAGGAGGAGGAGGAGGAGGAGAAGAAGAAGAAGGAAAAGGAGAAAGAGAAGGAGGAGGGGTCGGGAGGATGAGGAGGACGAGTAGGAGGAGGCGGAGGAGGAGGAGGAGGAGGAAGAATGGTATCCTCGGCGGTCTCAGCGTCCATGGTAGTCATCAGCTCCGAGAAGTTGTCGCTGGCGCACTTGGCCTCCATGGCCTCCGGCGCCCTCTTGAGCTGGCCCGCCTCGTTCGTGCCGCGGAAGAACACCTGGGGGTGCCCTTGGCACTCCTCTTCTTTCCCATTGTAGCTTTCATGGGACAGAGGAGGAGTGTCAAGCGCAGACACCCTCCCCCCACACCTCAGGGGGAGGGAAGGGGAGCCAGCGAGGAGGGGAGGAGGAGGGAGGAGCGAGGAAGGTGGAAACACGAATTCGGAGGTCATCACTCCACCCACCTCAATCGTTTCCCTCTCTCACTCATCCGTCAGTCCTCCATCGTCCCTCCTCCCTCATTTGTTGCATCCCTGGGTCACCCACGGGCCAGACGAACTTTCCTCAATCCTCTTCAGGATCATCTTCGCTTTCCCATGGACCGACGAATACTCGGCCGCGAGCTTTTGTGCCTCCTCGAGCCTCTCCCTCTTCATCCGCTTCGCCTGCTGCTCCTCAGTCTCGGGCTCTTTAGGCGTCTGGCGCCTGCTGCGCTTCCCTTGTCCATCACCTCCGCCTGCAGCAGCCCTCTTGCCGCTTGCTTTGTCCTTCTTGCTCAGATCAGGGCTCGCGGCGTTCTCGATCTCGATTGCACCATCTGCTGCTGCCACCAGCGGTGCCGTATCTTCTGTGTCGGCCGCCACTCCTGTCGCGTCGGGCCCTTTCTGGCTCGACGCCGCCGCCTCCTCAACCTCCTGCTGCGCCGCAGCCTGCTCCCGACGCTCCTCAGCAGCTTTCGCCGCCTCGGCCCGACGCGCCGCAGCCTGAGCCTGCGCAGCAGCCTGAGCCTGCGCCGCAGCCTGAGCCTGCGCCGCAGCCTGAGCCTGCGCCGCAGCCGCCGCCACTGGCTGCGCAGGAGCCTGAGCCTGCGCCGCAGCCGCCGCCACTGGCACCTCATCCTTAGCTGCTGTGCCGCACGCTTTAGCAGCCGCGGCCGCTGCCTGCCCTGGAGCCGCCATCTTGGCTACCTTGGGAGGCGTCTCCTCGACCAGGATAGGCTTCTCAGCCGCGGGAGCCCGGATCCTGCCGCTGGCCACCTGCGCTGCCGTGCTGCCGCTCGCCACCTGGGGCGCCCTGCTGCCGCTGGCCAGCGCTGGGACGTTCCTCTCATTGAACTCCCTCTCGTGCTTCGCCCACTTTTGCTTGAACACGTTCTCCCACCCGACCTTCTTGTAGACGAACTCCATCCTCTCCGTCCAATCGTTGAATCTATACCTGGTCTGCTGTTGCTGTTGGTGCTGCGTGTCCTCTGACTCCTGCCCCTCGTTCCGTTCGTGCTCCCCCACCTCCGCCTACTCCTCCCTAACATCTTCCTTGATGTCGCCGCTGCTGTTGCTGCCGATGCCTCCTCATCTTGCTACTGTTGTCTCCGTCGCTGTTACAAGCACCCATTCCCCTCTCTCGTCACTGCTGCCCCTACCGCTGCTCCGCTGCTCGTCTCGGGTACCATCCGACGGAGATCGCCTTCATGCAGTATTTGTAGGCTCCCTGCACCGCCGCAGCAGAGTGGGCCCCGCCCTCGCGCTCGACGATCACGTCGAAATTGCACAGCTCTGCCCACTCCTTGCGCGAATTTGACTGGCTCTCCGCGTGAGACCGCGACACCTGTGCAGTCGGGGTTGATTGGAGAGGATGCGCGAGAGGACACACGACCCTTCCGAAGACCACATCGCCATAGGAACGTGGAAGCCATGAATCGCGAACCACAGGACGCAGGGGTACCCTTGATTTGACAGGGTCGACCTACTAATCAACCTCGACTGCGATGGGAGGGTCGTCGAGGGATTGAGGGAGGGGGAGGAGGAGGAGAAGGAGGGGGACAGAACGAGAAGGGGAGGAGGCGATGGGGGTGCGAGGAGGAAGGGGAGGGAGGAAGGAGGAGGAGCTTGATCGGGAGACAGATGAGGCAGGAGGATGTGCAAGCATCGACGGCCGCGGCCTGGTACTCCTTATACTTCTCCATGGCCCAGGTCTTCTTGAACTCCTTCTTCTGCGCGGGCGTCTTGTCATTGAACTCCCGCCGCTTGTCGGGCCGCGGGGACTCGATGTACCTGCGGAACCTGCCCCCCATCGTTGAGTCCATCAAGAACTTGAAATTCTGCTTCGGGAGCTCCTCCATGTGCACGTCCTGAGCCGCCGCCTCCTCCCCTGCAGCGCCGAGTAGCTCTGAAGGCACCTCTGAGGGGGCGTTGGCCTTCTTCGCCAGGTCGGCCTCCAACTGGGGAGCCGGAGCCGCGGGGGCCGCCGTGACCTGGGGCGCGGTCGACGGCGGCCTGAGGGCAGCACCTGAGGGCACGAGGAGTTGCCCCAGGGAAACAGGTAGAGGAGATGAGAGGACTGAGAGGGAAAAGGAGGAGGAGGAGGAGACAAATCAAGAAGAGGAGGATGACGAGGAGGAAGAGGAGGAGGAGGAGGAGGAGGAGGAGGATGAGGAGGGGGAGCAGGAGTAGGATCAAGGAGGTGGAGCTTGAGGAGGAGGAACAGGGAAGAGGGATGGCGCCTGGGTCCACTGGCGTTGGCGGGATCGGATCTGCGCCTGGGGGGATCTGGGACTCGTGCAAGCGGTGGCCCCAGGAACACAGGCAAAGGAGATGAGAGGAAGGAGGAGGGGGGAAGGAGGAGGAGGAGGAGGAGGAGGAGGAGGAAGAGGAAGAGCAGGAGGAGCAGGAGGAGCAGGAGGAGCAGGAGGCGCATGAGGAGAAGGAGGAGGAGGAGGAAGAGGAGGGGGAGCAGGCGCAGGAGCAGGAGCAGGAGCATCAAGTGGAGCTTGAGGAGAAGGACGAGGGAAGACGAGGAATGGCGCCTGGGCCCGCAAGCGTTGGCGGGATCGGGTCCGCGCCAGGGGGGATCTGGGACTCGTGCAAGTGCTGGTCAGGGTGGTTCACGCTGTCATCTGTAGATTGCGTTATCTATATGCCCCCCGTCTCCTCCGCCGTTCCCCCAAACGTTCCATAATCATCTCTCTCATTATCTCGCTCCTCCTTCATCCCTCGTTTTGCTCCTCCTTCCCTACCGTTCCCATCTCCTATCCCCTCAGCCATTCACCCCGCGCATCCTCTTCCCCGTCTCCCTCTTCTCCTGGGCTGCTACTGCTGCCTCGAGCTCCCCACCCCCTCTCTCAAAATGCGCGCCTGGTAACGTATCGGCACTGTCGACAGTGATCGGCTCGAACCACGACGGGGGCGCGGTCATCTGCGTTTGCACCTCGCGCGCCTGGTCCGACAAGCCCGAGCTCGATGCCATCGCTGCTCAACGTGGGGTGAGGGGGTGTCGCGATGGCGGGCCCAAAATCAAACTCGATCGGCAAAAGCCTACGTGAAGATCACAAGAGTTTGGTACAGGCGAGGTGCGTAGATGGGCCCCGTCGAGCTCTGAGTCGCCGACGTTTGTAGGAGGAGTACAGATCTACCTCCCCCTTCCCCCAACCCTGACCCTTCTCCCTTCCCTGCCCCCTGCAGCGCTGATCCATGCAGTCGGGGTTGATTGGAGAGGACACGCGAGAGGAAACCACCCTTCCGAGGGCCACATTGCCATAGGAATGCAGAAGGCAGGGGTCGCGAACACGCAGGACATAAGGGTGCCCTTGATTTGGCAGGGTCGACCTACTAATCGGCCTCGACTTTAGCTCGACGGGCCCATATCAGAGCGAGGGTGAGTGCCCGAGCTGTCTTACTTCACGACCCACCTGCGGGCAATAGTTATATCCACATCCAGTGCGTCTTGGAGTCTTGGGCTCCCTTCCCCTGAAACCGTAGACGCACTGGATATGGATAAAAATCTGGCCCCAAGAGGCTCGATTTTAGCCATATCCAGTGCGCCTCGGCGTTGCGGCACCTCTTCCCGAAAAGTCAAAGACGCTCTGGATATGGATATATTTACTGCCCGCACCACCGCCATTCATATCCGCAAGTGCGGGGGCAACCACAATGTGACCATGATTCTTTTCGAGCGCAGAACGTCGAGCCCAGCAGGGCTCAGCTCGATCCGAAGGGCTTCGCAACCCCCTAACAGCGAACCCTTGGTTGCCTGCCGTGGCTCGCGAGCCCTACCACAACGTCTCGAAGTCCTTCTCATCCGACTCGGACCCCTCCGAGTCGAACATGCCCGCTCGCGGCCTCCGGATGCCCGTCGAGGTCGAAGCCTGCGGGCGCAGTTGGGGGGACGTAGGTGGGGAGGGGGATGGAGGAGAACATGGAGGAGGACAAGGAGGAGGAGGAGGAGGAGGAGCAGGAGGAGGAGTAGGAGCAGGAGGAGGAGGAGGAGGAGGAGGAGGAGCAGGGGCAGGAGCAGGAGCATGAGCAGGACCACAACGACGAGGAGGAGGAGGAGGAGGAGGAGGAGGAGGAGGAGGAGGGGGAGGGGGAGGGGGCAGGGAGGGGAAAGGAGGTAGGATGGGGCACCTTGGGCTTCCAGCCGAGGAAACTGTTCCCAGGGCCGAAGCTCATCACCATCTGAGGGGGTGTGGGAAGGAAAAGGGGACGCAGAGGGTACAGATGGTTTACGGGACCCCTCGAGAGCGATGGGCATCCGCGGATTGACGGCGACACCCTGGAGAATTTCAGGCGTGTGGGCCTGTTTAGGCCGTTGGGTAGGATGTTCAGCATGTTTGGAAACACGGGGTTCATCAGCCAACAGCTCGCCTTGGGCCCGAGTGAGGAGCAGAGCTGAAAGGCACCGAGGGGAGTGTTATAGGTTTGAGTCTGCCCGTTGCCTGCACGTGCTCGGCCTGGTCGACCTTCGACGCGTTCGCCTCTGGCTCCTCGCCTTTGACCTGGGGTGTGGCCCTCCTCTTCCGCGGCGGCGGCGTGTCGAGCCCGCTCATCTCCTCCTCCTCCTCCTCCTCCTCCTTGGCCTGCTCGTGCGCGGCGCTGCCAGCCGCCGCCTCCTCGCCTGCTGCCTCAGCAGCGCTTCCAGCCTTTCCTGGGCCTTCCTTACTTGCAGTCGGTCCTGGGCGAGCCTTCTTTGCAACCTTCTCCCCAGACAGCTGCTGCGCCTCCTCGTCGTGTGGAGGGCCTTTCTTCGTGAACTTGCGCCTGGGGGGGCCCGCCGCCGCCGTTGCTTTCTCAGCTTCCTTCAGGTCCTCGCCGCCCGCAGCTGTCGCATCCTCGACCTCCTTATTCTCTTCCTCCTCCTCCTCCTCCTCATTCTCCTCCTCTTCCTCTTCCTCATCCTCTTTCGCCGCGTCTTCGTCTGCATCCTCGGCTTTCTTAGACTGCTCACCCTCCCACTCGTCATCGTCAGCTGCACTGCCTCGGCCGCGGCCTTTCTTTTTGCCTTTGCTCGTGCCCTTGCTGCCTTTGCGTTTGCCTTTCACCTTCTCGCCGCCGACGCTCTGCTCGGCAGCGTCGCCGCGCTTGGCCTGCCCCTTGCCTTTGCCCTTGCCTTTCAACGCCATCCTCATGGTTGCAAGGAACCTCGCCCATCCATCAGTTCCCTTAGGGCCCTCGCCGACCCATCAGTTTCCCCAGGGAAACCCACCCTTCACGGTCGCGTCCCTCGACTATGCGGTGCAAACTATGTAGTGCAAGCTATGCAGTGCAAGCTATGCGGTGTGAGCCAGGGAGGTGGAAACTGCGCTGTGAAACATATGCAGTGAAGATCTTCTTCTCACACTTGCTCCAATACACCCCACCCGCCGTTGGATGACCCAGAGCTCCTCTGGATGCATGCTGGCTGAGTCTGCAGCATGCTCAGCTTCGACTCCTCGATCTCGCCCTTGGAAGCGCCTCGAAGCGAGTTGAACGAGTGGGAGGAGTAGGAGGAGGAGGAGGAGGAGGAGGAGGAGGAGAAGGAGGAGGAGGAGGAGGAGCAGGAGGAGGAGGAGTGGGATCCTCAAGGGCAGGAGGAGGAGAAGGAGGAGGAGGGGGATGAGGATGAGGACGAGCAGGAGGAGGAGCAGGAGAAGTAGAAGGGCTCCTCCCCCTCCCTGCATATCCTTGCCTCGCCCTCTCTCATCATGGTCCTCCATGCTCCTCATCCCCCCGCCTCGATCCTCCTCCCGTGATCCGCCTCCTCTGCCGCCTTATCCTCCAGTTTCTCCTCCCTCTCCTCCTCCTCATCCTCCTCCTCCGCTTCCTGCCCCTCCTCCTCCTCCTCCTCCTCAGCCGCGCCTCGCATGTGCATCTTGGCAAGACGGATCAGAACCTTCTCCGCGTCCTCCTCCGACGGGAAGTCAACCGCATCGACTTGCGTAACCTGCGCTGGAGAGCAGGCCCAACCCAACTCAGCCCAAACCCCGACCAATCCCCAACGCATTCCTCTGCGCATGTTCCTCGCCGTCCGAATCCCCACACGTATCCCCTATACCGTCGGACGCCTGTCCACCATCACCCCCGTCCATATTATGTGGTTGCTCGAACCTAGTGTTCGTCCGTGATCTTCCTCGAGACACTTATACCTTACCTCCCTCGCCCATTCCCCCATGTTAATCCCAGAGCCTGGGGAGTCGCCCTCTTCTCGTCGCCGTCCAGCAAGATGAGCAGCCTGTTGTGCCTGTTCGTCTTGCGAGCGATGCGCAGCGCCCACTCGCCCTGCACGTTGTGGCACCAGAGCTTCCTCTGCTTGTCGGTGGCCTTGGCCGTGCCCTTGCTCGCGCTCGTGCCCTTGCCCTTCCCGCGGCCCCTACCGCGGCCACCGCGACCGCGGCCTCCTACTATAGAAGAGGCAGGAGAGATCGAGGAGTAGGATGATGAGGAGGAGGAGGGGGAGGAGGCGGAGGAAGAGGATGAGGAGGTGGACGAGGAGCATAATTAACAGCAGCAGTAGGGGGATACGGGGGGTCGGTGAAGGGACGAGCTGAGGAGGATGTTGGCGCTTGCTGGCGCCGCGGCAGGCAGGGGGCAAGGGAGGTTGGCGAAGAGACGAGCTGAAGAGGACGTCGTTGGCGCCTGCAGGCGCCGCGGCAGGAGGGGGTCACGGGAGGCTGGTGAAGGGGCGAGCTGAGAGGGGATATTGGCGCCTGCAGGCGCCGCGGCAGGAAAGGGGCAAGGGAGGTTGGTGAAAGGACGAGCTGAGGAGGACGTTGGCGCCTGCAGGCGCCGCGGCAGGAGGGGGACAATGGGACGTTGGTGAAGGGACGAGCTGAGGAGGATGTTGACGCCTGCAGGTGCCGCGACGGGAAGGGGGCAATGGACGTTGGTGAAGGGACGGGCTGAGGAGGACGATGGCGCCTGCAGGCGCCGCGGCAGGAGGGGGACAACAGAGGTTGGTGAAGGGGCGAGCTGAGGAGGACGTTGGCGCCTGCAGGCGCCGCGGCAGGAAGATGACACCGGAGGTTGGCGAAGGGACGAGTTGAGGAGGATAATGGTGCCTGCAGGCGCCGCGGCAGCAATTGCAGGCTCCATCACCTTGTCCTCGATATGCCAAGAGTCGCCGTCGGGCCACCGATCGAGGATGACGAGGAAGAGGAGTCTAGGAGGTGGAGGTGAATGAGGGGGCGGCGGAGGGGGGAACATGTGGAGGAGGGGCGAGGAAGATGAGGGAGGGATACTTGGAGAAGGAGGTGCATGCGGTGGAGGAAGCAGGGTGGATGGGGAGAGGAACGGGGGTAGGCGGAAGAGGGACACGTGGGAAGGATGATGGAAGCAAGGGGGACAGTTGCCACCTCGCGAACCAACCAATGAGCTGGATGTATTGCATGTCGTCTGTGAACTCCTTGATGCCCTTCGGCTTCTGGCGCCAGGCCTGGTCGAGCTCTGGGGCGTAGCCATAGGTGAATGCGAACGTGCGATCCTCTCAGGGAGAGGAGGGGGAGGGGAAGACGAGAGACACTGGTAGGAGGGCGAGACCCTGCCTGGCGTGGGATGGAGGTGGGATCGACTCTATCGGCTTTCCCACCTCCTCCCCCTCCGAGTCCTCATCGACCCCTACCCCCCGAGTCCTCGAATTCACATCGTAATGTCGGCTTCCAGGAGCCAGTCCCGACTGTCCCAGAATCCTCTCCCCAATCCAAGAGGAGGGGCAGCAGGGCGGGGGAGATGTTTATGTGGTGTCACGTGTTTTCCGCCGCCTCCACTTGAACCCAGTGCCCATATCACAATAGCTCTCCTCCCACTCCTCAGGCGGTGAGGTGGGGGAGGGGGGAGATGAGACGTCGACCTGCCCTCCTCTCCCACGAGTCGCTTCTCCTCCTCTTCCTCCTCCTTCTCTGCGCTCTGCTCGTCGATTCCAGACTGCCCGTCGAACGCCGAGCCCCATGCCGAGCCTAGATCGTTCGAGACGGGCACGTGCGAGCTGCGTTCAAACAGTTCGAGATCTATGTTCCACCATCCCACTCTCGAACAAGAAGGGGGACCCCGTTCCACACGTCCTCGAGGCGTGAAGGAGGACGAGAGTGAGACGAGGAGTTGGTACTCTCCCCCATCAGCTCACCCCTACTCTTACCCACCGCCCATTCCTGCCTCTCACCCTCGTGCTATCCGCATGCCTCCTCCTTCCCCCCGCGGCAGGGAGATACATTTGAATGCAGGGTGTCCTCGGCCTCGTCCTTCTCAGTACCTTCAGATGGCTTCGGCGAGTCGTCCTTCACTGCAGCTGCCGTCGGCTCATCCTGCTTTGCAGCTGCTGGCTTCTTCATGATGACCGTCTTGTCTGCCAGGCCGCTCTCGTTCCAGGCACCTGCCTCCTGAAGATCCGTTGGGCCTTCCACCTCTTCCTCTTCATATGTCTCTTCCTCTTCTTCCTCCTCCCCCTCCTCCTCACCTTCGCCCTCCTCCTCATCGTCTTCGCCTTCTGCCTCCGCCGCGCCGTCTGATCTTGACTCGCCGCCAGGCGAGTCCGCCATCTCATCCGCTGCCTGAAGGGAGCCCATCCATGGCAATCCAGATTAACCCCCATTCAAATCTGCGATGCGATCTGCATTGGGCATGGGTGGAGTCAGAGGGGGGGGGGTCTGGAAGCGATCTGGATGGGAGTTCGATGTGATCTCGATGCGAGCTGGATGGGATCTGGATGCAATCTGGATGCGATCTGGCTGCCCAGACAGCATGTGGATGGGATCTGGATGCAATCTGGATGCGATCTGGCGGCCCAGACTGCATCCAGATTTCATCCAGATTTCATCCAGATTTCATCCAGATGTCATCCAGATGTCATCCAGATCCCATCCAGATGACATCCAGATTCCATCCAGATTTCATCCAGATCCCATCCAGATCCCATCCAGATCCTCCTGCATCCCTGGTTACCGGATGTGCTCCCCAGAGTGCCTTGCCAATGACTTCCAGAGCCCACGTGGTCTTCGACCGCAAGCGTGTCTGCAGATCCTGTTGGGGACGAGGACAGTCGAGGAGAAGAAGGAGGAGGAGGAGGACGACGACGACGACGATATCGACGACGACGACGAGGAGGAGGAGGATAGAGAAGGGAGACGACGACGAGGACGACGACAACGACGAGGACGAGGTCGACGAGGACGATGACGAGGTCGACGACGACGAGGCCGATGACGAGGTCGACGACGACGACGAAGACGAGGTGAACGAGGACGATGACGAGGTCGACGACATCGATGAGGACGACGAGGAGGAGGAGGAGGAGGACGACGACGAGGGCGACGAGGACGAGGACGAGGACGACGACGACGAGGACGACGACGGCGACGACAACGAGGGCAAGGTCGACGACGACGGCGAGGATGAGGACGAGGTCGACGACGACGAGAGCGACGAAGGGGACTACGACATCGTTGACGACGACGGCGACGACGACGGCGAGTCCTTGAGCAAGTAGGCGAAGCGAGCCGTCATCTGCTTGGTGTAGTTCTTTCGCTCGGCCGCCTTCACCTGCGGGATGGGTGGGCGGCGATGACGGCGACAACGAAACTGAGGAGGGCGACTAAGACGAAAGCGACGATGACAGCGACGACGACAGCGACGGAGAGGACGATGTCGACGATGACGTATGAGGACGACAACGACATCAAAGACGATGACGACCACGATGACGACCACGACGACGACGACGACGAGGATGACGACGACGACGAGGATAAAGACGAGGACAAGATGAGGACGAGGTCGACGAGGACGAGGAGGAGGAGGACGACGACGACATCAACGACGACGACCACGACGACGACGATGAGGATGACGGTGATGACGAGGACAAGGATGAGGACGACGACGACGAGGACAAGGAGCAGGACGAGGCCGACGAGGAGGAGGAGGAGGAGGAGGAGGAGGAGGAGGAGGACGACGACGGAGCGCGAGACCAAATTCGCCTTCTTGAACTGCTTTGCATTCTTGAGGCACTCCTGCAGCGCGGCGGTGATGCAGTCCTCTTTGACGTAGAAGTTCCAGTCGCTCACCTATTCGCGGCATTTTCTCTCGTATCCCCTACGTTATTTGTCCTACCTCCTACCCCCTCCTACCTCTTACCTCGTCCTGCCTCCTCCTACCGCCTACACCTCCGACTCTCCCTCCATTTCTGTTCCTGCTGAACCTCCTTCGCCCTTCTTGATTCTCCTCACCTTCCTTATCCTCCTGCATTGCACCCGTGCGATCGCCTCGCCCAACGCCTTGAAGATCGGCGCGATCTTCTTGATCGCCTTCTTGGCCTCCCCTGCCGTGAACTTGATGTCCTGGGGCGATTCCCCGTCTCCTCCTCCCGCGCTCGCCCTCTCTTATACGAACCTCCGGAAGCCCAACACTTCAAAACCCACCCCGAAACTTTTAATCCCCGAACTCCCGAAACCCCCAAACCCAGAAATAGCGAAACCCCAACCAGCACGACATAACCCGGAACCCCGAAACGCCGACGGTTCCTGTCCTCCCTGCGTTGTTCTGCCCCTTGTTGCCCTCCCCTCCTTCGCTGAGTTGCTCTGCTGCTCCTCTGTGCTGCTGTGCTGTCCGTGCTGTCCTCCCCTGCACTCCCTCCTCTGCTGGGCCCTCCTTTATTTTCCCCCTCTGTCCTCAATCTGCTCCCCCATCCCATCCCTGTTGCCCCGCATCGCTCCTTGATGAAGCCAGCGCGCTCAGCGTGCTGGCTCAGGACGCTCGCGACCGCGCTTGCATCGGCAAACGCGGCCCGCGCGGGCATCTGGCCCGCTTGCCACGCAGGCAAAACTCGGTCCGAAAACCTGCGCGCTTCTCCTGTCCCCCCTTCCTCCGACCTCGCCCTCCTCCCCCCTGCCCTGGGTAAAAGGGTGGAGGAGGGCCCCCCCTGGCTGCAGCGCTCGCGCCCTGAAGGAGGGGAGGGCCCCCTTGGCGGCACCGTTCGCTCCTCGAGGCCGCGGGCCGCGGAGGCAGACGAAAACGACGATGACGACGACGTCGGCGACGACGTCATCTCGAGAAGGAACAGCACCAGGAGGCGGAAGGAGGGGGACGAGGAGGAGGAGGAGGAGGAGGAGGAGGAGGAGGAGGAGAATGACGACGAGACGACCGAGATGGGCCACAGGCGTGTCGCACGTGTGTCGCAGGCGGGTCGTGGTTGGGTCACGGGCAAGTCGCGGGCGGGACGACCACAAGTAGTCGGGCGCAGGGCGGCTCGTTGACAGGTCGACCGCAGGCAATGTAGGAGAAGCTTGTATGTGTATATAACATATAAATATTAGTTTGATTCCCCTTGTCTTTTGTGTTCTATATCTATATGCGTGCTCATATATATGTATATATCTATATATATGCATTATCTATCTTTTTTTCCCAGACAAACAACAACGCGCAGAGCTTACGGATTTCAGTTTTTTGAGAAAACGCAAGGAACAACGATGGCTTGCGCATTTCAGTCTCGGAAAAAGCGCAAGGCTTACGCATTTTTGCCTGGTCGTGATTTTGAAAGATTTGGAAAAAAAACGCAGATTTCAAAGGCGCAGTCGCGGTCGGCATGCGCATTTTTGCCGCTCGATTTGAGAAAACGCGCAGATGGAACAACAGCAAAAAAAATGCGCATTTTTATGTGTAAAAGCGCAGATCCACCCTCTGGGTAGCACTATAGATCAATAGCCCCATGACCGTATAGCCCTATAAGCCTACAGCCCTATAGCCCCAAATCCCTATAGCCTTGAAAATAGCATGCTTGGGGCTTTTCTCCGGTATCATTGTGTTTTGATTGCGATAAACGTGGGAACCATTTGCAACGCGTTGCAATCATCGCACACAATGCGAGAACAATCAAAACAAATCCACAGCGGCACTCCTTCGACAGCCGAGCAAAATCTTGAAGGAACGCGACGGCCAGACGCAACATTTCACCAGCTACTCTTGGCAGTGCCTCCTCCGGCGCGCAGCTCGGGCCCAAGTGGGCCCCGCCGCTGCGGCCCCCGCTGGATGGGGTGGCGCGGCCACGGGGGGCGCGCGCGCGGCCTGGGCGGGCGGGGGGGCGCGCGGGAAGGGGGGGGGTACTTGGCGCCCACGGCCAAGATGGGTAGCGGTGGGCGGGGGGTACTTAGCGCGCGCGGCCAGAAAAATTGGAGGCGGCGCTAAACGCGAGGAGGGGGAGAGGGCCTATTGCGGGGGGGCTCCTCGGGACAAGGCCACGGGGGCCCGCGGGTTGCTGGGGCCAGGAGCTCCAGGGAAGCCAAGGAAAGAGGTCGGGGGCACAGAAAGACGGGCGAGATAAAACAATCTCCCAAACGATCGTCCGGGCGACTTTCCGGGCGCAGCAAAAAAAGCATAATGTTGTAACGAATGCAAACATAATGCGCGGTCGATGTCAACCGTGCGAAAGAATGCCAAAATCATGCGAAGAGAATGCGCGGCCGAATTGTATTTCACAAAGAATGCACACAGAATGCGCGGTCGAAATCGGCCGCCTGAAAGACTGCAGAAAGGTTGCGAACATAATGCTGGAAATAATGCAAAAAGAATGCGCGGCCGATGTCGGCCGCGCGAAAGAATGCACAGGGCAATGCAACAATAATATTACCTTCTGGGCATTTGCTGGGTCCGCGCGCGAAAGAATGCAAGCAAAAATCGCGGCCGAAGTCGGCCGCCCCAAAAAATGCCCCAGAGTGGGAGGATAATAAAGGCAGAAGGAGGGAAAGAAAGATGAGTGGGAGAGGGAGGGGGATGCACCAAGTACGCAGTTGCCAAGCAAACGTCAGCTAGCCAACACAACGTAGCACAGCCTCCCCGAATGCCAACCAATGTGCGTGACTGGGTCAAACAGAGCGCATAATGAGAATCACTGGGCGTGGGCCCATCACGACTTTGATCTAAAAACATGCATGGCGACGCTCAACACAACGTACTAAGTACGCGTATGAACGTAAGATCATGTGCGGTGCCCGTTATTCATAGAATCGCGGGACACAACAACATGGACACCGTCTGGCGAAATACGTCGCACCACACGGCGCGCATAACATACGCAATGGCTTGCGATCATGAAACGTGTGCACATGTGTTCGGTCGGTATATATATATATATATGTATGTATGTGTATATATATATATGCCACCGTTATCGCAAAGGTCTGCTGCAACTATCCAGGCCGGCGGAACCGGCCAATTGCCCTATCCGCGGCTTGGCGCGCGGCAAAACCAGCATCAGATAAAGTCTGAGGGGAGGGGGGGGAGGACGAGTGGCAATGGGAGACCACTCGGTGGAGATGGCATATCAGCACGACGTCGCGGGCCCTCTGCCACTCTCCCATTTTTCGGGCTCCGTGGCCCCAGTGTCTAGCGCCAGGCGCTCGTGCGCAGACGGGGCGAGCGCGTGGCCCAGCGCTCTCTCTGCGGCGCCGCGGAGGCGCGGGCGCTCGTCATAGTGCACCATGGAGTCGGCCCCCGCCGGGCAGCCGACGATGCACGGTTCGTCACGCGACTGGAGTCGCGCCGCCGTCGGCCAGGCCCCGGCCCGCGTCCGCAGTAATGCCATCCGCCACGCTTGCGGCAAGCGTCGGAGTTCGCCGGCCAGCGCCTCCCAGTCGAGCGCCTCGGGGGACTCCACCGAAGGATGCCAGCGCCTCATCCGCCTGGTCATCGTCGAGGCCAGGTCGTTGGTGAACACGCTGGTGTGGAGCGTTCGCAGGAGCGCCCCCTGCAGGCGCAGCTTGCCGCCGGGCGCCGCCAGGGAGCCGCCGTCCATGGCCGCGGAGCGGGGCTGCAGGAGCTCCCGCGCGTGGTCCAGCGCCGCCAGGCCCGCCGCGCACAGCTTTGGTGAATCGTCCAGGCCCTCCGAGGCCGCCCGCAGATGGAGGACCAAAGGCACGTCGCTGCGCCACGATACCGTGCAGTGCCCCTGCGCAGAAACGGCGGTCGGCAGGTGTGCCATCGCCGAGCGGCGCAGCAGCGTCAAGTTGGCCTCCCACCCCGCCAGCGTGGTCAAGACCGCCCGCAGGCGCACGGCAGCAACGTACACGTTGGCAGAGGTCAGGGCGGGCGCGCCAAAATCCTCCAGGACGTGCCAATCCGCTCGGGTGAGCGAGTTGGCAGGCCAATGAAAAAGGCGGCTGTGGATATGCATTTCGCCGCGCGTGAGATTCCACGGCAGCGGGAAGAGCTGGCCCTTGTAGCCCAGCACGGGGATAGCGTGCCGGTGATACAGCACCGTCGCCGTTGAGAAGCAGGAGCCCGTATTCGAGATTGCCCCGGCGCGCTCGCGCCACGCCGCCAGGTGCGGCGCCCATTGCGTCTCCAGGCTCACGTTGACACCGAGAATGACGCCGAGGTACGGCAACTGCTCCGCGATGTCGAACGCTGCCCAGGCCGCGTCGGCCGCGGCAAGGCATGCCAACGCGGCAGCGCGCCTGCCGTCATCCAGCGGCCCTCCCAACGGCACGCACTTGCACTTCGAGATCTTCAGCGTCAGGCCGGCCAGGCGGCGGCAGAGGCCCAGCACCCTCGCTAGCACCCGGCAGCCGTGCGGGCCATACGCAATGGCGCCAAGGTCGTCAGCGCACGCCCTGGCGATGCCCAGACGGCGTTCCTCGAGGGACGCGGCGAGGTCGATCAGGAAGACATTGGTCCCGATCGCGTAGAGGTCGCCGCTGAGAGGGCAGCCCTGCAGCACGCCCGAGTTTACGATGAACTGGAAGGTGAGCCCCGCGTGCGACTCCTCGAACATCTGGATATCGAAGTAGAACATCGCGAGGACATTCAGGATGCCGATCGGGAGCCCAAGGGCCTGGGGCGACAGAAAGAGCCATCTTTGGGAGAGGGCCGCAAACGCCTGAGCAAAGTCGAAACTCAAAAGCAACGGCTGGACCATCAGCCTTGATGGTCCAGCCTTTGCTTTTGATATATATATATATATATATATATGTATATATATATATACATACATACATATTGCACAAACAATACAATGTCTGCTAAGCGCATCTCGGACGACAACCTCACTTGCGCAAAAAAAAAGGCAACGTCTTCCGGGCGCATGTTGGCTGATACTCTGTACGCAAGAAATATGTAACGTCTTCCGGGCGCAGTTTGGTTTTACATTCTATGTGCGCAAGAAGTGTGCCACAGATTCTGGGCGTAACTTCGCGACATCATTCCTGTATCCACTATGTGCTGGAAGTGTTTCTCAAACATATAACTGTGCTTTCTCTGCGCGTCTGAATTTCGCACCTTCACTTCGTCTTCTGGAAGGCCTAGTGTACTTGAAATGTGAAATGGAGCCGAAACGTGTGTGCCACGTGTTTGGCCTGGCGCGCCAGGCTGCTGCCGCCCGCCGGCTGCTCGTCGTCGAATTCTTCGGCGTCTGAGCGTCCCTCCTTCCTCTCGTCGGCTCCCCCCTCCCTCCTTGCACGCCAGCCAATTCGCAAGTTAGTGCCCCTACCTAGCTGGTACGCTGGTGCGGATTTCGCCGCCTCGCCGCTTACGAAAAAAATGTGCCACGTGTTATTCGCGACGACGCCCATCACTGGCCCCGCTCCTCCCTCCTCCCCAACCCCTGGAAACGTCACGCTTCGCGCTGGCGCGAATCGTGACATTACTGGCCCCCTCCGCCCCCTACCTACTCTCCCCCGGTCACGCCACTTGTCATCAGGGGGCAAAAAACATTGTCTCAAGAAGGGTGAAGGATGTCAGGAGACATCTCCTGGGAGGTCTTCGTAAGAACGACAAAGAATTCCCAGGTCCGAGTAAGCTCCCACAAAGACATATTAAACCAGACAGGAACCATGATCAAACCGGATTACGCCCGATTGAGCGGGGGCTATGCCAGATTCGGCCGGTTTTCAACCACCGATGTAGCAGAGTCGATGCTCAAATTAACCTCCCAAGAGCTGCATCCTTCCTGAACCGCCCGTGCGGAGGGGGGGGAAACAACATGGGCCAAGCACGAAGGAGAAGGGACACGGGAAGGGCGGCCCGGGGGGGAGAGGATACAGTCATCGTGCTGCCACGAGGAGCGCCAGACAAAGAACGAAGGAGGTTCTCTGGCCGCGGCGAGTCGGCCACGAATGCGACCTGAATCTAAGGCGCGACCAGGAAACCAGAGCCCCTCCTTAGCCCAAACTGGTCCTTTTCTCCGCGTCATGGCCCTGTCGCGACAAGGTCAAAGCAGAGAAGACAGAACGATCGGATGATGAATCCGATGCGGGCTGCGGCGGGCGGGCCTTCTTGGACGTGGCGGTCTTGATCTCGAAACCAGTGTTCGTTGCGGCATCCTGCGCGCTGGCGTCGCGGGCCCGAGAAGCGCGAGGGCAAGACACGCAGCTGTCTCCCAGGCGGTCTGGCTCGGCAGCAGAAGACGAGCATGAGGATGCTAGACCCTTGGGCGGCGCGCTCCCCGCCACAGGAAGGCGGAAAAGGAGGAAGGGGGAGAATTCGTCATTATGGTTTGTGTATGATGCTGGTCGCTGGCACCGAATGATCGTTCGACCCTGAACGATCGGGGGCTTTTTGATCGCGAGATCGCTCCATATTGGCCAATTCAGGGCCTCTGGCGGTGGGGTCGTCGCCGCTTCGACACGACGCGAACCAGGCGTTGCCCAAGCGCGCAGCGCAGCAAACTTTGGGGAGGGGCGAAGAAACGTGTACCGTTCGTCCACCTTCGGGGCTCAAGGGCCTCTGATGGGCCCCTTGTCGAGCGAGACTCTGGAGGGCATCATCTGGAGCGAGACTCTGCCTTCCGGAGCCGGAGAGGAGAGGAGGGCGGAGGAGAAGAGAAGAGTGCAGAGGGCAGGAGGAGAAGAGGGCGGAGGGCGGCAGGAGGAGAAGAGGGCGGAGGGCCGGCAGGAGGAGAAGAGAGCGGAGGGCCGGCAGGAAGGACGCCCACCTCCCCTCGTCGCACAAGAGTCACGACGGGAGGTTGTTGGTCGTTTTCCATTTCCCGGGTCCCTCACAGGGCCACAAGACCGTCAACAAAAGCTACCCAGGATGAAAAACTGGCCCCAGGCAAGGGTCCAGACCTCTCGGGGTCGACGCTGTGAACAATCTCGGACGGCGGAACTCTTATAGAGAACGATGACAGAAGGAGCGAAGGGGCCTCTGGACCTGGCGAGCCTCGGCCACGAATAGGCTTCGCGACCTGAACCTGAGGAACGGCCCGAAAACCAGGGCCCCTCCTATGCCCAAAATGGTCCTCATTTCAACTTTTGACCTGTACGCAACCTGTCTCTGGAGGTCCCCGGCTGAACGAGACTCCGCGTGGCCTCACAGTTCATGGCATGTGAGGTGGCACGTGTTTCAGGGTGGTTCCGGAACCGAACCGAACTGGCCGAACCGAACCGGGCCGAACCGAACCGGCGCGAACCGGTCAATGAGAACCGAACCGAACCGAACCGGAAAATTACGACACCGAACCGAACCGAACCGAACCGGGACTCTGAACCGGGCCGAACCTCCCCCCGCCGAACCGGCCCGAACCGGACCGAACCAGAGCGAACCGGAAAACTGGCCACGGAGGGAGGAGGAGGGAGGATGACCGGCGGCGACGACGACGATGACGACAACATCCCCTCGTCCCTCGTCGGCGACGTCGACGTCGAGGGCGCGGAGCGGACCGCGGGAGGGCGGGCCCCTTTGGCGCCCCTCCCGCGCGAGGGCAGGGGGCCGTCGCCGGGGCACCCGGGTTCCCGCAGGAACCGACCCACCAGCAGTCTGCTTCAACCACCCCGACAAACCCCCCTTTCCGTTGGGGTTTGGGGCCCCTTTGGGGCCCCTATGCGGGTTTGGGGCTCCTTTGGGGCCCCTTTGGGGATTTGGGGCCCCTTTAGGGCCCCTTTTGGAGGTTTGGGGCCCCTTTGGGGCCCCTTTGGAAGCTCTTTGGGGCCCCTATGCGGGTTTGGAACCCCTTTGGGGCCCCTCTGGGGCTCCTCTGAAGGGGCCCCTATGCGGGTTTGGGGACCCTTTCGGGCCCCTTTGGGGGAAGATCAGCGGCAACCAGCGGCAGCCAACACGCTGCGTCGCCCCGGCTCCTCCTCCTCCTCCTCCTGCTCCTCTTCCTCCTCCTCCCCCTTCCGAACCATCGGCATCAAAAAGAGCGCAACGAAATCGGATCGCATGGGGTCGGAACCGCTCCTCGACGGCGATCTGGCCGGAACCGGACCGAACCGGAACAAGAACCGGTCCGAACCGGAAACAAACAAAAAAAAGGTACCGAACCTAACCGAACCGAACCGGAAGATTACGACACCGAACCGAACCGAACCGAACCGGAGGCGCTTCGGAACCTAACCGAACCGAACCGAACCGGAACTTTCCTGGATTCAGGTCGTCGTGAACTCACACGTCTGAGACTGAGACCCAACAAACAGCAGGTTCTCAGAAATAATGTCGCGCTGGACAACATTCCTCTCAGAGCTCGCCACTAGTCGAAACAATATGGTGGCACGATCGCTCTGACAGGGCCAGGGCTGGCATTCGACACTGTAATGCGTACCTGTTTGCACTCATCACTGGAATGCTAGATAGTTGATCTCACGTTAGATTATTGGATAGCCAGGTCGTGCCAGCACGGCTCCAGCTGAACAGTCTGGCTCAGAACTCGTCGCCATAGCCCTCCTCCTCGCCCTCCCCCTCGGCGGTTTCGATGCCGACCTCCTCGTAGTCTTTCTCCAGCGCAGCCAAATCCTCGCGGGCCTCTGAAAACTCTCCTTCCTCCATGCCCTCGCCGACATACCAATGCACGAACGCACGCTTGGAATACATGAGGTCGAACTTGTGGTCGATGCGGGAAAACACCTCCGCGATGGCTGTGGAATTGCTGATCATGCAGCACGCGCGCATTACCTTAGCCAAATCACCGCCAGGTACCACAGTGGGCGGCTGGTAGTTGATGCCGACCTTGAACCCGGTAGGACACCAATCCACAAACTGAATTGTGCGCTTTGTCTTGATAGTCGCTACCGATGCATTCACGTCCTTGGGCACCACGTCGCCTCGGTACATCCGCCCCCCGCGCTTGCAACGGTTGGTGTCCTTGCTTTGTTTCGTTGGTGTCGCTTCTTGCGGACCAATACGTCGGTCCTCGACGCATCGAGCCCAACACCTCATTTTTTTGACCAAGGCCCAGCATGTTTCGAGGAGGGAGGAGGGAGGAGGGAAGAGACGACGACGACGCAAACGACGACGACGACGCAAACGACGACGACGAAAACAACGACGACGACGACGACGATCCTTCATCGTGACATGTAATCCCTGCTAGTCAGAACACGGTAACGGATACGGCAGATCCTCCCGTCCACCCAACACTAGGCCACCCACGAAGACGCAACACAGAGCGCCGTGGCGGATTCGCGCGGCAGCGCAATTGTATCATGCAGCACGCCATGTACTTGCCGTGGCGGGGGTCACACTTGACAAACATGGCCGAAGGTTCAAACACGGACATGGTGATCTCCGCCACAGAAAGCTGCTCGTGGTAGGCTTTCTCTGCAGAGATCACTGGAGCGTAGCTCGAGAGCATGAAATGGATGCGTGGGTATGGCACCAAATTCGTCTGGAACTCCGTGATGTCCACGTTGAGCGCGCCGTCGAAGCGCAGCGACGCCGTCAGCGAAGATATGATCTGAGCCAGAAGCCTGTTCAAGTTCGTGTATGTGGGGCGCTCGATGTCGAGGTTCCGTCTGCAAATATCGTATAACCGTATAATGCTTCGTTGTCGTACATGATGGTGACGTCCGTGTGCTCCAGCAACGAATGCACGCACAACACAGTGTTGTAAGGCTCAACCACGGCCGTGGCGATCTGCGGGCACGCCCACACTGTGTACGAGACCTTGGTCTTCTTGCCGTAGTCCACCGACAAGCGCTCCAGCATCAAGCAGCCCAGCCCGGACCCGGTGCCTCCGCCAACGGCGTTGTAGATCATGAATCCCTGGAGCCCGGTGCAGTTGTCGGCGAGCTTGCGAATGCGGTCCAAGACCAGGTCGACGATCTCCTTGCCGATCGTGTAGTGGCCGCGCGCAAAATTATTGGCCGCGTCCTCCTTCCCGGAGATCAGCTGCTCGGGGTGGAAGAGCTGGCGGTACGTGCCGGTGCGGACCTCGTCGACAACAGTGGGCTCAAGATCCACCATCACACAACGCGGAACGTGCTTGCCTGCACCCGTCTCTGAGAAGAATGTGTTGAAGGCATCGTCGCCACCCCCGATCGTCTTGTCGGAGGGCATCTGCCCGTCAGGCTGGATGCCATGCTCGAGGCAGAAAAGTTCCCAGCAGGCGTTCCCGATCTGAACACCTGCCTGCCCGATGTGGATGCAGATCGCCTCACGCATAGTGTTGAGATAATTGCCTGGGGAGACGGATGTCTCGCGGGATGGGCAGCAGAAAGAGACTGCCGCGCAATGTGGCGGTCTCCCGTGCAGCTTCCTGATCCACAGTTGCTACATAAAACGCGTTGCAAATTTCTGGAGCTTGGGGGGGGACCGAAGTGAAGCGGAGTACGCCCCCTCCGGAGCTCGATTTCGATTTCGCTTCGTGTTTGCGGGTGCCGTGACCGTCGTGATCTTAAGCAGGATGACCCCCCCGAGGAGCGTGTCGCGGCGTTCAGGGACCCTCGCATGAACAAAAACACGACGCTGGAGGTCTGCGACTACACTACCTGCAGCCGACGCCTCGACATGCCGCACACCGTTTCCAACCAACACATACCGAATGCCCGCTTGACATCACCACCCGCTCAACCCGGGGCGAACCAAGACAGCCTGGAACTAGCTTGGAACACCCGCCCGGTCCCCAAGGTCAAGTCGGGGGCCGTTGGCTTCCCAGAGCGGTTCTGAGCGGCGGTGGCGGCGGCGGTAGTGTCTCGATCGGTGTACGGCAGGTTTACGTCGTAACGACCTGGGCGCTGGTTGCTAATGAACGCCGGATGATCGTTCAACCCTGAACGATCGGGACCTTTTTGATCGCCAGATCGCTCCGTATTGGCCGACTCAGGGCCTCTGGCGGCGTTCAAAGCTGAACGCCCACGGTGGGGTCGCCGCCTTGTCGACGCGACACGAACCAGGCGTTATCTAAGCGCGCGGGGAATGCTTCTTAGAATGAGGCTGCTTCTTAGAAGCAACCTCTTTCGAAGAAGTTCCCCCCCCCCCCTCCCCCACTCCCTTGTGCGCGCCGCCCAAAGGATGAGGGGGCGAAGAGAGTTGTACACGCCGGTCGGAAGAAGTGGGTAGAAACATGCAGCAGGAAGGCTCTGAAGCAAATTGGCCTTTTCGCCGGCCCCCTGAAGAGGAAAGAAACGACAAAACCACTCGAGCCTTGAAACGGCTAGAAAAGAGAGTGGGGTCTGCGAATCCAGAAACTTGCCGACTCTCGGACTTCCATTCCCCGTGCAATTTTCGGTTCCGTGCGTGCTATTTTTGCTGGATGGTCGAAGATGCTCCTCGCTGGGGGAACATGCACACATCCGGACGATGCCAAGGGAACGCGTCCTTTGAAACGACCGGCGTGTACCGTTCGTTTACCTCTGGGGCTTAGTGGCCAATCTGGGGCCCCTCCGCCTGCAACCGTCGACCCCCCCTCCCCAGCTACAGCCGCCCGCCCGGTACTGGCCCAGAGAACGGCCTTTTTATTGACTTTGAGACACACAAGCGATGGCCGACTCAGGGCTCGAGCTAAACGGTGTGTTTCGTGTCCGTTATGCTCTCGTGTTCCTTCGTTCTGTCTTCATTCGGCCTTTGCTGCGAAACGAGATCAAAACAAAAACGGTCCACGAAATCGCCCACACACAGTTTAGCTCGAGCACTAGGCACACTATTGATCTTCGAATGGCTCACTTCTCATCTTTCCCTCGCCCTGCCGCGGTTGCAGAGACCATGAATGCGCAACCCGGTGATCGCAAGCGTGCCCGTAGCCCCACGTCCAAGGGTTCTTCGAGGCAGGGTCCTTCATCAAAACGCCCGAGCGAAGCAGCTTGGAGGCGGCCAAGAGGTCCGAACTGGATGGACCTCGCGAAATCCAGCCCAGGAAGGGGGATAAACGCAACTCTGCTCAAAATCGGCCCGCGGACACCATCCAGGGGTACATCTGCAGTGCCTTTTTGCTACGACGACACAGGAGCGATGACAATGCATGGGAGTTCCCACGACTGGAGCAAAGGATGCCATTCCTGACGACACCGCGGCATAGCTGTTTTCACCCCGGATCCGCTGCTGACGGTCGTGAGGAACCCAAAACATGTCCGAACCCAAAACGTCTAACCTCGTCCGTCTTCCTGCTCGCCAGAACCAATGCTGTGCCAGACCCCCAGCCAGCTCCAAGAACCAGCTGTATCCTGAGCAAGGCCCGACTGTCCTGAGATTCCTCTAGGCCTACAACGAAACCCTCTCATAACCATAGAACCTTCTAATAACGAAACCAATATTATCGAAACTCCCAAGCGATTGACTAGAGCAAGGCTGTCTCAGCCAGAAGTGCTCCAGGACCATTTCGTGCGGGCGTTCAAACAAATCAGGACGCTTCGACACTGCTTGAATATCAGCTTCGGATGCGAAGGTCATCCAACAACAGGCTGGCGGCTCTGGCTGGCGGCACGGGCCCGGGCACGCGCCGCCGATCCTTGCACCAGTCCGTGAACTCCCTGAAGGCCTTCTCCTCGGCCTCGCCTTCCTGAGCAGCACAAACGACACACCACACTTCATGACCAGGACAATGTTGATATTGTTCCTAATAACGCCAGTGACGGGCCCCGCCCCCCTCCTAAACCTATCGGGCGGGTGGCAATGGGGGGTGGTCATTTGAGGGGTGAAGAAAAGGGCAGCCTTTAGGGCCCTTGTCTTCACATTTGGGTCACGTCCGCCCGACCCTACCTGGTTACGTCACGATTCGCGCCGGCGCCGTCTTGGAATTAGCGCCTCCTAGGCATTCCCGGACGGCGCCGGCGCGACTCGCGGCGTGACCGCCCCCCTCTCCCCCTCCCCCCCTCCCCCCCGGTTACGCCCGTGATCTCGAGGGGATAAGAGAACCGTCTCCAAAGGCAGGGGGCCACAACCCTCCCAGACGGGCAGTTCTAGACACCCCCAAAACGGCAAAGAAAGGTGTCCGTTTGCCCAGGCCCCATGGTAACCATCCGAGACAACTCAAACCAGACCCCACCCCCAAATCAGACCCCTCATCTCTAAAATGAAATCCAGAAAAGGTTTCGCCGACCACGCGAGGCACATGCAGCCATCGTTTTTTTTGTTTTTTTGGGGGGGGGGGGCCACGGCGGCCTGACCTGTTTGAAAGCGGCTGCCTGGGCAGCCCTTCTGAACCTAACGCCAGAAGAGGGACCAGCAAGCGACCACGGACCCATTTCCCAAGGAGGGAGGATGTCCCTTGGCCACTCGCCAGTCCCCCAGGCATTAGTCTGACCCCGACTCCGAGCCCTCAGGGCGGTTCGGAATCAGAGGAGCCTCATCCTCCTCGCACCGCGGCAAGTCGGACAAACCCCTCATCCCCGCACGGGGGTCAGACACAGCGGAGGTGTCACGCACGGGAGCCTCTGTCATTGCACCAGGCTCCCCGTCCACCAACAAAACACGGGCTTCGGCTTCCTCAGCCTCGAACAAAACATCAAAAACTTCATCTCCTGGTGCAGGTCCCTGCACTCTCGGAGCTTCTTGCTGCCCTCCCCGCCCACCGCTCCCGAAGTCCACCCGCACCCCCGCTTCTCTCTCAGCAATCCTAGCCCTCAGAGGGGCCAGACAAGCCAGATGAGACGAGCACGGAGGGATGAGATGAACCCGCGAAGCGGTGGCAAAGGCTCGCACAGCCGCTCCTGGCGCTGGCCGTTCAGGAGCCGCACATGAAACTGCAACATTACGCTGAGGGTGAAGGCCTCTCTTGAGCCTACTCAGCACACTGGCACCTGCACTGTGTTCCCTCGGATCACACTTCCCTGCCAGATTACGCACTTTTTCTTGCGAATAGCTACCACAAAGCATACAAAACACTAGGGGCAGCTTCTCGTCGCCTACTTGCGTACTAGCTAACTTGTGGCCGTGGGCGGGGGCCTCAGAGAGCAACTTGGTGAGGCTCCTCGAGAGACCCTTACACCCCACCTCTGGCCTATCTTGGAGGTGTCCCCCATAAAAACTTAAACACTTGGCACACCTGTGGCCCCGCAGCCAGGGCTCCCAGTCGTGCCAGCTCGTGGCGCACTCAATGACCTTGCGCTGGCGCTCACGTCGGGGCGGGCGTTGGTGGTGCACCCTAGGAAAACACGGCCACACATTCGCCACAAGGCGGGCAACCGTCTCAAGACTCTCGATCGAACTATCTAACTGCTGCCAGTCGGCGGGCGCGGGTCTGGGATGGAGGTCAAGGGCTCCTTTAGCTTCCCGATCCGCTCGCCAGTTGGCCTGGCCTATCCACCGCTCAGGTGGGGGCAGTTGCTCGATGTCTTCTAACTTTCTATGGGCTGGGGTGTGAACAGCTGGGGCATACTCTTGATTCCTCATGTGGAGCAAAGCCCCCCTTCTCAACCCTCCATAACGTTGCTTGGCCGACACTTGACATGACGGTTCCATGTTATGCAGGTTGACGGCATTCATACAGTCGCTGTATAACGTCGGCCCATGATTTGGTACATATATTGGTAGCAAAGCGAGCTGGAGTTGTTCTGCCGCTTGACTGGTTTGGGGTAGGCTCGGCCAAACAACTCCTTTTGCAACATATCGCTGCACACCCTCCGCATCAAAGAAAACCCACGAGTAAGCCGCCCTCGAGAGCTCTCTGATGGTGTGCCGAGCGCAAGACCCATCTCCTGCTTGGAAAAAGGCGGAACCATCAAACTGATCCCACTCCACTTTTTGCCCATTCACGTCGAAAAGCTCTGGCTCGTGCACATCCGAGAGTTCGGCCACTCGGCCGCTGGGTGCTGAAACTTGAGGGCCTCGAAAAACTGCGCGTCCCCGCTCTGAGCGCGCTCGAGAAAGGCCATGGAGACGTCGGCGGCCTGCCTTGCCGCGACGACCTCCGCGTGCTGGCATCTGAAGATCCTGTGGCCTACTGAATCGGGTTCTTGACACAGGGGGCAGAGGCCTGGTGTGATGTACCCTGCCCGTAAAGCCCTGTCCTCGGTCCAGAGCCCTTCACAAAAACACGCCATCACTAAGTATTTACCCTGGGCATTGAGCCCAATACCTTTTATCCCAGACTTAGTAACGCGTCGGATCGGTTCAACACACACCCTGGTCCCAGGGGTCCACCCAAGCTTTTCCCCCAGGACGCGTTCGTGGCGCCTCTGAACCCCCAAACAAAGCCAGTGCCCGATCATGGACGGGGTGGAGTACAGCAGGGATATCTCCACGCCATTATCATCGCGCCAGTCGAGGGGGGCGTAGGCTTCCCACCCGATACGCTGCAGGGAGAGATGCATTCTACTAATCGGGCCTTTGCTTTTAGCCCAGTTGTAGCCTGTGGGCGGGACGGTCCGCCACATACTGCACAGCTCCTGAATCGAGAAGAAGGCGTGCTCGGGGCGCGTGGTAGCCATCCAGACCGCATGTGACCACGCCAAAGCAGGGGCGATCATGCTCCTCCACATGGGGTCACCTAGGAGTGCCGTCTTGGCTCTCAAAAGAAACCCCAGCATGCCTGGGCGCTTGGAACGAGAACATCACGCTACGCGCTCGCTTAAGTTCAGCGTCGCTCATACCCACCACAGTGTCCCCGAAGCTTAAACCAGGTTTGACCCCCGCCGCGTAGATCTTGCCAATCCTGAAACGCTCCCTGGGAGGGCCTTCCTATACCTACACAAGATCCTGTGTCTCTTGATCATGTCTTTATCCTGCATCGTCTTTTGCTCAGGTGGCCTGTCTTACTCCGTTCGCCCCCTGGGGCGAGATCAAAACCTAAGGTCACCATGTGGGTCCCGACTTGACCCGCCAATTTGTCGAGCTGCTCCCCGTGGCGACAAGCAACCCTGGGGGACGATCCAAAGGTCATCAACTTATCTTGGGCTAAATTGACTCCGAGCTCCTGCTTGAAAACGCGGTGCAAGTCCTGCGCCGCAGCCGCAAGTGCGTGGATGACCTCGGTCTCGAAACCATACGCTGAGACCGTGTCGTCGTCCACATACGACGCCAGATCAATGCTGGGGTTCCGCTCCACGAAACCGTCGAAAGGCTCGAGCGCGTACACTCGCACGAAGATATCGTTAAAAATCGACCCTGCTGGCAGCCCGCTTTTAGCGTGCAACACCGCCAGCGCATGATCCGTGCCTAAACGCAGGATCCGAGGGCCCCTCCAGAAATTGTACGTGACTTTAAGCACCACGGGATCGAGGCCCGCTCTCTGGCCCCTGTCACGGAGAAGTCTCAGGTCGAAGCTCTCATAGTACTTCGAACCATCCCAAGAGAAACCCGCAGTGACCCCGCCTTCGGCCACTCGGGCCTCCGCTTTGACCGCCCGGTTCCACGCACTACCTTCCGCCGACTTCCCAGCTCCAAAGGCCCAGTACCTACGCGGGTGGCGGTCGTTGAAGGACGTCAGCTTCGGTCTACGGAGCCGCTCCCAAAGCCTAACTGGGGAGGAACACAACAGAATCGGGCGCAACCCTCCTTTCGGCTTTTCCAGGAGAGGGAAGAGCATCCAGTACAACGCCCGAGGAAAGAGACCTATCTTTTCAACACACTGAAAAATGCACGCCAGGGTGTCGAGGCCAGTGTCCGACATACAAGCGAACTGTCGCACGTGCACTCCATCCAGTGACTGAGCCGTGTGCGGCGAGAACAGCTTGGCTGCAGCCCGCAGCTCCGCCGCGGTGGCTCGCTCAAAACAGTGCCTATCTGGGACATCAACTGGGGGTGGGGTGGTGGTGGCATTCCAATACCCTCCTAAAACATTGGCTTCATGGGCCAATAACTCCCGCGGGTCCGACGTGAAGGTCCCAGGACTGGTTTCTATCACCGTCGGTTGCCACTTGGCCTTCAACCTCGTAAGCCTATGCATCTTTCGGGCCGACCCCGCCAGGGCCTCGGTCTGCCACTGGTCCCAACTCTGCTTCGCTGTTTGATCCAGCCCGTCACGGGCCGCTTGAAAATCTTCAGCCCAGTCCTCTAAGGTCTCCGAGCAGCGATCAATCCACCCAGCGAGGGCCACCAAGTCTTGCGGCCATGCCGCCGCCAGCTCACGCGCCTTGCGGACAGTGAGATCCAATCTCCGAGACAAGCCCTCAGCTTCAAATGGCTGAGAGACAATCTGCACAAGGTTAAGGGCAGCCTGCACTTCACTGTGATCCATAAACTTGACAGCTTGCACGAGAATGCGCTGACTAGTGTTCCTAAGGTCGTTCATCCCCTGTTGCAGCCACACCCATCCCTCCCCAATGCGCACATCATCATCATCTTTGCACTTCGGGGGGGTCATAACAGGCGCCCACTTAGCCTGAAGCTGCTTACCTTTGAGCCCTTTACTTTTGATGGGGGTGCCCGTTCTACTGTCTAACTCTAACTCCATCGCATCCGAGAAAGCTTTCCACGCACGGTCCAGGACCCCCCAAACAAGCCCAACCTCGTCATGGTCGGCCCTACGGTTC
This sequence comes from Prorocentrum cordatum, assembly GCA_963575745.1. NCBI lineage: Eukaryota > Dinophyceae > Prorocentrales > Prorocentraceae > Prorocentrum > Prorocentrum cordatum. The sequence continues at coordinate 15,824 of CAUYUJ010017393.1, read as the reverse complement.
GCCTCCTCGGCCACAGCTCGGGCCACGGACCAGTCGATCGGGGGAGGGGTGGGGGCCGACGGGCAGGTCCACTGGGAGTTTCTGGTGAGTCTGGTAAACCAGTTGCCGCAGCTTGGTTGCCCCAGGCCTTAATCGAAGCTGTACAGGGCGGTGGGGCCTCTTAGGCCACGTGCTGTCGACCTCGGTGGTCTGCGCAAGCTTGCAGAAGGCCGCCGACGCCATGAAATAATCAATCTTGGTGTTTGCTTTCGGCGTGGCACACGTTTCGATACTGGGCTGCATTATCATCATGGAGGCCTTGCGAGGCGCGCCAGACGCCTCGGCAACCGCGGCCGAGAAATTCCAATCAGCAGCAAACACCGAGAGATGCACACCTTCTAAGACTTCACCTGCATGTCTTAAAACCTGGAGGTTCCGCTTGCTCAGCCCCTCACTGGTGAACATGCACGCGCATCCCACTAGTAGCTCGGGCCACCCTGGAATGTCGATCGTAGCGAAAATCAGCCTGTGCTGTATAAGTATGCCTCCGGGGAGCTTAGTGGGCCACCTCAGGCCGATAGACGTCCGTGCCAGTATAGCAACTCCAGCTGACGTTTGCCCACCTGCACACTTGACCGACGGAGCACAAAGCACGTTCCAGCCTAAACTCTTAGCAGTCGAAGTTCTCGCCGCCAAGTCCTCTTCAGTAATACCTATTTCCTGTGCAAACACCACCAGGGCCTGTGTGCTCCTCAGTCTCTTCCTGAGTGTGCCCCAGCTGTTACCGTTATATGATTCAAGCACGAGAGTCTGACCCTCCAGGTCGGCAGGGGCGGCGGCTTTAGGCGGTAAGCCAACTCCGTGTGCCGTGACACGCAAACCAGTGCACTTGGGCCCCAGGCGGGGCCGCACACGGGCACTGTCACCCAAAACTGGCGGCTGCGGGGACTCAGAGGGACTCAGGTGCTCGGGCACTCCATTGTGCCTGGCGACTCGCTCCTCGGCATCCTCGTTGAACTTGATGCCCTGGCCGTACTGCAGCACGTCCAGCAGGTGCCACACTGCCTTCAGGTCCACGTAGGTCTGAAGTCTGAGCCACCTCTCGTCGCACGTAACCTCGAAGAAATGCACCGCGTCATCAGGCAAGGCTTGAGGAACTTCTGAACTTTCATCGTCAGTAGCCTGTCGCCGATGACCCCCTTCGCCAGGAACGTCTGGCACGCGTCTGACACCCTCAGATCCCGAAGAACCTGAGGTATGGTTTTTCTCACTGCGTGAAGCAAAAGGTTCGGATGAGAATCTCGCCGCCGTCCACGTCGAGCCATGCCACTTAGCCCATGACGGTGGGTGGCTAAAGCTGCGGCGCAGTCTTCGGCTTCTTGAGCTGAGCGCCCAGCAGGGCTTGGGTGAAGGCTCGCTTGTCGCCACGGTGCTTCTCCCAGAAAGCCTCTGCCGCTGCTTCGTCCTGGAACGCATCATCCATCTCCTCGTCGTGTGGCGTGGGCACTTGCTCGCCGTCGTCGACATTGGATTCAGCGTCAGCACCAGGACCAGAGGCAGCTCGATGCACAGCAAACAGCTTAACGAACTCCTTGAACTCGGCCGTCTCGAGCATAGACTTGATCGCGTCCTTGCCTTCCAAGGCCTCTGGAGGGAGGGAGAAGTCAACGGGCCGCTTGTAGCCCGCGTCAGAAGCCTGACCAGGGAGTGACTGCACGTGCTGCCTCTGAAGTTCAGCCACTTCAGCCTCCGCTGCGATCTTGCGTGCCCTGATCTCGTCCGTCTTGACATTGAGCTCGTCAGGCAACTTGATATGCTCCTCCAGCTCTGTCGTGACCTTCTCCATCTTCGTAGTAGCACGAGCCAAGCGATGCCCCACATTGGTGTGCTGCGTGATGCTCGGCTTCTTGCTCTCGATCTCCGAGCGCACCGCCTTGAGCTTGGTCTCAAGTAGCGTCCGTGCCTCGACCGTGTCGTCACTCTTGCCGCAGGCCTTGATCGCACCCTCGAGCTCGAGCACTCGTGCCTGTAGCGGATCTTGCCCGTCACCTCCTCCACCATTGGATTGCGTGCCCCCATGCTGGCCAGGCCCTTGTCCAACAGTAGGGGCACGGGCAGGCTTGGTAGCACCTCCAATGACCTGGTCCAGCTTCTTCTGCAACTCTGCCAGCTTGGATTCCAGTTTGGCCTCTCGCCTCGAGCCAGCAGCAGGACGGCCGCGCCCAGGCTCCAGCCGAGGAGGGCTCCCGCCGCCGCCAAAGGCCTTGGCGCGCTGCAGCACGAACGCGGGGGCCTTCGCCCCGCAGCGGCACCGCAGCCTGCACGCCCAGTTGCTGGTGAGCCCGCAACTCTGGCAGCCCCAGAAAGGCGTCTTGGGGCCGCGGACCACATCTGCACCATCCATGAAGGCCGCCGCACTGCTGTGCCTGCGACCGAGTCCCTCGGAGCGCCGAGGGGCGAAAGACTTGCACCTCCAGGTGCCCACTGAGAAGCTAGCTGAGGCAGCCAGGCCAATGGAAGGGGCTGCCCTTCCACCTCAGCCTCGAGCCTCGGGAGTCGGGACGGGAGGTAAACCCCGTCTTGAGCCCAAATGGCTACGGGCACATGCAGCCATCGTGCTGATTACCCCCCCCAAAAAAAGCGAGGAACAAGAACCGAAGGGGTGTGCCTGGCCACGGCGAGCCTCGGCCACGAATAGGCCCCCGACCTGGGTCGAAGGAGCGGCCCGAAAACCGTCGTTACGCGCACTCGTGTCGTGCTGTGTACGAGGGTTGAGGGGCAGCGTTCGGGGATCTTCTGACCCGGGTCAATCCAGACCTGGGTCAGTCAGCCCTTGCAGCATCCTGCAAGATCCTGCACCCAAACCCGGGTCAATGCTAAAGACCTGCAAGATTCTGCAGGATCCTGCACCCAAACCCGGGTCAATGAGACCCTGGCCCTGTGGGATCCTGCAAGATCGGGGGTTCTGGCTGACCCCCGTTTACATTGACCCCCGTCTCAAGGCTCCCGAAACGCTGCGGGGGGGCTGGTTCCGGGGCGACAACATCGAGACTGCATCGGCGACGCATCGCCGATACAGCGGCGCCAGGACCCCGATAGCGAATCCGCATCTTCCTGGGCGGGGCGGGCTGCCTGGCACCCATCGGCGATGAATGGGCGACTGGGGGCTCGATGCATCACGAACCTCATCTCGCCATCGCTCAGACGACCAAGCCCCGTGCAGTTGTCGGTTTCGTGCGCGATATTCTTCACAAGATGGCCTCACATGCTCCGCAATGGTACTTGCCGAGTAAAAATGCACACGTCCGAGCGATGCCCAGTATATTGGCGGCGCGCACAGGGGGACGTCCGAGCGATGCCAAGTATTTTGGCGGCGCGAACAGGGGGGCAGGGGGGAAGGCTTCTCAGAAGGAGGCTGCTTTTGAGGAGGGGCCGGCCCGACACAGAGGGCAGAAAATCCACCCCGACAATAACCACCCCGACACGCGAAGCCGTTTAGTAAACGCACCCAAAGAAGGAATCAAACAGGGCAGGGTTGTTCAGTAAACGCCATGGGCCGTCTAGTAAACGCCAATTGTCTGGTCCAGGTGGATTTTCCTCCCTTGACTACATCTACAGACCAGGCGCGCGCCTTCTAAGAAGCAGGGGTGCTTCATAGAAACCTTCCCCCTCCCCCTACTGCGTTGCGCGCGCCGCCAGAATAGGCTTAGGTCGGGCATGTCCTCCTACAGAGGGATTTTGGGCAACAAATTACGAATACCCCCAACAGGCTCCCCCAAAAAATGCTCAAAATAATCAAAAGATCGTCCCCCGACTGTTCTTTGACTATTTTTGGATATAACTCCTGTGGAGGGACAGGCCCGACTTCACCCTACACCGTTGTGCGCGCCGCCAGAATAGGCTCAGGTGGGGATGCATCGAGCCCCCATCGACAATTCATCGCAGATGGGTGCCCGACAGCCCGCCCCGCCCAAGAAAATGCGGAGTCGCTATCGGGGTCCTGTCGCCGCGGTGCGTCGCCGATGCAGTCCCGGTCCCCCTCTGCGTATGGCCGACAATCCCCCCCTATCGGTACCCCTGAGAGGTGCGTTTGTCTTGGGTATGTCTGGGGGGGCAGCACTAAGTGGGGGCCCGAAACGCACCACACTCGACGCCCACACTAGCGCCCGCACTTGACGCACACACTCGCGCCCTGCACTCGCACGCCCCACTCGCCCCTTGCGCTCGGCCCCCGTACTCGACCCCCGAACTCGGCCCCCGCGCTCTACACCCACGCTCTACGCACACACCCACACCCCACACTCGCACTCCAAACTCGCTCCTCGCGCTCGGCCCCCGCGCTCGACCCCCACACTCGGCCCCCGCGCTCTACGCCCACGCCTTGCGCACACACTCGCACCCCACACTCGCACTCCACATTCGCCTCTCGCACTCGACCCCCGCACTCGACCCCCGCACTCTACGCCCACGCTCTACGCACACACCCGCACCCCACACTCGCACTCCACACTCGCCCCTCGCACTCGGCCCCCACACTCGACCCCCGCATTCGGCCCCCGCACTCTACGCCCGCACTCTACGCACACACTCGCGCCCCACACTCGCACCCCACACTCGCCCCTCGCACTCGGCCCCCGCACAGGACCCCCGCACACTGCCCCCGCACTCTACGCCAACACTCTACGCACACACTCGCGCCCCACACTCGCACTCCACACTCGCCCCTCGCACTCGGCCCCCGCACTCGCCCCCCGCACTCTACCCCCGCACTCTACGCCCACGCTGTACGCGCACATTCGCACCCCACACTCGCACTCCATACTCCCCCGCACTCTACGCCCGCGCTCTACGCACACACCCGCGACCCACACTCGCACTTCACACGCTCTCGGCCCCCGCGCTCTACGCCTCGGCGCGCACGCTCGCGCCACACTCGCACTCCACACTCGCACTCACGCAGCCCCCACACTCGCCACCCACGCTCCACACTCTCGCCACCCACGCTCTACGCCCACGCTCTACGCCCACGCTCGCGCGCCACACTCGCACTCCACACTCGCCCCTCGCGTTCGGCCCCCGCGCTCGCCCCCCGCGCTCGACCCCCGCACCCTACGCCCACGCTATACGCGCACACACTCGCGCCCCACACTCGCACTCCGCACTCGCCGTTCGCATTCGGCCAACGCACTCGCCCCCCACACTCGACCTCGGCACTCTACGCCCACGCTCGCACGTAGCACTCGCCACTCACACTCTGCCCCCGCGCTCGCCCCCCCCCCCCCCCACCACCACCACCACCCCCAACCCCCCCCCCCCCCACCCACCCACCCCCCACCCACCCACACTTCTCAGCCATGCTCGCCCCTCACGCTCGACCATCGTGGTCGCGTAAATCTCACGACGTCGAACGAGCGTGCGCATCGTGTCCTCCCCCTCCCTCCTCCTCCTCCCTCCTCCTCCTCCTCCTCCTCCCCTCCTCCTCCTCCTCCTCCTCCCTCTCCTCCTCCTCCTCCACCACCACCACCTCCTCCTCCTCCTCCTCCTCCTCCTCCTCCTCCTCCTCCTCCTCCTCCTCCTCCTCCTGGTGCTGCCGCGACTCCAGCAGCCGGCGGAGTGGCTGAGGGAACGAACTGGCGAAGAGGAAGGGCGAGGGGGAAGAGAAAGAGCAGGGGGGCGACGAGGAGGGCGAGGAGGGGGAGTAGGAGGAGAAGGGGGGAGTCGGAGAATGAGGAGGAGGAGCAGGAGGAGGAGGAGAAGAGGGTGGAGGACGAGGATGACGAGGAAGGCGAGGAGGACGGTGAGGAGGATCCGGAGCAGGATGGCGATTGTGACCGTGACCATGATGGATGGAAGGTAGGGGGCCGAATGCTCCCCTACCATCCATCTGATGAGGGCGAGGAGGCGGAGGAGGAGGAGGACGAGGATGAGGAGGAGCAGGACGAGGAGGAGGACGATGATGAGGAGGAACGGGGACGACGACGAGGAGGACGAGGCGGAGAAGGGGGACGAGGAGGACGACGAGTACGAGGAGGACGAGGAGGACACGGATGAGGAGGACGAGGCGATGGTGACCATGACCATGATGGACGGAAGGTAGGGGACCGCACGCTCCCCTACCATCCATGTGATGAAGACGAGGAGGCGGATGAGGAAGAGAAGGGGGAGGGCGAAAACGATGAGAAGGGCGGCGATGATGACGACAAGGACGAGTAGGAGGAGGAAGAGGGCGATGATGATGATGAGGAGGAGGAGGAGGAGGAAAGAGGAGGAGGAGGAGGAGGAGGAGGAGGAGGAGGAGGAGGAGGAGGAGGAGGAGGAGGAGCGGGGGGAGGAGGAAGACGAGGCTGAGGAGGAGGACGACGAGTACGAGGATGACAAGGAGGACGAGGAGGATACGGATGAGGAGGACGAGACGATGGTGATCATGACCATGATGGACGGAAGGTAGGGAGCCGCACGCCCCCCTACCATGGAGGCGGATGAGGGCCGACCGGCGCGGCTTCGAGTGACACAGAGCCGCCGATAATCAAACGTCCTCCTATTGGTTGCGCCATAGGTTGCGCCTTCGGCCGCCGAGACGAAAACCGCTTCCTATTGGTGGCCCCATAGGTTGCGCCCTGGTTCGCCGAAAATGCACCGTCCTCCGAACAGATACGCCCAGTCCGGTCAGTCCAGTCAGTCTCGCTCGCGCGCTTCATGGGTGCGAGAGAGCGAGAGAGAGAGAGAGAGAGAGAGAGAGAGAGAGACAGAGAGAGAGAGAGAGAGAGAGAGAGAGAAAGAAAGAAAGAGAGACAGAGAGAGAGAGAGAGAGAGACAGAGAGAGAGAGAGGTGCTTGGCATGTCTTGGGGGCGCGCCCCTTGGCTGCGCGGCACCCTCCGGCCGTCTTGGGCGTTTCTTGGGCCGTCTTGGGCGGCTCTTGGGAAGTCTTGGGCCGTTTCGGGCGGTTCTTGGATCGTCTTGGGGCCTTCTTGGGGCTTCAGGGCCTTCTTGGAGGCCAGTTTGGGCGACTTGGAGGCTTCTTGGGCCGTCTTGGGGCCCTCTTTTGGGCCGTCTTGGGGGCCTCTTGGGCCGTCCTGGCCCCACCTTGGAGGCCTCTTGGGCGATCTTGAGGGCCTCTCGCGTCCCAGCCCTGAACAAGGCTGGGGCCTGATAGTGGTCGTCCTTTTGGGGCCTCTTGGGCCGTCTTGGGCGGCTCTTGGGTCGTCTTGGGGCTCTCTTGGGGCTTCGGGGCCGTCTTGGAGGCCATCTTGGGCGTCTTGGAGGCTTCTTGGGCCGTCTTGGGGTCCTCTTGGGGTCGTCTTGGGGTCGTCTTGGGGGCCTCTCGGGCTGTCCTTGGGCCATCTCGGAGGCCTATTGGACGAGTTTGGGGGCCTGTCGCGTCCGAGCCCTGAAAAGGCTCGGGCCCGATGACGGTCGTTTTTTTGGAGCCTCTTGGGCCGTCTTGGGCGGCTCTTGGGCCGTCTTGGGGCCCTCTTGGGATTTCACTGCCGTCGACGAGCGACGACGACGACACAAGCAACACATAAATAACGATCTCCCATTGCGCCTGTGGACACCATAGCGCTCGCGTGCACCACGCCGCGCGCGTGCACCACAGCGCCTGCGTACACCGCAACAGCCGTGTGCAACGCACTGCCCGCGTATACCATAATACTTGGGAGCACGACAGCGCCGGTGTACATGCACCGCAGCAGCCATGTGCAACACAACGCTTGTGTACACCACAATGCTTGCGTGCACCGCAGCGCCTGCGCACGCCGCAGCGCCTGTCTACACCACAGCATCTGCGTGCAACGCAGCGCTGGTGCACACCAAAGTGCATGCGTGCATAGGACAACTAGAAGGAACATGTACGTCAGGATCTGATACGGACAACTAAACGCCACGCCAGGAAAGTTCTGATAATCGAATGCGACGTTTTTCCCTCCTCCCTCCTCCTCCACATCCTCCTCCTCCTCCGCCTCCGCGTCCTCCTTTTCCTCCTCCTTACCCCCTGTCGTGCGGCGTGGCGTTGCAACGCACGTGCGCATCGCAGCGTGCACCGCAAAATGGTCGATTGAATCGGTCCACTTGGTTCTCGGACGGCCACTTTAGCTGGAGCCCCCTGGACGCAAAAAGGAGTTAGGGTGATGCGGGCGGACCCGGGGGGACTCGTAGATTCCAGCGGCGCTCCTTTGTCCATGAGGGTTGTTCTCCATTGTTTTCTCTGGAATCGGCACGCGCTCCATTTTGTCACAAAGATTCCTTCTGAAATTCTATACTCAACAGTGGTGCTGTGTTGCACGCGGCTGATGTGGTGCACGCAGGCGCCGCGGCGTGCACAGGCACTGCAATGCACGCAGGCATTGTGGTGTACACTGGCGCTGTGTTGCGCACGGCTGATGTGGTGCACGGAGGCGCCGCGGTGCACACAGGAGCTGCTGTGCCCGCAGGCACGGCGGCACAAAGTGGCGCTGCGTTGCACGTGGCTGCCGCGGTGCACATCGGCGGCGTGGCGCGCAAAGGCGCCGTGGTGCACGCGGGCGCTGTGATGTACACAAGCCTTGCGTGGTACATCACCACCTACATGTTCGTGATACCCGTCCCCCGTCCTTCCTAACCATTCCCAAATGCCGCCGGCGCGAAACGCGACGTCGTCGACCCCCTCCCCCCCAAGATGATTGCCGTCATCGGCCCGGACTTAAAAACAGGCTCCAGCAGCGTCCGCGCGCGACGACGATGAGCGACGAGCGACGAACCACGAGCGACGGCGACGACGAACGACGACGACGACAACGACGACGACGACGACGACGACGACGCCTGCGGACCAGACACCTATGCGGATTCCTACGCGGACACCTACGCGGATCCCAACGCGCACGGCGGCAGTGCCCGGGGCGCACTGGGGGGGGGAGCGCTGCGTCATAGGGGGGGTGGGGGCCATGGCGCCCGCCATGCCCCAAGCAATAAGGAAATGGCCTCTATCTGCGCGTGCTGCGCAGGTATCTGGAAGAGCAAAGTCTGATGCACACCGCGTCTGCGAGGTCAATCATACATGGGTATCATGCGCTGCAGAATGCGCGCACCAGAAAATGACATTCGCTACTCGAACACACCAGTACGTGGACGATCCAACCAACGATTCGTTTAGCGATAGACGCATCGCATGGCGTGGACAACGGTGCAAACCCGCATGCGATTGGAAACGCAGACGGCGCAATGCGCGAACAATCAAACCAACAATTTGTTCATTGCGACCGCGCCTTGCGTTCGAGCGAAATCCAACCAAGATCAGCAAGAGCAGAATCTGATTTACACCGCATCTGCAAAGACAGCCGCGCATATATTTAGCATGTGATCCATAATGCACACCAGAGAAATGTCAATCGCAATTCAGAAACGCCAGAATTTACCCCACCAAGTTTTCGTGCATTGATACCACGCATCGCATAATCTCGAGAAGGATGCAAACCCACGCGCGATCGGCAACGCAGACGGCGCAATGTGCGAATAATCAAACCAAGGATTTGTTCATTGAGACCATGCATCGCATGTGAGTAAATCCCAGCCAATATCTGGCAGAGCGAAGTCCGATTTACACCGCGCCGGCGACGTCCACCATACAGAACTATCATGCGACGCAGAATACAGGCCGGAAGAATGCCATTCGCAGTTCGGACGCACCAGTTTGTGAACAACCCAACCAAGTATTCGTTCAATGATACCACGCGTCGCATAATGTGGAGCGCGCCACACGCAAACCCATGTGCGATTGGAAACGCAAGCGGCGCAGTGCGTGAATAATCAAACCAAGTATTTGTTCGTTAAGACCACGCATCGCATGCGATTAAACCCAGCCAAGAGAAATGCCCTCAATCATGGCGGGCTCGCTTGTGCAACGCGGACCGGATGCCATTAAATTTTTCGGCCTCGCAGCAACAGTGCTCATCGTCGTGAACTCCAAACCCATGGAAGCCAAACGGCGGAACCATTCTTGGATAAAGCTCGACTAAATGCTTCACAAACAATGTGCGCAATCGGGGCAAGCTAATAGGCACGTCTTTAGCAGGCGGTTGACCGAAAGTACGCAATAAATTGTCCTTGGCGCGTGGTCCAACCACAATGTCGTTGCTTTCGAGCGTCATCAACATGAGATTGGCTTTCGCACGCGCCAGCGCGCTTCCCGCAGCACCCTGAAAAGTCTGCCTAATCTCTCTGCTCGGCGGGGCGAGATTGTGCAGCGCCGGAGGGGCGTGGCCAAGCACTTTACATGCGACGTAGGATTTGAACTCGCCAAACGACATCCGCCAACATGCCCCATGGCACGTTGATGCAATAACGAACGCCGAGTGTTGTCTGGCAGGATTTCAATATTCTTTTGAGGGGGGGCACCCCTCGTCTTGCACCCAAGGGCGTTGCTCCGGATGAACCGCCGGAACCCCAAACCCCGAGAAGCAACAGCCCTCTGGGCGCAGTTGGTCTAGAGCGTTTCCTCTTCCACCCTTTCCTCTTCCCCTTCGGGGAAAGATTGCCCCTGCCCTTGACCCCCCCCTGGACCTGGACGGGGGGGGGCGCGGGTCGCTGGAGCGCCCGAGATGGCCCAAGATGGTTTCAAGAGCGCCTCAGAACCCAACATAACGTCCAAGATGGCTCAATCTAACGCGAAATCGTTCAAGATGGCCCCCAAGATGCCCCAAAAGGCCCCAAGACCGCCCCAAGACGGCTCCACGTTGCCAAAGAAGCTCTCAAGGAGGCCCCGAAGAAACCCAAATCCTCCCGAAACTTACAAACATGAGTGTGTTATGCTTTCTCGCTTTTCGCTTCCGATGGCCCACCGACGCTTCAAAATGGCTCCAAAATGGCCCAATAGGGCCCCAAGAGAGCCCCATGACGGCCCCAAAAGCGCCGACGAGCGCTCCAGGAGCGCCCCAAGGGGGGCCCAGGAGGCGATTTTGGTTGGAGCCCCCGATGGGGGGGGGCGCAATTAAGGAACCCCCCCTCATTGATCGATCTCCTCCAACATGGCCCCCAAAGCGCCCCGACAGCCCCCGGGGGGGCCCCGAGAGGCACCCAGACGGCCCCAAGAGGCGCCCAGGAGGCCTCCAAGAGGCCCCCAAGAGACCCCCCCAATAAACTTCAATAGGATTCCCGAAAACAAAAAGCATTTAAGACGCTTCTGGCTCTTCGGTTCGCCGTCCTTTCCCTCTTTCTCATCCACCTCTTCCTCCTTTTACCTCCTCCTCCTCCTCCTCCTCCTCCTCCTCCTCTTCCTCCTCCTCCTCCGCCTTCTCCCCCTTCGCCTCCTTCTCTTCCTTGTTTCTTCTCCTCTTTCTCGTCCTCCTCGTCCTCGCCCTACTCCGCATCCCCCTCCTCATTGTCCTCCCCCTCCTCCTCCATTTCCTCCTCCCCATCCTCCGACGACGACGACGACGATTGGTCATCCATCCCCCCCCTTCTTGGAGCATACGACAGCTTCCCCAGCCCTCTGTCATGTTGCATGTTCCCCAACTTCCCCGATCACCGCGACTATCCCGGGCATCGTTTCTGAGTGGATTGCTGGGGGCGCGCGAAGCGTCAACAATGTGTTTCCTCTGGGCACCCCGCGCAATCCCCCTCGCTCACTCGCCCATTCATTCACTCACACACGCGCGGGCGCGTATCGTCGCCAACATCATCGCTCATTCCCTCACTCATACACTTACGCACCCGGCATCATTATTTGAAGGAGCTTGTTTTATGAACCCACGTCATCCTGACCCCCGGCGCACGAGGCAATGGGCTCGCCGACTGCCTCCCAGTTCCGTTCCGGGGCGAGAACAGAAAAATCGGGCGACGAATTCAAACCGGCGCCTTCGCGTGGGACATCCTCGAAAAATCGGCCCCGGCCCCCCCCCAGGAACCCCCGGAGGACCCCTGGAGGTCCCTGGCGGGGGGGCGGGGGGGAGGGGGGGGGCGGTGCACAGGGGCGCAATAGATATTCACGAACCCCCGAGCAACCGCAGAGCAGCTGCTACTCGTCATCATTCACACACTCATTCACCCATCCACTCACCTGCTCACTCACCCAGTTCTGGGAACAGGCGCGTGCGCGCGCGGATGTCCACCGAGTGGCCGTTGCTGAGGATGCGAAAGGGTGGGGTCGCGATCCCTAGCAACAACCACAATTCGGAAGGTGTTTTTGGGGCCAGGCGCGCGCGCGCGCGGATGTCCACCCAGTGGAATGCTTTTGCTGAGGATGCGAGAGGGTGGGGTCGCGATCCCTAGCAACAGCTACAATTCGGAAGAAGGTAGTTTTGGGGCCAGGCGCGCGCGGATGTCCACCGAGTGGCACGTTTTGCTGAGGATGCGAAAGGGTGGGGTCGTGATCCCTAGCGGCAGCTACAACTCGGAAGAAAATGATTTCGGGGCCAGGCGCGCGCGCGCGCCCGGATGTCGACCGAGTGGTACTTTTGACATGATGCGAAAGGGTGGGGTCGCGACCCCTAGCAACAGCTACCATATGGAAAAAGGTAGTTTTGGGGCCAGGCGCGCGCGCGGATGTCCAACGAGCGTTTTTTTTTTGTTTGTCTTGTCTCTCTCTCTCTCTCTCTCTCTCTCTCTCTCTCTCTCTCTCTCTCTCTCTCTCTCTCTCTCTCTCTCTCTCTCTCTCTCTCTCTCTCTCTCTCCGCGGGGGGGGGTAGGGGCGAGGAGGCGGGGGCAACAACTACAGTGCGGAGAAAGGTAATTTGGGGAACAGGAGCGGGCGCGCGGATGTCCACCGAATGGTTTTCGTCTGCTATGGATGCGAGAAAGTGCGGTCGCGATCCCTAACAACAGCTGCAATTCGGAAGAATGTAATTTTGAAACCAAGCGCAAGGGCGGGTGTGTCCACAGAGTGGCATGTGTTGCTGGAGATGCGAGAGGGTGGGGTCGCGACCCCTAGCAACAGCGACATTTCGGAATAATGTAGTTTTGGGACCAGGCGCGCGCGCGGATGCCCGCCGAGTGGTATTTTCGCTGAGGATGCGAGAAGGTGGGGTCGTGACCCTTAGCAACCAGCTGCACGAACAAGGTTGTTTTGGGGCCAGGCGCGCGCGCGGGCGCCCACCGAATTTGATTTTTGTTCGCCGAAGATGCGGGAGGATTGGGCCGCGATCCCTGGCAACAACTACATTCCGGAAGAAGGTCGTTTTGGGTCCAGGCGCGCGCGCAGATGTCCACCGAATGGTACGTTTTGCTGAGGATGCGCGAGGGCGGGGTCGCGATCCCTTGCGAAAGCTACATTTCGGAAGAGCGTAATTTTGGGACCAGGCGCGCGCGCGGATGTCCACCGAGTTCTATTTTTGTTGCTGAGGATGCGAGGTGGCGGTGCCGCGATCCCTAACAGCAACTACAATTCGGAAGAAGGTAGTTTGGGGGCCAGGCGCGCGCGCGGATGTCCACCGAGTGGCATGTGTTGCTGAGGATGCGAGAGGGTGGGGTCGCGATCCCTAGCAACAGCTACACTTCTGATGTAAGAAGGAAGAAAATGCTTTGGGGCCAGGCGCGCGCGCACGGGATGTCCACCGAGTGGCTTGTCCTGCTGGGGATGCGCGAGGGTGGGGCCGCGATCCCTAGCAACAGCTACACTCCGGAAGAGTGTGGTTTGGGGACCAGGCGCGCGCGCGGATGTCCACCGAGCGGCATGCTTTGTTGGGGGCGCGCGAGGGCGGGCCCGCGACCCCTAGCAACAGCTACATCGGAAGAAGGTAGCTTTGGGACCAGGCGCGCGCGGCCAATTCTGCGTGGGAGAATTTACCATGCGCGAGGGGCCAGGGCCGCCGCGCGCGCGGCGGCCTTGGCCCGTTCTGCTAGGAAAATGTATAGTGCGTGCGGCGGCCCTGGCCCATTCAGCGTGGGAAAATATACCATGCGCGAGGGGCCGAGGCCGCCGCGCGCACGGCGGCCCTGGCCCAATCTGCATGGTCGCCCATGCCTTGATCGGGCCCTGCAAGCCCAGGCGCCCTGGCGCCTTCGGGGCGAAGCACAACTTCCACGGCTCTGCGCGCTTCGGCAAGTTCTGGTAGGCGATCTGCTGGAGCCTCTCGCAGGTCGGGCCCCGATTCTGCAGAAAGCTGGCGATGCGGGCCTGCTCCAAGGGCCCGGGCGGCTCGATCTCCGTCGGCGTCGGGAGCGTCGGCGGCGGCGTGGTCATCATTGGCGCGGGGCCGCCCGTCGGCGGCGGCCGCGTCACTGGCGGCATCGCGCCCCCCATCACGGGCTGCCCGCTCTTGGCCGCCATCGGCGGCCGCGTCGGCGGACACGTCGCCGGCGGGGCCTCGATGTCGCCCTCGGTCGGCGGCGTGATCGGGCTGACCATCGGCGGCGAGTGGTCCTCGATCTTCGGCTTGATCATCGGCAGCGAGTCCGCGTCCTCGATCTTCGGGCGGATCATCGGCATGAAGTTTGCGCCCTCGATACTTAGGCCGCCCTTCGGGCGGATCGGCTGCAGCGGAGTCGGCGGGCAATGGCGCAGCACGTTGATGAGGGCCGTCAAACGGCGAAGATTCGCGCCTGCTTCTGGGCCCACCATGGGCGGCATAAACGGGCCCGAGAATGAGGATGACGAGCGCGAGCGGCGGCGCCGGTCGGCGCATCGCTCGCGGGACGGCGCGCGAGAGCGCGACCGTCGGCGGCCGAGCTCTCCGAGCTGGCTCATGCATGAATATCACGGCGCCAAAATGGCTACGGAGGCGGAGGAAGCGGGGGGCGGAGGGAGAGGGGGCTCTCTCGCTCGAGACATCCTCAACAAATTCTACAGTTAACAGCTGTTACGCCCGAGACATCCTCCAACTCTGTCAAACAAACGCTTTGTTTGAGACATCCTCAACAACTTATGTAAATCCTGTGGGATCCTACGCGCGCCATCATGAGCATCATCATCGCCATCATCATCGTCATCATTGGTCGTCGTCGTCGTCGCCGCCGTCGTCGTCAGCCGCCTGCCCCCCTCCCCCCCCCCTCCCCCCCCTCCCCCTCCTCCTCGACAACTTATGTCATGCGGGGTCCCGCCCGCTGCTGGGCCTGCGACGGCGGCGGCAACGTAGGCATTCAGGCTCAGGCATTTATGGCTCAATCTGGGGGGTCGTCGCCATCGTCGCGGTCGTCGTCGTCGTCGCCCTTGTCGTCGTCTGCGTCGTCGCGCGACCCGATGCACGGTGGCGGGATGTGCTGATATCCGCCACCGTGCCCTCGAGATTGCCATCTCTCCCGTGGCACGCGCAGCACGTAGTACGCCTGCGGCGGAGGGGCGTCGTGGTCGTCGTCGTCGTCGTCTTTGTCGTCGTCTTTGTCGTCGTCGTCGTTGTCGTCGTCGTCGTCATCGCCTTCCCCCCCGACTCCAGCCCCCCCCTCCTGCGCCCGATCGTCGTCGTCGTCGTCGTCAAACGAAAATACGTTTTCGTTTGACGAAAAGAAATTTTCGTCATTTGACGAAAACGCATTTTCGTGTAAGACGAAGTCATCTTGCGTCGGCCCCCTTAAAGAGCCACAGAATGTTTTAAATCAGTTGTCGGATGACGGGAAGCGTCTTCGAGGTACGAGGAGCAAGCGGGACGTTCTGGCTGAATCCTTGAGTAAATATATATATATATCTTTAACTATATGGGTTGCCGCGCTGCACGGGATGATTCGTTGGCGGATGACGGGAAGCGTCTTCGAGGTACGAGAAGCAAGCGGGACGTTCTGGCTGAATCCTTGAGTAATATATATATATATATATATATATCTTTATATCTATGGGTTGCGGGGCTGCACGGGGGTTTTCGTTGGCGGATGACGGGGAGCGTCTTCGAGGTACGAGAAGCAAGCGGGACGTTCTGGCTGAATCCTTGAGTAAATATAT
>CAUYUJ010017392.1:212766-237496 GCA_963575745.1 Prorocentrum cordatum | reverse complement strand
CCTCCTCCTCCTCCTCCCCCCCTCCTTCTCCTCCTCCTCCTCCTCCTCCTCGTCGTCCTCCTCCTCCTCCACCTCGTCCTCGTACTCGTCCTCGCCTTCGTCCTCGTCCTCTTCCCCGAAGCCGCAGGCCTGCGGGCAGCGGGGCGCGCGGGGGGCGCTGCTGGCGGTGCTCGTGCCGGGGCCTCGGGCCGCCGGTGGCCCCGGGAGGGGTGGCCTCGTCTCTTCGCGCCGGAGAGGAAGAAGCTCTCTTTGTTCGTAAGCGGCGAGGCGGCGCAATCCGCACCAGCGTAACAGCAAGGTGGGGGCACTGACCAGCGAATTGGCCGGCGGGCAGAGAGAGAAGGGGAGGAGGCCGACGAGGAGGGAGGGGCGCTTAGACGCCGAAGACTTGGACGATGAGCAGCCAGCGGGCGGCAGCAGCCAGGAGCGCCGGGCCAGAGCGCGGTGGGCGACCGTGGCGAACCACGGGGGCTAGGTGGGAAGAAGCACGCAGACACATCTTGGATCCGCGCTGAGGCCCCCTAGCGGCGCCTTCAGCGCCGCCCCTGGCGCGATCCGCGCGCCAGGGAGAGGCGCCGTTGCGCGGATCCAAGAAATCCGCGCGGAGTGCCAAAAGTTTATGTTGATGCATTTTTTTGATTGTTCTAGGAAGCGGTACGCATACCTGTACCCCCTCGCCCG
This sequence comes from Prorocentrum cordatum, assembly GCA_963575745.1. NCBI lineage: Eukaryota > Dinophyceae > Prorocentrales > Prorocentraceae > Prorocentrum > Prorocentrum cordatum. The sequence goes on along the minus strand of CAUYUJ010017392.1, from coordinate 236,815 downwards.
TTTTCCCTTTTTTGGGCCTCCTGGGAGGCCCTCATCGCCACCGCTGGATTCGCCCCGGAATCCCGGTCAGAACGTACCCTGGGAGAGGGGCGTGGGGCAACAGTATCTGTACCCTTTGGTTTTCCCCTCAATGTCGATTCCGAGAAAGATATGGGAAGTGGACGGGGGAGACGATACTCCAGAAGCTATGGCACATATCGGGAATCTTGGGATGTCTGTCGGTTCATCTGTGTGTGGCAGTGGGCGCCTTCGTTCGGCCGGTGACCAGCAAGATACGGTGGGGGCGTTTGTTAAGGAATGCGCCCAGGAGGCTGCAGACACTGGAGGACTCCTTATCTGATGAGGGCGGCGGTGATGTCCATGGCCAAGCCTCGATTGGAGTTCCAGTGGCCTCCAGACCCTGGATTCCTTATCTAAGAGTTCCTTGTCCAATGCCCCATACCGTATCGGACCATTTTAAGGCTTCGGCAGTCCCAACTGGCCACAGCAGGCCCCCTGAGGAGCCCAGGGCGGCCTCGGCATCTCAGCCCTTGGGCAGGGGGCGGCGCCCGAGGGGCTGCGCCGGAGGGGGCGGCGCCAGGGGTGCTGCGGCCGCCCGGGACTCCCCGGGGCGCCTCTGGAGGCCAGCCAGGGCTGCCTGTTCGGGGGGGGGGGGGCTGCCCGTGCGCATCCCGAAGCCTTACCACCTCTGGGATCAGGAGAATGATTCGGGTATAGCCAGGACCCCAGGTAAGGGGACCCGGTTAGTAGTAGGGCCCCGGAGCCCCTATATTGGCCAGAATCACCAAACCAGGTCTGCCGCAGCTGGTGTTTTTCGGGTTACGGCGATTCCGGTTAGTGGAACGGGGCGGGGGGGCGTCCCCCAGTGCACATCACTAAACCAGGTCCCACTAAACCCAGTTCTGCCCACGCCCGAACGATGTTGATGAGGAGGGGCGACGTAGCATGTGACGCAAAGCTTGAGCCGCTGCACTGCCGGAGTAAGGAACGGCTCTCGAGCAAGCGGAAGGGCCGCCGCGTGTGGCGTCTCTCGTCTGCACGTTTGGTGCGAGCTCTCACGGGGCTTGGTTGGGCTGTCGTGGCGCTGTTTGGGGTCTCCTGTGGGATACCCTTGGGGTCCTCTGGGGCCCTCTCGGTTCGTCTTGGGGCCCTCTCGGGCTGCCTTTGAGCTCCCCTGGGCCGTCTTGGGACCTCCTGCTCCTCCTCCTGCTCCTCCTGCTCCTTAAGCTCCTCTCCTTCTCCTCCTCCTTCTCTTCCTCCTCCTCCTCCTCCTTCTCTTCCTCCTCCTCCTCCTGCCCTTCATCCACCTGCTCCTCCTGCTCCTCCTGCTCCTCCTGCTCCTCCTGTCTTGGCCGCCTGGGGAGTCTCTTCGGCCCGTCGTGTGGCCACTCTGGGGCCATCTTGGGCCAGCGGTGGCCCGCTCAGGCCGTCCAGGGCTCCTCCAGCGATCAGGAGGGGAAAAAACACACAGACACAAATAATCGCCGATTCCCCGGGAACTATGGGAAAATATTGGAAGTGAGTGGGAAGGCAAAAACCAAGACATATGGGAAAGTATTGGGAAATCCTGTTGTTTCTGTGCGTATCTATTTGTGTGTCCCAGGGCCCCTTCATTCCCCCCGGGCCGTGAAGGATGCTTGTCTTCTGGACCTCCAAGGCCCTTTGGGGGCTGTCGAGGGTCGCGAGTGGTCTGGCAGGGATTCCTACTCTTGGCTCCTCGAGTGCCTCCTGGAGAGTGCCTTGGGGGTGTCTAGGGGCCTCTTTGGATCTGAGTCGTCCTCCCTCCTCCCTCCTCTTTCTCCTCCTCCTCCTCCTCCTCCTCCTCCTCCTCCTGCCTTGGTGACATGCCTGGGCCATCTCGGAAGCCCTGGAGGGACGTCGCGAGCTCCGGGGTGGCGCCCGGCCGCCCAAGAAGCCCCCAGGGAGGCGTCATGCGTGAAGCACCCGTGGCCGTGGCGTTCGCGGGGGTACATGCACATTGTTGCGTCCGCCACGCAGCTTTTTCCCCTTGGTGGCGGCGGCGTTTTCTCCTCCTCCTCCTCCTCCTCCTCCTTCTCTGGCCTCTTGTTTGCCTCATTCTGTTCTGGCCTCGGGCCTTGATGTACGGGGCCGTCGCATTTCTCTGGCCCGCTTCCTCGCTCTTGCACGGCGGTTGTAATATGGTTCGCATTGGACCGTCGACTTTGCAGCTCGGTGGCCGTCATGCCATCCTCGGTCTCCCGCTGAAGCGCAGCTTCACAGTCGCGTTTTCCAGGCCATGCGGTCAAGGTGGTCTGTTGCCTTGCGGGAAAGGAAGGAAGCCTCGCAGTGCATGCAAGTAAGCGTGTCGATGGGGGTTGGGGCTTAGATCAATCACAGCAGTCCTAGCATACAGCACGCGGCAGTCTACCACGCCTCAACCTGCCAATGGGCAAGGTGCTGGCTTCCTGGACAAGAAAGCCAGGCCCCTCTAGGTCTGACCATGTCCCACGGGAGACCCAGGCGATCTAGGTATCTTGCGCCGTACAGCTGTTGACAGCTTGAACTTACAAACGCAGTGCTGGTCTGGGGCAGCGCCCCATGCCAAGTGGGCTCGACATCTGGGTCCCGCGACCACTGTTCGCCACTGTGGCACGCTCGCGCGTTGCTGCAACTGCTACTTGAGCTGCTGCCGATCTCCCAGGCTACCGCCAGCGGGCGCCGAGTGGGTGGCCTTGCCAGTGGAGGCGGGGTCCGCTGGAGGAGGGGCATGCACGGGTCATTTCGGAAAAAGGTACAGTGGAGACCCGTACGTACCAAGAAACACCTTGCTCAATTCCAGGGTGCCCTGTTATTTTGGGTTTCGATGGTTTTGTCATGGAAACCGTGACGTTCCCACAATTGATGTTCTGGGGTCTCAGGGTTGTGTTTCTTGTGGACGGTTTCTTGCGAACTGGCCTCCACTTTACGGCTCGGGCAGGTCTTGGTGCAGCCCTAGTTGCAGAACGGCTTTTGACGTCGGCTTCAACGTGGACGAGCTATATTTGCAGGCATCGCAGCGGCCACACGGGCCACCTCTGCTCACGCGTCGGCATTCGTGAGAAGTGGCGCTTCCTGGAGGCTGCCGGAGCAACGAACCTTGTTTCGACAGCTTGCGTTGAAGTCCAAGGCACTCCTGGAATGAAGCTCTGCTTCCTGATGACACGGCGACGGCGCTTCAGTAGACACGCTTCTGCTGCCGTTGGTCGCTGCGCAAGTCCAGACGTTCCCGCTTATCGAAGACGCCTGCGGCGAATCACCGCCGCCCCCTGCCTTTCTGGAAGCGCTTGCGTGGCCGCAAGTTGGGCCTGAGTTATCGGACCATGTGCTCCCTCAGCTGCATTTGAAGCCTTTCGGGGAACGCGTGAGGAAGGGGAGCATGAGGAGACGAAGGAGAAGGGATTAGGACGAGGAGGAAGAGGATGAGGAGGAGGATGAGGAGGAGGAGTAGGAGGAGGAGGAGGAGGAAAAGAAACAGGAGGACGCCTCTTGGAAGCCTCCTGGGAGCTTCCTGGGGGCGTGTTAGAGGCCTCTTAGGGGCATCCTTGGCCCTTTGGGGGGCTTGTTCGGAGCCGCTTTGGCCGTCTTCGGCCGATCCTGGCCCGTCGAAGCCGTCGGAAGCCGCCTTGGGGGCCTCTCTGGGCCGACTTGAGGCCCTCTCGAGGTGCTTCCGGGCCATCTTGGAGGATGGCGTTTTGGATGCTTCTTGTGCAGTCTGGGGTCCCTCTTGGAGCCGTCCTGAAGATCCTCTTGGCCCGTCCTGGGGCCATCTTGGAGGCCTTTGGGGCCACTTTGGGGCCATCTTGGGGGCCTCTTGGGCCGTCTTGGGCCGTCGGGCGGCCGAAAAGAAGCACATGCCCAAATCCTTCAAAACCGAATGTAATCAATGATTTGGGCATCTGCGGGCCTTCGTGGAGGACCTCTTGGAGGCATCTTTGGGCCGTCGGGTGCCTCTGGGGCAGTCTTGGGCCGTCTTGGAGGCCTCGTGGGTGGGATTGGAGGCATCTCGGACACTCGTGGGCCGTCTAGGAGTCCATCTTGGACCATCTTGGGCGAGTGTGAGGGCCATCTTGGCCGTCTTGGAGGCCCTAGGCCCTCTTGGGCCATCTTGGAGCCATCTGGAACAGGAGAAACCTTCACAATCGGGTCTTCAGGGTGACTGGCGGCATCGGCCGAAGCCCCAGGGGGAGGTCTCTTGGAAAAGAACCAAAACCAAGCCGTACGACGTTCAGCACGCCGGGCACCCCTGTGGCAAGACCACAGGGGGCGGCGGATTGAAGACGCCTACGGCGAATCACCGCCGCCCCCTGCCTTTTGGTTGGAATCGCCCATGCGGCCGAGCGTTGTGGCAAGAGCTCTGCCGAGCTATCGGACCATGTGTTCCCCCAGCCGTCGTGGAAACCCTTCGGGGAACACTTGGGGGAGAATGGCGGGTCTTTGGGGCCTTTGGAGGCTTATCGGGGGCTTCCATGCACGTCTGAGGGCGTGTCTGGCCCGCCTGACGCCGTCGTAAGCCGTCTTGGGGGCCTCTCTAGGCCGACTTGGGGCCCTCTTGGGGTGCTCCAGGGCCGTCTTGGAAGCCATATTGGGCGTCTTGGAAACCTCTTGTGCAGTCTGGGGGCCCTCTTGGGGCCGTCTTGGGGACATCTTGGGCCGAAGGCCTCTTGGGCGATCTTAGGGCGATCTTGGGGGCTCTAGCTAGGGCCGTCTCGGGCCGTCGGAAGGCGGAAAAGAAGCAAATGTCAGACTCCTTCAAAAACCTGAGGCAAATCAATGATGTTGGCCTCTTCGGGCCCGCCTGGAGATCCTCCTGGGGGCCTCTTGGGCCGCCTTGGAGGCCTCCTGGGGGGCCGTCTTGGGCCATCTTGGAGCCATCTTGGGTCGTCTTGGTGGGCTGCTGGCCCGTCTGACGCGGTCGGAAGCCGTCTTGGGGGCCTCTATGGGCCGACTTGGGGCCCTCTTGGGGAATTCCAGGGCCGTCTTGGAGGCCATCTTGGGCGTCTCGGAGGCCTCTTGTGCAATCTTGGGGCTCCTTGGGGCCGTCTTGGGGGCATCTTGGGCCGTTCTGGAGCCATCCTGGAGGCCTCTTGGGCGATCTTGGGGCGATCTTTGAGCTCTTGGGCCGTCTCGGGCCGTTGGAAGGCCGGAAAGAAGCACATGCCAGAATCCCCCGGCACCTGAGGCAAATCAATGATTTTGGCCTCTTCGGGCCTCCCTGGAGGCCCTCTTGGAGGCTTCTTGGGCCTGCACATACACTCCGGTAGGGACCTATGACGAGGGACCTTGGAGGTAGGGCTTGTTGCACCATCGTTGATGCATCTTGCAGCCCTCCCCCCCCTCGAGGGGCGGCGGCACGTCCTCTCTCGTGGCCAGGTCTCTCCTCGGCCCCCGCCCTCGACCGCCCGGCCCCTCGCGCGTGGCTGGGCCATCCCCGCGTGGCTGGGCCTCCTCCTCCTCCTCCTCCTCCTCCTCCTCCTCCTCTTTCCCTCTCCTCCTCCACCTCCTCCTCCTCCTCCTCCTCCTCCTCCTCCTTCCTCCTCCCCCTCCTCCTCCTTCCTCCTCCTCCTCCTCCTCCTCCTCCTCCTCCTCCTCCACCCTCTCCTCCCTCCTCCTCCTCCTTCCCTCCTCCTCCTCCTCCTCCTCCTTCCCTCTCCTCCTCCCCCTCCTCCTCCTCCTCCTCCTCCTCCTCCTCCTCCTCCTCCTCCTCCTCCTCCTCCTCCACCCTCTCCCCCCCCTCCCCCTCCCCTCCTCCTCCTCTTCCTCCTCCTCCTCCTCCTCCTCCTCCTCCTCCTCCTCCTCCTCCTCCTCCTCCTCCTCCCCATCCTCCTCTTCCCCCCTCCTTCTCCTCCTCCTCTCCTCCTCCTCCTCCTCCTCCTCCTCCTCCACCTCCCTCTCCCCTCCTCCTCCTCCTCCTCCTTCCTCCTCCCCCTCCTCCTCCTCCTCCTCCTCCTCCTCCTCCTCCCTCCTCCTCCTCCTCCCCCCTCCTCCCCCTCCTCCCCCTCCTCCTCCTCCTCCTCCTCTCCTCCTCCTCCTCCTCTCCTCCTTCTCCTCCTCCTCCTCCTCCTCCCGTCCTCCCCGATGCCGGCGGTGGCGCTGCCGCAGCGGCCCACCGGGGGCGGGAGTTGCAGTTTAGGACCCGCGAGGCGGGGGCCGCAGAGGACCTGGAGGGAAGCGCTCTCTGGCCGGAGGTCCTCGGCCAGAGGTTCTGCCCCTGGTCGTCTCTCGCGGCCTGTGGGTCGCCCCCTTTTGGCCCGGGCCATAGACAGAAAAGAACGAGCGAGGTCCGAGGGAAGTATCACGCTGACCACGGCTAAGATGTTCACGTTCGTCCTGGTCATGGTCCATGCTGGCCGTCGCCGACTCACGAGGCTTGCCCACGAATCGGCAGTGGCCAAGATTGACGCCGACCAAGATCGGCACCGACGCTTTCGCGCTCAGTCTGTGTCATGGTCTTCTCTCTCTCTCTCTCTCTTTCTGTCTCTCTCTCTCTCTCTCTCTTTCCTTCTCTTTCTCCTCTCTCTCAGGAAGACAATGATCGGGTTGGGAGGATGGGGCTAGGAGAAACGACGATATCATCACCCATAGGCGGCCGAAGGTATCTTTCCTTGCATCTGGACGCTATCGCTCATGCCCTTCATCCTCCCAACCCCTTCATGCCAACACGATCATTGTTCTCCTCACTCTCGCCTTCCTCCACCTGGCCCAGGGCGGAGCAACCAAAAAACACGAGCGCGGTGGCGCCGCCGAGCCCGAGACGAGCCCAAGCCCCCGAGCCCGAGCCCCCCCCATGGCGGGCCCCCCAGGCCGCCGAGCCCGCCCCCGAGCCTCCGAGCCTCCTCCTCGATCCTCTTCCTCGATCCTCTCCTCCTCCTCCTCCTCCTCCTCCTCCTCCTCCTCCTCCTCCTCCTCCTCCTCCTCCCTCCTCCTCTCCTCCTCCTCCTCCTCCTCCTCCTCCTCCTCCCTCTCCTCCTCCTCCTCCTCCTCCTCCTCCCGCTCCTCCTCCTCCTCCTCCTCCTCCTCCTCCGCCTCCTCCTCCTCCTCCTCCTCCTCCTCCTCTTCCCCTCGAGCCCGAGCCCCAGCCCGAGCCCTCCGCGCCCGAGCCCCCAGCCGAGGCCCTGACCCCTGGCGGGCTGCCTGCCCGTGGCCACGCCGCCCCGCGGGCAGGGCTGCCTGCCCGAAGGGGGCCGCCGCGCTGCGGCCGCTGCGGGCCGCTGCGGCGGGCTGCCTGCCGCACGGCGTCTGTCGGTGCGGGGCCGCGCGCTGCGGCTGAGGCCCGCCAGCCGTCGCAAGCGGGCGCCTGCGGGGCGCGAGCGCTTGCGGGGCGCGAGCGTGCGCACCCCGCGGCCACCGCGGCCAACGCTTCCTGCTCCTTCTCCTCCTCTTCCTCCTCCTCCTCTTCCCGCTCCTGCTCCTCGCTCTGCTGCTTCTCTTCCTCCTCCTCCTTCTCCTCGTCCTGCTCCTCTTCTCCTCCTCCTGCTCCTCCTCCTCCTGATCCTGCTCCTCCTCCTCCTCCTCCTCCTTGTCCACCTGCTCCTCGCTCTGCTGCTGCTCCTCCTCCTCCTCCTCCTCCTCCTCCGTATCCATTTTGGCTCAAGTCCGTAGCGTTGGCTCGGACTTGACATTTTGGCAGGAGGGAATCGACGGCCCTCACCGCTCCCGCACCTCCCCAGAGCCTGCCCAGGCTGGAGGTGCCGCTTTCCTGCACCACGCTTTCCACGTTCGGGACCGTACCTCCCGATCTCCTTTCTACTTCCTGTACGGCTGGCCCATGGGAACAGATGATTCTGCTCCACCTTGGCGAGACTGGTCAGCGAACAAGAAGGCAGCGGTCGTCCGTCGCAAGCCTAAGCGGCCCCCTCCTTCTGGACCGACGTGGCGTTGTGGACATTGCGGCTGCTCTCGCAACGAGGAGCGGTGGCAGTGGTGCAAACATTGCTTCTCACCACGCAAACCAGAGCCTGGGTGGACTTCTCCTGCCCAGTGGGGGCCGTCTTGGGGCGGACGGTCGTGGGCAGACTCGAAGGCACCGCCGAGCCAGCCTTTGGCAGTTGGGCTGCAAGCTGGTGGGCCTCATGCTGCTCCTCCTGCTCTGGCGTGGACCAGCCTCGACGGCCTGGACAGCAGCGAGCTCGCCTCCTTGCTCGCCATCGCCACCAAGACTGGCGACAAGAACCTCGCCAACCGTGTCCAAGGCCGCATCACTACCCTGTCCAAGCCGACACCGCCTGTCGTGGAGAAGCCCATGGAGCAGCGATTGGCAGATTCTCGCAAGGAGCGGGATAAACTACTGCAGCGCCTCTCCCGTGAGCTCGACAAGCATGACAAGTGGCAGGAGCAGCTACGTGAACACGAGAACCACCTCCGTGAGCTTCGTGCCGAGCTGGAGATCATGGACGCCCAGCACGCGGAGCTGGCCAACAAGCTGGCCACAGGTCCTCCTGCCCAGACGGCTCCCAACAGGATCAGCCTCCAGGACTTGGTCTCTGGCAAAGTGGACACCCTGGACTTCGACTTGGGCCTCTTGGCCGAGATGCCTGATGGACTGGAGCTCGATGCTGAGGACAAGCAGCGCATCGAGGAGCGCACCGCGCAGCTTCGCGAGGCCTTGGCCTCCAAGGCCAAGGACTTGTTCTCCACTGCCATGGAGGAGGCCAAGCGGGTGGTCGACGAGCACGAGGCGCAGAAGGCACGCCTTATCGCCAAGAAGCGGCGAGTGGCAGACGACGGACCTGAAGCGCAGGCCCGACCTGGTGCGGCCGACAACGGAGAGCAACCAGCGGCTACTGCAGGGTCTGGAGGTACTGCTGCCTCCCAAGGAGTGGCAACCGCTGCGCCCGCAGTCCCCACCCAGCAGGAGCGCTTCGCCTCCGTCCGCGACCGCTTGGCCAAGCTTGAGCGGGGGGGTGTCGCGCAGGTCGCGCCAGGTGAGGGGTGAGATTTCGAGTGTCCCTCTAGGGGTCCTGCGTCTCATCTCACGGACCCCAGCGTTCCAGTGCTACCCAGGCTCAGACATTCCGTATGGATGTGCACCACACATACTACAGCAAGCATGTGCTCCCATTGGTCGAGCTATGCTGGTTGACGAATTCTACAATGAAGTTACCAGCCTTGTGATCAAGGTTCGCAAGCAGATGGGATGGCCTCAGCAGTCATCGCAGCCGATGCCCGATGCTACTCCGTCTACGTCTGCTCCATCAGCGTTAGCTACGTGGTCTGCTTCGGGTACCTCGACGGCAGCTTCGCGGGCAGGTTGCGCCTTGGGCGCAACCGGTGCTGGTGGTCCCTCGTCCCCACTGGAGCCCGATGCAGTTCAAGAAAAACGCATGTCAGGACATCATGATACGGCCAAAGATTCACACGTAACGCGGCATCCTTTTTGGACGATCCCGTCTTGCAGCAGTGTGCTCCTCCGACTACCTTAGCCGAAGTTCGAGCTGCTAGATGCCAGGACATGGACGACTCCGACGTTGACCCCTTCGACGCGCTGGACCAGCAGCTGAGCTGGGCTACGTTGCTCACTCACCAGTGGATGGGGAGTCTCATATGGGATGCAAGCCTGTGAAGCTCCCTTCCTCGTCGCCGCCCCCTGCTGGCGATCAGAATGCGTCTGGGCGTAAGCCTCAGGAGGCTGAAAGGAGCCTCGGGGCGCGACGGGGGGTGGTTCAGAGAGACCCTGAGGGCCCTGCCATCGGTGAACCAGGTTCACCACGCCAACCCTGGGGCTCCGAGTCTTGGGCGGCCTCTGATGAGGCTTCGGGTCCCTCGGCCCGTCTGACCAGAATGAGCCAGCCGTGTGGCAGCATCGCCAGTCAGCAGACCATGCCACCCTCCTGTTCGCAAACATCACGGAGTGGGGCTCCAAGGTGCGCAGCTTCGTCAATAGCCACAAGGACGCCTACCCCATCGTTGGATTAGTGGAAACGCACCTGCCAGCCACCAAGTGTGCCCGCTGGACTGAGGAGATGAGGAAGGATGGCTGGCGTCTTTCTTTCAGAGCTGGCTTCGATTCAGGTAAATCTGACACGGGCATATCGGCTGGTGAATGGATACTTACGCGATGCCACTTAGCTGCCACACAGTTCGATCGATTACGTGACCAAGCGATTGCAGATTGCAGAATGGATCCGTTCAAAGGTTTTTCAGCCACTACGCTGCATTTGAAATCAGGCAACTTGATTTATATCGCTGCTTATTTGCTGCCGTCCAATGGCCTGGCACATTATAACAATGAGGTGCTGGTGGCTCTTGGGGCCTTCACCAAGGCACTCGCCGATCCTTGGGTGATAGCTGCAGATTGGAACAACGAGCCCCAGACTCTCATTGATAGTGGATGGGTGGACCGACTCCGCGGCAACATTATTCTTCCAGATTGCAAGTTCACCTGCGACAAAGGCCAAGGTCGCATGTATGAATACGCCATTGTGTCACGCCAACTCGCCACGGACCGCATCAAGATACGACAGGTACTTGCGGTTCCTTGGGAAACTCACTGTGCCCTTGCGATTGATATCTTGGACGCCAAGAAGACGTGGTGGCATCGTTCTTTGGAAGTTCCTGCACCCTTACCCCGAGCTTGCAGGCCTCGCAAGGCCCCTGACCCACAGAGTAAGCGCTCGCAGGAACGACAGCAAGTTCACGATGCGCGACGGCAGGAGCTACCTGACGACCTGAGAGCAGCCTTTGACGACCTCCCGTCACAGGAAGCTACCCCTGAGGAGCCACGTGCGCAGTTCAAACTTGACCAGGATGCTTGGCGCAGCATTGGCGACACGCTTACTGATGAAGTTTACAAGCCAGCCACGGCAGCAGCTCAACTTCACACCAGTGCTCTACCAGCTTGGCGCCCCGCTCAGCGTGCTGCACTTGATCAGAGATATGGCCGCTGGGTCACTACGTTGGAGCGTGCGATCTTGGAGGTCAGTGACGTTGAGGACCCGAACAAGCACAGTGGACGGGCACATGGGTATTCGATATCCTGGAGGAAGATGCGGCCTGCTCCTGGTAGACCTCATATGTGCGACCCCATCGCAGAATGGTGGGGAGTATCCTCCACGTTGCTTACTCGGGGATTGGCTTTGCAGAAGTCTGGTAAAGACCCTACTGAAGCGCAGAAGTGTCTGGAAGGCTTCTGCGCTATGTGCACCAGGCTGGACGACACCAAGCGGCAAGAGTACTTTGGCAAGAAGGCCCTCAGTGTTGACATAGACACTTGGCAGGCACCGGCCAAAAGCGCACCGAGTTTAGATTTGGTACAGCTTCAAGATTTACTGGAATCCACGCACGCTTGGGCAGATAGGGCACAAGGCAGATCCTTGGTCAAATCTCGTCAAGCATTTATGGACTGGGCCAAGCTGATGTGGTCCAAGAGCCCTGGAGCAGTGCATCGTCATGTTCGGCATCCTCCTCCAGATCCACTGCCGCGAGAAATATTACGAGATGGTGCATGCACGGCTGACCCTTGCGTGCTGATACGCACCAAGAAGGATTTCTGGCAGAACGTTTGCGCGGAATTTCATGACACGCGTGAGCAGTTGCTTTGGACCTTGGAAGGCATCGCTCGCGACGCTCGGGACAACCCTCTTCCTCCACTTATTGAAGGTCAGGTGGAATCTGTTATTCGCAGACAGGCCCCCAACAAAGCCAGAGGAGTTGACGGACTGGGGCCAGTTGACCTTCAGCGCATGCCCCCTGCAGGACTGACGGAACTTACTTGTATCTTGAATCAAGTGGAGCTGGACCAGACGTGGCTGACTTCTCTTTTGGCAACGATATGTGCGGTCATTCCCAAACCTGCAGGGGGATCGCGTGTCCTGGGAATGCTGTCTCAGTGCTGCAAAACCTGGAGCCAGGCCAGGAGCTCGATCACGTCTCAATGGTCAGATGGGCTCTCTGCTTTCTGGGACACTGCCATACGTGGCAGCAGTGCGCTGCGCGCTGCGATGATGCGCGGCCTGATGGACGAGGCGTCAGCAACTTTTAGAGTTTCTTCTGCCACGGTGTTGTTAGACACCGCCAAGTTCTACGACTCGATCTCGTTCACACTGTTGATTGTGGCAGCCCGTGGCCTCGACTTTCCGCCAACTGTTGTGTTGATGGAGGTGCTGCTGTTCATGTCGCCGCGCATCCTCAAGGAGGGCTCGGTCATCAGCGATCCGTTCTGCCCAGGAAGGTCGATCGTCGCAGGCTCGTCGCACGGTGTGTGTCTTGGAAAAGTATTCTTACACTCTGTGCTGGATGCAGCACACAGGCGAGCCCCCCAGGCCTCCTTGTGGACTTTCGTCGACGACACTGTGGGGCGTTCAGAAGGCACTCCTGAGACAGTCGTTTCTGAGATGCAAGGCCTAGCGGATGCGTGCTCGGAAGGTTTCAGAGCTAAACGATTGACGGTCTCGGACAAAACGGTTGTCTTGGCGTCGTCTCCTGAGCTCGGCAAGCGCGTTGTTAGGATTTTCAGAGCCCGAGGGATGCCTGCCAAGTATGCTCCCACTGGTGTCGATTTAGGTGTTGACACCGCGGCTGGTCGATTCAGAACTCGTAAGAAAGCTAGGCAAAGGATGACCAAGGCCAGCGGTAGGTTTTCTCGGATTTTAAAGATGAGGCGACTTGCAGGCTTGCGGAAAGTCACTCAAGGCGCTTGGCGCACGGGTGCCTTGCCTCAGGCCAGCTACGGTCACCAAGTGATGGGTATGCCACCGAGTCAGGTCCTCCTTTTAAGGCGACAAGCTGCTCGCACGGTCTCTGGCAACAGCAAAGGTAAGTGTTTAACCACGGTGCTGCAGGCCGTGCTGGGAGATGGCGACCCAGCCTTGGAGGTCAGGCGCCAGCTCGTTGACTCGTGGCTCCAGCTCTGGAAACGATTTCCAGCTCTCCAGCCTCGCATCCGCCGTTCCTGGGGGTTGGTCAGGGCGCAGCTCGACAAACTGGGCCCTCGGCGCTGGCGAGGGATTCGTGGTCCCATAGCCGTTGTCCAGGCCACGCTGCTTGACGCTGGCTGGGAGCCTGGCGAGCCAGACCTCTGGGAACGGCCGTCTCACTCGAATCACGCTTGGAGATTTCCGAGGCCAGGCGATCCCCACTTTGAATTGTTGGCGCTTACAGACCACACAGACTTGTTATATGAGTTTGTTTCTGATTTAAGAGCAGGCCTCTGGCAGGGCGCTGCGGAGCACGAAGGAGGCACTTCGCTCAGTGAAGGAGCCGACCTCCTCCCGCTTTCTCAGGAACTCCGTCGGTTCGAGTCTCGGGGCCAAGCCGATCTTTGGGGCCTCACTTTGTGCGTGGCCTCTGGAGGCCAGTGGCCACGGCAGCGCCAAGCTGACAGTGGCTACACGGTTGATGTAACTTGTCCAAGGTGCAAGAAGGCTCCTGAGACATTGTTTCACCGAATATGGCAGTGCGAATGCAACGTGGATCACCCAGACTTTGACAGCACTCAGGCCTTGTGCACTCAGGCGGCTGCACAGTGGGAAGCCGATCCTTCGTTGTGGCTGAGAGGCGTGCCAGCGAGAGATCTCGCCTGCCCCCACTTCCTTGACCCCCTTGAGCCTGCTCCGAACATGTACCATGGCACCTCTCGGTTGTCTGAGGCCTGCGTCCAGCCTGGCCAGGACCCACCCTATTTCTTTGGGGATGGATCTGGGGGTAAGTACAGTAACGACCCCCGCAGGCGCCGCTGTGGTTCAGGAGTTGCTCTGATCAGTCAGGCTTCTGATGGCTCTTGGGAGCCTGTTTGCGGGGTCTCTGCCCCCCTCCTTGGGCCGCGGCAGACTGTGCCGCGCGCGGAGATAGCTGCGCTCGCTATTGCCCTGGAGGAAACCACGGGGCCCATCATATATGTAACTGATTGCCAACCAGTTCTCGATGGATGGCGCGCTGGTCGAGCCCACGGCAAGCTAGGCCCAAATCAGGATTTGTGGTGCAGGGTGGCGGTGGCGCTTCGTAGCAGGGGTGAGGCTGAAGTGCAGATCGTGTGGACGGCCGCCCATCTTGAGGATACGGGCAGTGAGCTCACTGATTGGCAAACTTTCCTCACCTCGGGTAACGTGTGCGCTGGCGATTTTGCAGGTAAAGCCGCGGAGCAAGGCCTGCAGTTGTACACCCAGCAGCCTGTGCCCAAGACTGATATGTATGATTGTATTGCCCATTTTGTGAGACGCCGAGCCAGGCGCGCGTTGGTTTCTGCCCTGCAGGTCGATCCCTGGCAGGCGACTAGGTTGGGCAAGCAGCGTGTGCCTCCTCCCTCCCAGCAGACTCGAGCTCTCACTGACACCTCGCACGACTGCGAGCAGTATGGGTCGAAGTGGAGGTGCAAGCGATGCTGTCAGGTCGTCCCGTCCTCACAGCTGCTCAGATTTTGTGCCTTGTCCTGCCCTGGTCTTTTCCCAGCCGAAGTTTCGGTCGCCTCGCAGTGGTCGAAGTTCGTTCGTCGGCGAGGGGATGTCTGCATTGGCACAACTCTTGCGCACAGCACTCATCTTATACATCTCTGGCCTGAATTTTCCTTGCATTTCTGTTCACAGTGCGGCATGACTGCCACGATTGATGGCAGGTGGCTCGCCCGTAAATGCACGGCCCCCACCCCCAAAGGAGCTCAAAACCTTACGCGTTTAAGTAAGGGTTTGTTTCCCTCGCACAAAGGGCCCCCGCTTGTCATCCAGCAGATCCGCGCTGGGAGAGCGGCCGAGGCGGCCAACAGTGCGAGGAGAGCTCGGGGGGAGGAAGAGGCCAGTCAAGAAGAGGGCGGAGGGGGTGGAGCGTCGTCGTCGGTCGGGGAAGGGAGCGAAGCGAGTGTGCTGCGCGACGCGCGTGCTCTCTCGCGCGCGCCGCCCCCGCCCACGGCGCTGGCGGCGCTGGCGGCGCTGGTGGCGGGCAGGCGGGCCGCAGCGCCCGCCCCGCCCGAAGGGCGGCCCCGCGCGCGCCGCCCGACCTTCCTTCCTCACCGCGGGGACTCTTCTTCGGATTAGTCCCCGCCCAACTCGTTTTGTCTTGCCTGGACGTCGTCCCTTCATGGTTACTTCTGGTTGCTCCTCCTTCTCCTCCTTCTCCTCTTCCTCTCCCTCCTCCTCCTCCTCCTCCTCCTCCTCCTCCTCCTCCTCCTCCTCCTCCTCCTCCCTGGATCCTCGACCCTCCGTCCTCCTCGCGTTCGGTTTCTCGATCCTTGACCTTCGATGCTCATCCTACTCCACCCCGTTGGGTGTCGCAGTCCTGCTTAAGGCTTAGGCGCCTGAGGGGTGCAAGGCGGTTCTCTTTCAAAGCGGGGCCCTCGCCATTCTGGCAGGTCCTATGGCGCTGGTCTTATCAGGGGGACTTATTGCAGTGATCAGGGCGACTTGTAGAGACGCGTGAGGGTGGGGACTTGGGGCGGGGCAGTGTGTTGCAGCATCGCTGATACATCTTGGGTTTACTCTGGTAATCCTTCTTCTCGATCCTCGTTCCTCGAACCACTCATCGAGCCTCCTCCTCCTGCTCCTCCTCCTCCTCCTCTCCTTCCTTATCCTGCTCCTCCTGCTCCTCCTCCTCCTCCTCCTCCTCCTACCCATATTTTGTCTTCCCCCCCACTTCCAAAATTTTCCCATATTTTCTGGGGAATCGACGACTAATTGTGTCTGTGTGTTTTTTTCCCTCCTGAGTCTTGTGCCGCACTGGAGCGGTGTTCCGAGACTCCCTCGTGTGGAAAACAATACAAAAAAACGGCGGAGGATTTTTCGCTATTGTCAGCCTCCGGGGGCCCTTAACAGGCCTTGGGGCCGTCAAAAAACGCCTCGGGATGAAAAACCGGTCCCCGGGAAGGGATCCAGACTTCGGATGGCCACGCCATGACAAACAAAAACATGATGTCGGGGGTCTGGTCTTTTTCCCCTCAGGAAAAAAGGAAAGGAGTGGACCGCGCGGGGAGATTTTCGGCTGCTTCTGGTCACTGGACCGCGGACCGAGGGAGGATCGAGGATCGACAGTCGAGGGCCGAGGCCCTGGGAATCGTCATCGTCTGGTGTGCTGGTGGTGCTTCCCAGGGGCGGCTGGCGATGCGGATGGCGCGGCGGCCGAGGCTCTGAGCGGCTGGGTCGGCGGCCCGCTGCGCAATGGGTCCTCCCAGGCGGGGTCGGGGCAGACGGGGGGCCAAGACCGCCGAGGCATCGCAGACGCGTGGGCATCGCACTCGAGGCGAGCATCGCTGCCACTGCAGCGCGTGACTGCACACGCACTCTGCATGACTTGGCTGCAGGCGCGCATGCCTCCGTGGGAATGCATCTCGTGTGCGCGACAGCCCGGTGAGCGAGCCGTAGCCGCCGAGGCTCGGAGCTAGAAGCCACCAGGCACGTCTTGCAGCCAGATGGGCAGCATCGCGCCACCGCGAGCCTGAGAGCTCTTCGGCTCCATTTGTGTGCATTTACTTGTGTGTCCCAGGGCCCCTTCAAATACCAAACACACCTCGACACAGCTCACGGTCGGGGGCCCGCCCGCGGTGGGGGGCCGCGCGACGGGGCGGCTACGCGGGGCGCGTGCGCTCTCGGGGGCCACGCCGAGCCACCCCGCTGCCCTCGGGGCCCAGGCTCCCGGGCCGGGCGGCCGGGACAGCGGATCGAACCCTGCCAGACCAGACCCTCACCTTCCACCTCCTCCTCCTCCTCCTCCTCCTCCTCCTCCCGCCTCCTGCTGCTGCTCCTCCTCCTCCTCCTTCTCCCTGAACCCGGTTCGGGGAAACCCAAACATCCTCCGAGATGATTTTTGAACATCGCGGCCCCTTCCCCATGGGCCAATGGGCTGGAGTCCGCAGCCGATCGAAGGCCGAGGACCAGCCCTTCGACGACATGATCTGTTGAGTATGAGCTAGAGATCGATTCTTGATAGCCCCGCGGCCCGATCACGGGCCTCTGGAGGATGCCATCGAGGAACACGCCCATATTCAACAAGTTGTTGAATATGGATGTGCTCCTCGGTGAACACTGTGATGGACGTGTTCCTCGATCAACAATGTGGACGTCGTTGAATATGGACGTGGTTGAATGTGGATGTTGTTGAATATGAGTTGTTGAATCAACAACTCACATCGTCAAAGATCTGGTTCTCGGCCCTCGACTGGCTGTGGGAAGGTCGCCGGCGGGCGCGGCCCAGGCCGCTCATTCATCTGCCCGCGGCAAGCCCCGCCACCGCGCCAGTCGAGCTGCCTGCGGTTCAGGAGGGCTGTGGCGGACGACGGGGATGAACAACATGATGATGATGATGATGATGATGATGATGATGATGATGATGATGATGCTGATGATGCTGAAGATGATGATGATGATGATGATGATGATGATGACGATGATGATGATGATGATGATGATGATGATGATGATGATGGTGATGGAGATTGTGATGGATGTTGTGATTTCGATGGCAATGGTGATGATGATGATGCTGATGATGCTGATTGTGGTGATGATGGTCGTGATGATGATGATGGTGATGCAGATGATGCTGATGATGGCGATGGTGGTTATAATGGTGACGGTGATGGGTATGGTGATGGCGATGGTGATGATGATGATGGTGATGATGATATTGATGATGATGATGATGATGATGATGATGTTGATGATGGTGATGGTGATAGGGAACATAATGTTGATGGCGATGGTGATGATGATGGTGAGGATGATGATGGTGGTGGTGGTGATGATGTTGCTGTTGAGGATGGAAACGGTTGTGATGGTGATGGCCCTGGTAACGGCCCGCGGTAACGGCGGTGAAGATTATGACAATAATGCTGATGTTGATGACGACGACGATGTCGATGATGATGTTGATGATGATGATGATCATGATGGCAATGATGATGATGCTGATGATATCGGTGGTGGTGATGATGATGACGATTTTGATGGTGATGGTGATTGTGATGGCCATGGTTATGCTGATGGCGATGGTGTTGTTGATGACGTTTCTTCTGATGGTGATGATACTCATACTGATTGGGATGGACATGTCGATCGTAATGGAAATGGTACTGGCAATAGTTAGGATGATGGTGATGATGATAATGGTGTTGGTGGTGATGCTGATGCTGCTGTCGAGGATGATGACAATGGTTATGGTGATGGTGATGGTGATGGCGATGATGATGGCGATGCTGATGATCATGACGATGCTATTGATGATATGATGACGATGCTGAGGATGATGCTGCCGATGATGGAGATGGTGATGATGATGATGCTGATGATGCTGATATGATAATGTTGATGCTGATTACGACGATGATGCTGATGATGCTAGTGATGATAAGGTGATGATGGTAGGGATGGTGATGGTGAAATCGCCGATGATGCTGTTGCTGATGCTTCTGAGGCTGATGAGAATGATGACGACGATGATGATGATGCTTCTGATGCTGCTGATGATGGTGATGGTGCTGGTGATGCTGATGATGCTGATGATGATGCTGCTGATGATGATGCTGATGCTGCTGCTGCTGATGATGATGATGATGATGATGAGGGTAATGATGGATATGATTGTGCTCATGATGATGCTGCTGAATAGGTTGATTGATGGTGATGATGATGATGGTGATGATTATGGGCATGATGATGGTGCTGATGCTGCTGCTGTTGCTGATACTGATAATGATGATGATGACGATGACGATGACGATGACGATGACGATGATGATGATGATGATGATGATGATGATGATGATGCTGATGCTGCTGATGCTGGTGCTGATGATGATAATGATGATGATGATGATGATGATGATGATGATGATGATGATGATGATGATGATGATGATGATGATGATGATGATGATGATGATGATGATGGAGAAGGAGAAGGTGGAGGAGGAGGAGGACGGCTGCCGGACGGCTCTCGGCCCGAGGGGGAGGCGGCCCCCCTCGGCCGCCCGCTCCGACGCGCGCCGCCCGCGCGCGCACCGCCCGCGCGCGCGTCAGCCGCGGCGGCGCCGGAGCCCGCCATGGAGGTGCGGCGAGTCGTGCGTCCGTCCGTCTCTGCGCCCGCCGGTGCTCGTCGGCGTGGGCGGCGGGGGCGGGGAGGGAGGAGGGGATCGCTCCCCCCTCCAGCGTCCTCCGCCTCCTCGCCCCGTCCTTCCTCCTCGCTCCTCCTCCTCCTCCTCCCCCTCCTCCTCCTCCTTCTCCTCCTCCTCCTTCTCCGCCTTCTTCTCCTCCTCCTCCTCCTCCTCCGCCTCCGCCTCCGCCTCCGCCTCCGCCTCCCCCTCCGCCTCCGCCTCCGCCTCCTCCTCCTCCTCCTCCTCCTCCTCCTCCTCCTCCTCGGCCGCCCTTCTCTTCTCTGGCAGGGGGCGCTCCTCCTCTTCCTCCTCCTCCTCCCTTTCTCCCCCGCCCCCTGTCACGGGAGGCGGGTCTGGAGGAGGCGGCAGGGCAGGGAGAGCAGCGGGCCAGTCGAGGGCGAGGCCAGCGATGGCGGGCGAGGGATGGCGGGCGAGGGAGGAGGGCGAGGGAGGAAGGCGAGGGGGATGGGGGAAAGCGCGGGGCGAGGCGTCATGCAGTCCAGGACGAGGCGAGGGAGGGGGGCGATAGGTGGGCTTTACGTCCGTGAGGCCGTGGCCCCTTCTCCTGGCCCTGTCCCGGGAGGCCCCCGGCCGCCGCGGCCTGGATCCTCCACCTCGGAGGGCCCTTGCCCGAACTGTGCATTGGAAGAGGCCAAGGGGTCGTCGCTCTGCGAGGAGGAGCAGGGGGGAGACGATGCTGGGGAGCAGGAGGAGGAGGAGGATGAGGAGGAGAACAGGATGCGCAGGAGAAGGAGGAGGAGGATCAGGAGTACACGGATGATACGAAGCATGAGGAGGAGCAGGAGAAACATGATGAAGTTGTTTCTGATGGTGACGACGATTATGGTGATTGTGATGATGATGTTGATGATGATGATCTTGGTGTCATTGCGAATGATGATATGATGGTAATGGTGATGGTGATGGTGATCTGCGGTTCCGAAAATGGTGGTGGTGAGGTTGTTGTTGCTGTGGAGGATGATGGCGATTGTGATGGTGATGTTAGTTTTGATGGTGGTACTAATATGATGACCACGATGGAGATGATGATGCTGATGGTTATGACGACGATGCTGCCGATGATGGTGATGGTGATGACGAGTGTTGTCGGCATGCTAATGGTAATACTGAAGATGTTAGTGATGATCATGATGAGGATGAGGATGCGGATGATGATGCTTATATCAGGATGATGATGTTGATGATGCGGATAATGATGCTGATGATGATGACGATGACGAGGGCTGGCAGACGGGTTAAGGGGAGCCCAATAAGAGGGACTCCAATAGAACGTCAAAAGAGCGGGAATTCGAATTGACACTTCGCGCTCTCCGCCCCAAGATGGCCCCCGAGACCGTCGGCAGGCCCCCAAGGGGCCCACCAGAAGCCCCAGGAGGCCGACAGCTTTCCAAATCAGGACCCAGGAGGCCCCCCAGAGGCCCCAAGACACTCCCCAAATCGCCTCCGAGAGGCTCCCGAGCGGCTTTCCAAGAGACGCCCCCCAGAGGCATTCAAGCGGCCTCTGGCCCACAATCCAGGTGCGGATGTGGGGTCTTGCGGAGTACAGTGCCCTCGTTGCGCAGCCTGCACTTTGCAAGCGAGAATGTCGCTCTGCACGCGCGTTCCAAGTTGTGTGGCGAGCGCCGAAGCGGCGAACACACAGAGGGTAGAAGGAAGGGAGGGGATGGGAGGAAGAAGGAGGAGGGGAGGAGGAGGGGAGCAGACAGGGACCAGTGCGCGGCGGGCCTGCAAGCACCACCACCCCCGACCTGCAGGTGCGCCTTTCGGGCACCTGCGGCCTGAGCGACGACCATGTGGTCTCCATTAGCGCGGGGACCACGCGCAAGCTGTCCACGGCGGGGACGCTGCTGAAGAAGCCGATGAGGCTCGCCACCGCCAACGCGAAGCAAACGTCAGAGGAGGACAAGGTACCCATACAGCTACCCTTCATCGTTTTCCCCTTTTTGGGCCTTGTGGGAGGCTTGTGGCTAGGTGTGCATACGCCACATGCGGGCCCTTCGGCCTCGTTCAGCGTCGGCAGCGACCTGCCGTCTCTGTGGCCAGTTGGTTCACCCGCGGCCGCAGTGGAGAACGCAGGTGGCCCAGTGCCACGAGGTTTCGGGTTAGGGTCGGGTCGGCCAACCCTAGCCTCCCTCGTTAGCCTTGTGATTGTCCTCGTGGTCGTTATCGTGGTCGTGGTCGTGGTCGTGGTCGTGGTCGTGGTCGTCGTCGTCGTCGTCGTCGTCGTCGTCGTCGTCGTCGTCGTCGCCGTCGTCGCCGTCGTCGTCGCGCGACCCCCTGGCTCCGACCGGCCTGCGCGCCTCTGAGGACACCATGTGCCAGAATCCTGCGCATCTACACCTGCCCCGGCCAGGCCGGTTCTGGGCAGGCCCATCCTGGGCCCTGGATCGGCGTCTTAGGAGGAGGAGGAGGAGGAGGAGGAGGAGGAGGAGGAGGAGGAAGAGCCACGCGCAGAGGGGGGCATGGGGGAGGGGGGAGGCTTCTCAGAATCACCCCTGCTCCTTAGAAGGCGCGGGCCTGCTTTGTGGATGTATGGCTGGCGCCTTTTAAGCAGCAGCCTCCTTCTAAGAAACGCTCCCCCTCCTCTTCTTCCTCCTCCTCCTCCTCCTCCTCCGCCTCTGCCGCCTTGTGCGCGCGGCCAATGTACGCCGTCGTGCCCAAGCCAGGAAGGCAGACACACCGATCCTGGGCCCGGGAGGGGCCCGGCCAGGACGGGTGCAGGAGTCTCGTTTGGGCTCCCTCCTGGCCGCGCTCGAGGGGCAGGGCGCGGCGTGACTGGAGCGGTGCAATGCAGATCTCTTGGGGTCAACTTTTCCCCTCCCCCCCCGTCGTCGTCGTCGTCGTCGTCGCCGTCGTCGTCGTCCTCCTCCTCCTCCTCCTCCTCCTCCTCCCGCTCCTCCTCCTCCTCCTCCTCCTCCTCCTCCTCCTCCTCCCGCTCCTCCTCCTCCTTCTCCTCCTCCTCCTCCTCCTCCTCCTCCTTCTCCTCCTCCTCCTGTTTGTCCTGCCAAATCATGCTTCCACGTCGCGCCCCGAGGCGTGTCGGCAGGGCGGGCTGGGCGTTTCGCGGGAGACTTCTTCACCGCTCGTGATCCTGAGGCGGAAACTCTGCATGAGCTTCACGGATGTAAGGCGGGCCGTTTTCAAAACGCGTGTCTCGCCTCAGCGCCTTCGCGCAGTCGCTGTCACGAATTGCAGGGTTTTCGCGAAGGGAGCCCGGGTGGCTTTCGACGTGTGGCTCTCCCTTCACCGCCGCGCACACTCGTGCTGAGCAGAACTGCCAGAGCTTCACGGATGGAGGGCGGTTCTTTTTCAAAATGTAGTTCTCGCTTTAACGCCGCGCGCATTCGTTTTAATTGTTTGCAGCAGTTTTAAGGAGTCACATGGTTAACATCACCCAGAAGTTGTGTTTTGGTATGATGTCGGACTGTCAGGGCGCAACCGTTACGTTGTTTCGCGCTGTTGAATTCCAAGGAACTGTGTGTTGGCGCGATCCAGGATCGCCAAGACGCAGCAGTCATGGTGCGTCGCGGCGTTGAAGTCCCATGAATGGTGTTCAAACGGTTGTCTTCCAACGGGGCATTTACCTCAGTGAAAATGAATCCTTGTAGGGTCCTGTAAAGAAGGAGCTTCGAGGGAGGGTGTGTTGCAATGTCGTTGAGGAGTCTTGGGTTCACACTGGTCCTCCTCTTGCTCCTCACCTGGCGAGTGAAACACGCCAGAGGATTCGCCGGAGGGGGGGGTCCAGCGCCGACCCAAGCATCCCACGCTGCACCGCATAGATTGCACCGTGCGCAGACTTGAAACGCTGAGCTTGCACCACCTGTACTTTATCACACAGGCTTGCACCACGTAGAGTGGAACACATTGCTCACACCACATCGGTTACAACAGTTTGGTTGCACCACAGCTTTCACCATATAGCTTTCAACCTACACCACCTAAGTTACCCCACAGAGCATGCACCAGGCAAGTCACACCACACATATTGCGCCACGTTTGCTGCGCCACATAGTTTCCACCACGCATCATGCACGTCCAGAGTGCAACAACACACTGTTTTAGGTCAGCGCTGATATGCATTATGTATGCAATTTTGTGTCCTCTATATGTACACCCTCACCGTGCCTGGGCCTTAGGATGGTGTCGTAGACCCCTTTGTGTCCTGAACCCGGAGGGCGTACACACCACCTGAGGACCCAGGACGGCCCTGGCCAAGAACGGTGGCCCATCTCCTCCGACGCCGCAGTTTGGTTCGTGACGTGTCCCCGTGAATGGCTTGTTGTCCCGAGTAGTCGTAGTTTGCCGATCCCGGGGGTGGGAGCCAGTCCCCCGATGCCGAGATTGTAGACCAACTAGGCCGTCGTGTCCTCTTTTCGGTGGCGAGGCCAGGCGGGAAGTGGGAGGGGGCAGGCCCTCTCAGAGGGCGGCGGGGCTTCTCAGAAGCCCTCGCGCCATCCGAGAAGCCCCGGGAGCCCTCCCCGGAAACCGCATGCGGCTTGGCTCAGGCGCGGGGGGCTTCTGAGCAGCCCCGCCGCCTTTCCGTCCAAGAAGCCGTGCCCCCCTTTCACTTCCCCGCTGGGCGCGCCGCCGATCCTTGCGACCCCTGGGTTCGAGGGGTCCAGCGTGGACTCCTCCTGAGAATCCCGCTTCCGAACGCGGCCGCGGCCGCCGCCGCCCCCGTCCCCCCCTCCGAGGTTTCCCAACCTCCTGCGGTCGGACTGCAAGGTGCTCGTGATCAAGGTGCTGAGGCTGCTCTGCTCCTGAAGCATGGGAGGGGAGGAAGGGAAGGGAAGGGAAGGGAATGGAAGGGAGGAGTGGGGAAAGGGGAAGGGGGGGGAGAGAGGATGGAGTGAGGAAGGGAGGAAGGGAGGATGGATGGGTGGAGGAGGGGGAGAGGCGGAGAAAATATCATGGACGAGGGGGGCAGGGAAGGAGAGAGGGAGAAGGGAGGAGGGTGATCCTCGATCCTCCTCATCCTCGCACCCGCCCCCCTGCTCCACCCTCGCCCCGCCTTCTCCAACT
>CAUYUJ010017392.1:205266-207766 GCA_963575745.1 Prorocentrum cordatum | reverse complement strand
CATGCTTTGCGCGCCCGTGGCGGCTCGCGCGGGCCGTCCCTCTGGGCCGGCCGTCGGGGGGGGCGAGGCGCTGCCCCGTCCCCCCCGGGGGGGAGCGGTCGAGGCGCCGGGCCCGCCGAGTGAGCCACGGTCGGTCCGGCGGGTGCGTGGGCGCGTCTGGCCCTCTCCTCTTCCCCAGACCTCCTCGCGTTGCGACAAAAATCACGACGGGAGGTTCTTCGCTATTTTCGGCCTTCGGGGGCCCTTACCGGGCCTCGGGACTGTCAAAAAACGACTCAGGACGAGAAACCGGTCCCGGGGAGGGGGTCCAGACCTTTGGGGGTCGACGTTGCGAAAAAAACACGACGTCGGGGGTCTGGGTCGGTGGCAAAACATGGGAGCCTGGTGCACCCTTCTGGTTTCGTCGTCGATTGGCGTCTGGAGTCAATGGGATAGCACCGATGTAGAGCGTCGGCTAGCGTCGATTCATCGTCGATGTAGCGTCGATGTAGCGTCCAGTGGCGTCGCTTCGCGAGAGCCGACAAGATGGTGTGGGAGGCTCCCAGCCACCGAACTCCTCGAGGATTATTCGAAGAAGGAAGAATGCGTAAACATAAACTTTTTGCGCTCCGCGCGGATTCCTCGGATCTGCGCTGGGCCCCCCCCCCCCCAAAGCGGCGCTTCCGGCGCCGCCCCTGGCGCGCTCCGCGCGCCAGGGAGGGGGTCCAGCGCAGATCCAAGAAATCCGCGCGAAGCGCTCAATGTTCCCCAATCAGAGCTTGCGTCTGTAGGGATCCTAGCGGATTCATATGGTTAGGTTAGGTTTGCCGCCGGTTTTCGCTGCACGCCCGGGTTCCCGGGTGCCCGGGGGTGCCCAGGTGCCCAGGTGCCCGGGGTTGCCCGGGTGCCCGTTGGTGCCCGGAGGTGCCCAGGGGTGCCTGGAGGTGCCCCGGGGTGCCCGGGTGCCCCGGGGTGTCCCGGGGTGTTATATCGCCCTATAGCCCTATAGCTGTATAGTCCTATATCCCTACAGACCTATGGACCTATAGCCCTATAGCCCTATAGCCCTAAAAGCCCCATAGCCCACAGTCCTTATGCCCTATAGCCCAATCGCCCTATAGCCCTATAACCCTATAGCCCTTATGGGCCCATAGCCCTATAGCCTCAGTGCCTTGTAGCCCTATAGCTCTATGTTCCTATAGCCCTATAGCCCTATAGTCCTATAGCCCTAGCCCTATGGTCCTATAACCGTATCGCCCCATAGCCCTACAGCCCTAACATATTATGATTGTTTTTTTTTTTCTCCGGTATCATTTCTGCTCATGGCGTTGCTTCTTCTTCCAATTGAGGTCTTGGGACGTTTGGTCGGTGGATGTGTGGATCCCCCTCCCCCTGTTTGGGCGTTGCCAGAAGTGCCCCTGTCCCAAGGTGCCCCCGGGATTTCCAAGGAGGCCCCCACGGCCTCCAAAGCCCCTCATCACGAGGCCCAGAGGTCCCAGTCGCTCCAAAATGGAGCGACAAGCTGGGGGCAGCTTGGGCCAGGGGCACTTGTAGCAAGCACGAAAGGAGGGTTCCTGCCGTAATGGCTCCCTACCGCCAGATGGGCAACGTGAAGAAACGGGGCTGGCTGCGCCGACAATGGCAGGCACAAGCTTCCCGCGCAAGGTCGCGCATGAGCGCCCTTGTTTTCCAC
This sequence comes from Prorocentrum cordatum, assembly GCA_963575745.1. Lineage (NCBI taxonomy): Eukaryota > Dinophyceae > Prorocentrales > Prorocentraceae > Prorocentrum > Prorocentrum cordatum. The sequence goes on along the minus strand of CAUYUJ010017392.1, from coordinate 206,094 downwards.
GCGGTGTGCCGCGCTGGCTGCCCGCATAATTAAGCCACCGCGTAGTATCGCCTTCGCTTTCGCGTGAGGCCCTGTTATCTTCGCCGCTCAGGGGTCACTCCACCTTTTCGAGGTTGGTCTAGGGATCCAGGGAACCTTTCTCCTGGCGGGAGCCTCTAGCTTGAGGAGTTAGGCTTCGTGCCTGCGCGGGCGGTGGTGTCTTGGCGTGCTTGAGAGCAGGCGCTCAGTGCATTTGAGCCACCCAGCATCATACAGCGGAGTCTCGGAGATCCGATTTTCGAGCGGGCTGTTATCAACGGCTTTGGCCGCCACTCTTGGGAGGCTGAAGAAGGCCTCGGCCCTGCAAGCGCAGCTGGGACCGCTGCAGTCCAGTCTGGGTTAATTTAGCTGATTCTGATTGTCTCCAGTTGCTTCAAATGGCACCATCCCTGGCGTCATTCCATTTACTTCACCTCGGCGTCTCCGCAATTCATCGTGATGGTCCCATCTGCTTCCTATTGGGGCCCGCAGTGATCTCCAGGAGCTGCCGCCGAACAGCTTGCAGTGGATCGACGTTCTGAGCTCCGAGCCCCGGTCCCCCCTGATGCCCCGAGCGCACCCTGGTGGCTCCTAGCCAGACAGTGGGAACCTCGGAAGAGATCAACCCCGTGTCGGCTTCCCAGGCGGCGTCTCCGAAGGCATGGCTGCTCCTACGAAGGGGCTCCTTCTGCCCCTTCCAAAGCCAGTGCAGTGTAAAAATGAGGTTGTCCCCAGGAGGTATCTGGAGGTCCCCGAAGGTCCCCAGAGCGCACCCCGGAGGCCTCCCAAAGAGCCCAAAGCGTGCGCAAA
>CAUYUJ010017392.1:165266-200266 GCA_963575745.1 Prorocentrum cordatum | reverse complement strand
CTTCACTGCCCGACCGTGTGGTGCCGCCGACGCATCTCCAGGGCCCGCCGTTGCAAACTGCTCAGCCCACATAGCGCCACACGGAACCACTAATAGAGAACTTTCGGTATCGTAATCTCGACACCTCTGATCCACGATAGCGGCAACCACAACATGTTAGCGCACCTAATTCTCACGCAATGTTGACCGAGGAAGATGTGTGACCAGATGAGCCGTGGCCGCGATATATGATGCGAATTCGCTGTCACACAATTCACACCGGCAGGGAGGATCTATAGTGTTCGTGTGGATGGTCACCGGGCCCCTGGATTTCGGACATACTCCCCGAACGATACTGACTTCCAAGTGCTCCGAAGCATATCGACGGGCAGTGTAGACATTATCACATTTAATCATGTATTGGACACCGTAAGGATCTTAGCAATGGTCTTTTTCCCATGGCCTTCTGCTTTTGAGTTGGCTTGGTGCAACATTAGCTGCCTGCGAGAACAACATCCCATCCCACATCCCACGATATCGCACACACATGGAGCGGGGACTGGAACCTCGGGAACTAATTCAAGGCCAGGGGTCTGCTGGACCTGCACCTCGCCTCCTCCTTGATGTCCTCCCTCTACCTCCTCCATCTCCTATTCGCCTCCACCTCCTCTGTGTAGATCTCCTCGAACGTCCTCGGTCCTCCCTCTGCTCTCTTGACCTGCGATACCTTCACTGACAGGAAGGCGTCCCTTACCTCCGAACTGCAAAAAAAATCCACCAGCCTTTGGAGTAGTGCGGGTCGCACTTCGGGCATGCCTAAATCGACAATGCATACAGAAATGTCCAATAAGAATTGGCCCCACCATTGATGAACTGAGCTGGCGCCTGGTGCAGCCCTAGCGTTACCCTGCAGGTCGCATGAATTGTGATGGTCCCAAGCCGCATATCCAAAAGTCTCTGCCAGCACCAGCAGATGCTTCTCTGGTGCTCTCACTACTTCTTGCCACCAGCGAATCCTCCAACCTCTCAACGTACAGTAGGGGGCTCTTAGTCGCATATCCTTTCTGATCTCTGTGTTGGGGAGTGGACGGTATCGTTTCGGGCATTCGCTGGTGGCAGCAATCTTCAAACATCCCTTGCCCTGCATGGCGCGCCGAGCGAGGTGCGCCTGAATTCCTTTCAACCGCTGCAAGTCAGGCTCGCCGAGCGGGTAGGCAACTAGCTCCGCCAACAGAGATCCTTCCACCATGTTTTGAAACACCGCCGTCCTCCCCTCACGTTCGAATTTTCAGGCCAAAAACTGCCGAATACTGCAAAAGCTTGCCTAGCTCGCCGAACACGAAAGTCAATTACTGGCTTCGAACTTCCTCGAAAGTGCAGTCGACATCCTAGGTACTTAGCATCCCTTTTCACCGTCCCTAACATCCAGTTCTTATCTCGATACAGTCTCCTCATGCCCTCTTAGATCCCCTTCCCCGTCAAACCAGCGAGTGGTTCTTGCTTTTCATCATCCGGTGCAACTCCTATCTCCCCCAGCTCCGCTCCCAGCGATCCATACAGTGCCAACCTTCGTAACCTACAACGCGTAGCATCTGCCACCGCCGAGGTTCGGGCAATATCGTCTGAAAAACTGGAAACAGAAATATCCATGAATTCTTGCGACTTCTGATTCAAGAACACTCTTCCGTCAGGGCAGTCCGTCAAGCAATGCCGAAGCCACTTCATCTGCACATACAGACGGTTGGCATCATAATCCTGAGATGCATCTATTGTAGGACTCCAGGAGCCATATACATGATATTGTATCTCCAGGTAGCGTGCCTTGCCCGATACTCACTACCAGCGTACCGTTCGTGCAATCGATCGATACTTGCGCAAATCTTATTCTCTGCTCGAAAAACTCAGCCCCGAACTCATCACAGTGCTCGTCCACGTACGCGTGCAAGTACTCGTGCTTCACACCATGGAAGGCGTTCGTAGCATCGTACAGCGTGGTAAGTCTACCGATCCTACTACCGTGCAGGCGCGAAGCACACACACAAACACACCTTGCGCTAAAATAGCTTCTTCTCTCCGTCTACGTACCCTTACGGTATGCGAGCGAGTACGGTCTATCAGTAGCACTAGTTCGCGTCGGGTACCTGCTCCACAGCACTCCGTAATATCCCTTCGCGAAAGCGTCAAGCGAGTGCACAACCCTCTGGCCCTTGCATTCGCTTTTCCCGTTGAGTTTATCAAGCGAAAAAGCCTTGCTCTGGTGCCACTGCAACGGGGCTTCCCCGTGATGGCGAATCGCCACACATATCCACGTCAAACATGTGTGAATGCTAGGAAAATACCAGTCCCCCTCCGCATTCGCATCATCCGACGCGTCAGCGGTCCTATATCGGAATTCGTTCGGTCACATCAGCAGCCTCCACACACCACCAGGAAAGCTCCAACCAGGCGGAGTTCTTCTCAGCCTGGCCTTGTGCATTTTTTCTGCGCACTTCTACAAAGTCGTCCGTGCCCTGCTGAATTGTACTGATCGTCAGGCCCCCTTTGGGCCCTCGCTGCTGCCTGCGCTGCTCCTCCGCCTCCTGACACGGAGGCTTCGCCAAAAAACCTCCCTCACTCCCCGGTTGCTCCAGGAAGGTTTTCCACGTCTCACGTTCGAGTCGTGTCCGATGGGGCACAAACATTCCTCTGGTTCGGGCCTAAACTGTTACGTGCTAGAAGACGCGATCGCTTCCAGCACAGTGCTGTGTCGCCCTGCCGCTTTGCTATGCTTAATTCGCTCGCGTGCAATCCCGTGCTCCTACATCGATCACGCCTCAAAAGCAACCTTACTTTCTTGTCGCGCTTCTGGCGGCGATGCACAACGCTCGCTAGGCACGCGTGTGGCTCGTAGACTTCGTTGCACGGTCTCCAGACCGAACACGCGAGCCCAAAAATGTGCTTGGGCAAACATTCGCGCACTCCCTTCCCACCCCGGAGGGCCCAGTCAGGGAACTCCCCACGAGGACACTCCCCACGAGTAGGAGAGGGAGGGAGGGGGAGGCAGAGGAACATCCCGCAACTTCCTCAGCTCCCGCCTGCGCTCCGGCCGCGCCTCCCGCGCGCGCTGGGTGTCGAGCGGTCTCGAGTCTCGCTGAGCCTGCCTTGAAAAAAATTGCCTGTGCTTTCTCGAGCACTCTGTCGTGTCGGTGCATCGCATCAGGTGCTCGAAGACACATCTCCTGGACATCTGGCGCGATCGTCTCCAAAGAAGCATCCACGGCCGATAAAAACTCCCAGGAGTCCTGGCCGAAACGGATGCACCTAGACAGCTCGTCATGATCCCATGCATACGCAGCCTGAGGCTTCACTTCGAAGCTCGGGCCAACACGGAAGCGCATCACGAGCGGAAAATCGTCACGCCTAGTCCTAGTGTTGATTATCTGCAGCCGATCTCTTGCCCTCGCCCACACCTCCCACGCCTCCACATGCGCAAGCACAGCCGGTGGTGCACACACGTAGTCGATCCCAGACGTGTACTCGCCCGAGCCGTGGTAGAACGCGGGTCCCGTCTGATGATAGGAGTTGAGCGCGCACAAATGGTGGTGCTCGAGCATCTCGCTGAAACACTTTCCATTGTAGTTTTCCTCATCCACGTCCCTCGTGCCCACGTGCGAGTCCGACGCGATCGTTCCGATACGTGCATTCGCGTCCATCAGGAGCACTGGAACTGTTCGTGACGGCAACAAATCCAAGAGCTGTGTAACTCCATGCCAGAAATGCTTGCACTTCTTCTCCTGTGCCCCGCGGTCTTTCTGCGCACCATGTGGTTCAGTATGAGCATAGCCAACAATACATGTGAAATCCCGGTGCTTGTTTTCGCATCTGACCGCCCCCAATCTTCCTTCCCATCCCGATAGTGAGCAAATTTGCCTGATCATGCTGCCCTGCACAAATCTATCATTTAATCGCAATATCAAGCCTGTGGCCTGCCCGATGAACCCCCAGCACGCGGCCATCTGAATATATGAAATCTGCCTACCCTGTCTTGTTGCACACAAGATCACATGCTGCCGAACACAGGGTACCCTGCAGTCCAATCGCAGCGCATGATCGAAGCTCTTGCGCAATCTCATACCACCGCCCCTCCTGTCGCGTAGAAAGCACGTGATAGCTGCAAGCTCTGAGCCTATGCATTACGGGCGCAGCCGCCCGAGCTGTGACACCTTGGGGACGTGTCGGAAGCGCGGCTGCGGCGCCTCGGGGGGCATCTGGTTGCCCCCTCGTTCGGGATCCCCCGGGCCGTGGGGGGCTCAACAGGATGAGGAGGAGGAGGAGGAACAAGAGGAAGAGCAAGTGGTACGTTTTGCTTCTGCCCTGGATCCTGACCCTCCGACGCCCTAAAACTGCTGGAGCAAACTGGAACGCTTCCGAAGCATCCCACGTATTCGTGCCGTTCTTCGAGGGTCGAGGGCAGCACTTCTGAGGGAGAGTTGGACAAGCAGCAGGAGCAGACAGATGATCCGGATGATGATGATGATGCTGATGATGATGATGATGATGATGATGATGATGATGATGATGCTGATGGTGATGATGATGGTGGTGATGATGATGTTGATGCTGATGCTGATGCTAATGCTAATGATGATGCTGATGATGATGGTGGTGATGATGCTGATGATGATGATGATGATGATGCTGTTGCCGATGTTGGTGATCGTGCTGCTGATGATGATGCTGATGCTGCTGCTGCGCAGCTGGTGATGATGCTGCTGGTGATGATGATGCTGGTGATTATGATGATGTTGATGATGGTGATGATGATGATGATGATGATGATGCTGATGATGATGATGATGATGAGCATGCTGATAACGATGCTGATGATGACGATGATGATGATGCTGATGATGATGCTAATGACGATGATGATGATGATGATGGTGGTGGTAGTGGTGATGATGATGATGTTGCTGATGATGATGATGCTGATGATGATGATGATGATGATGATGATGATGATGATGATGATGATGATGATGATGATGATGGGATGAAGGATGAGGCGGACAGGAGGAGGAGGAGGAGGAGGACAGGAGCGAGAAGGGGGCAATGTGGAACGGAGGAGGACAAGAAGGAGGTCGTCGTCGACGTCGTCGTCGAACGTCGGGAATGGCAGTACGTCGTCGTCGAGTTCAGAGAGGAGGACGAGGAGGAGGAGGAAGAGGAGGAGGAGGAGGAGGAGTTGAAGGAGGAGAGGCGTTCTGGGCTCTCCTAGGTGGGGGGGGGTCTTGTGCGTACATATTTCAGAGCGCCGTGTGCGCACGGGTACTGGCAACGTGTTTCTTCCCGGGGAGGGGATATCCCACCATTCCTCTGTCTCCGCTGCTCTCTCGGCTCCTATGACACCAAGCGAGGGTCCCGCCGTCCCGTCGCTCGGGGGATCGCGCCCGCCGCGGCGTGTCTCGTGGGCGAAGCGGCGCTAACGGGCCCTGGCAAATGGTGCGCAGGCGGCAGCCGCCGCGCGCTGCTGGCGCTGGAGGCGGCTCGCGCTTCACGCCAGCGCCGTGGCGGCGGCAGAGCCTGCCGCAGGTCAACGACGCAGTGGCGCCTGTGGCGCAGAAGCAGCATGAGGCCACGTCTGCCCCAGGAGGAGCCAGCGAGGAGGCGGTGGCAGCCTGCCCGGCCTTGCTGGCGGACACGGGCGTGGTCATCAGAGACGAGGATCGGGCCAAGCTGGCCCAGCCGAAGCAGCCTGCCAAAGAGGTCACGCCCAAGACCTACTCGCAGGTGCTGCAGTCCTGCATCTGGAAGCTGGAGAAGCTGGACCAGCAGGTGGCGGCGAAGGAAGCGGCGCACAAGGAGGCCGTCGAGCACCTGGAGCAGGCGAAGGCGGCCGTGGAGGAGGCGGTTGCTGTCCTCGAGGCGGCTCGCCAGCGGCAGGCCGAGGGCCGCGAGGCTCTTGAGCAGGCCACTCGGATGGATCACGCTGGCTTGCCGCCTGGCTCCAACTCGGCCCGCGGCGTGGAGCTGGCCAAGGCGATCGCTGGCCTGGAGGCCCTCGGAACCATTGCCGCTGACGGGGCCGAGGCAGCCAGCCTCGAGGCCTCGCGCGGCCTGCAGCGGAAGGTCGACGTCATCAGGGCCGAGATCGCCGAGGCCGAGCGGGCGGCGGCGCCCAGCGGGGACGTGCCCATGGGCGAGGGGGCAGAGCCCTCTGTGCCGCCTGCTGCAGGGCCGCATGCTACAGGTTCTCCTCCAGCTGCTGCTGCGGGTGGCGAGCGGAGTGGCGACCCTGCGGGCTCCGAGGGCGCGGTCGACGACCACGTGGCCTTCTTTGCCCAAGTCGACCAGCTCGAGGGCGAGAGCCGCCGCAAGCCCGAGGAGGCGTGTCAGACCGCAAGGGGTCGAGCTCCCCGTCGCCGAGCGCGCCCGTGGGCAAGACGGACGAGGCCAAGAGGAGGTTGGCCCAGGCTCGGCGCGATGTTGGAGCGTGGCGTTTGGACACCGCCAACGCCACGTTCGCAGGAGGCGACCGCAGATGTGACGGTCTTCTTGCAGGAGGTGGGCCTCCTGCAAGAAGCGGTGCCCGAAGCGGAGCAGGCTTGCCGCAGAGAAGGCTGGTAGGTGGCGTTCAGCGAGTCAGTGCGCACCGAGAAGGGCGGCCTGTCCAGCGGCGTGGGCATCGGAGTGCGAGCGCACACCGGGATGGGCAATGCGCCCAAGGGGCCCGAGCTGCCATTGGACTGAGTGATCGCGAAGTGGGTCAATTGCGGAGTGCCAGGTAGATGCCTTGCTGCGTCGGTGCACCTTGTGGCTAAAGGCTTCGACGCGGAGTCGAAGCTGGGCTTGGGGCGGCAGGGGGGGCATCTCGCCTACACCGAGGTGCCCTGCGTCATCGGCGGCGACTTGAACTGCATGCCGCGCGAGCTGGAAGGGGCTGGCCGCAGGAGGTCGACGGCATGGTAGTGGCGCCTGGGGTTTCCACGCGCCGAGCCGGGCCAGGATCGGGGATCGATTTTTTCGTGGTCTCGAGGGCCTGGGCAGCAAGATGCAGGGCTGCAGCAGGCAGGGCGCGGCGCCGGCGCCGCGCCGTCCCGCGCGGCCCCTACTCTGCGAGAAGGGCGCCCCCGAGCGCAGGCTGGCTCACATGGCGGCGCAGGCGCGGCCCGCGCAGCGGCCCGTGAGGCCGCCCCCCGAGCCTCCTGTCTGTGAGCCTTTCCTGCAGCGGGCGCGCGCAGCGCCGGCCGACCTGGGCGTCGCCGCAGGGCAGGGGGCCACCGAGACGGACGCGGCGCATTCGCAGGTCATGCAAGAGAAGACCAAGCCGCTGCAGCCACCCGCCCCCGACGCCCCTCTGCCTGGCCGCGCTCTCGGAGCGCCTCGATCTGCGGGCTGGCCAGCGTCCTGGGCGTCGGCTACCAGCTCCCAGTCGGCGTCGACGCGGCTTCGCTGAGGCGTCTGAGAGAGAACCTCGACACGAGCTGGGCGGAGGGCATCCACGCCCTGCATGGCGACGCGGCCGAGGACCCTGTCGTCTGTGACCTGACGTTCGACGAGGACGTCATGCTTGGGGGGTCGCAGGACGCTGGCGCGCAAGGTGGGGGCGTGGGTGCTGCGGGTCGATCCGCGCGGGAGATCGGCTTAAACTCGCGCGAACCGCTGATCTCAGAGCGTCTCTCGCCAAGGCCCCGCGCCGACACGGAGCTGGGTGGCGCAGGCGCAAGAGCGCAAGTCCCAGCCCCCAGGAGCACCCTCGAGGTAAACAGCGAGAGGGGTTGGGCTCAGTCGGCAGGTGTTCTGCTGGAGCCTGCCCCCAGGCGCGCCCGAAGGGGTGAGCGGCGAGTGGGACAGGCCCGCCTCGATCACGGAAGAAGGCGCTGGTGGGGCCGCCGCTGGAGGACATGCAGCGGAGCCACCTGTGGTGCCCGTGGGCCCCCCGCGCGCGGCCCTCGGGCTGCCGTCGGCGCTGCCGCGGGCCTTCGGACCGCTGTCGGCGATCGGCTGGGGGAGCGCGCCGCTGTTGGAGGGGCAGCGCGGGCGGGGCCGTAGGAGACGGGGGCAGCGGCGCGTCGGCCTGGGCGGGGGGGGGCAGCTCTGGGAGCGCCCCCCCCCCCCCCCCCCCCCCAAAGCCAGGGGCAACCGCGCGACCGCTCCAGGGGGGCGGGCGCGATCGGCGGCGCGAGCGCGGCGCCGCGGCGGCAGCAGGCAGGCGACGAAGGAGGTGGTGGCAAGGCTGGCTGCGGTAGGGGGCTGGACTCGGTCGCGGGGCCCAGCAACGGGCCCGAGTTGCCCGCCCGGCACCCGTCGGGGGAAGGGGGGCAGGATTCAGTCACAACCCCTTCCCCGCGCCGCCGCAAGCTTCAACTACGGCAAGGAAGGCCGCTGTTGAGGCGAAGTGCTGGCAGCTGGGGCAGCAGGACATGGTGAACCAGCTGTGCGGGGAGTTTGCCATGCTGATGGAGGCCGACCCGCTCGGGCTGCACCGCGCGGCGCCAGAGGGCTCCCACCTTCACGTCGGGCGCGAGGCCGAGCCGCGGTATGCGGAGAAGGACGCGCCGCTGACTGGAGGGGTCCTCACCCAAGGGGCTGCCCAGTGTCTGCTCGGTGGCGACGCATTGCTGCCGCCGTGTGGGAGACGCTCGCCTGCCGCCGAAGACCGCGCGCGATGGCGGCGATCCCCGCGGCGCTGGGGCAGCTGAAGGCCCTGCGTGCCACGGTGGGCTCGCTGGCGGCTGGGGGCGTGGGAGGCGACCTGATGCCAAAGGAGGGGGTTCGGAAGTGGGGGCGCCAGCTCCACCGGCTCAGCCATCTCAGCTACATCCAGCTGGAGGCACTCGAGCAGGAGGCTCGTGGGCTCGCGGCGAAGCTCGAGGACCGCTGCGGCAAGCAGCGGAGTCAGCTGGCGCAAATGGGCGCGCGAGGCGGTGCAGGACGGCGCAGGGGCTGCGCATCGCTTCTGCAGGGCGCCGCTGGCCTGGGCGCCCGACCTCGATGGGGCGAAGGGGCCAGCGGGGATCGCTGCCGCACTCGACGCGCTGGAGGGCGAGCACCAGGAGGTCTGGTGCCACGGCGAAGTGCTGCCGCTGGACCTCGACGAGGCGCTCCCAGACAGGGATCTGGAGGAGGTTGGCCGAGCCCCTTCGCCCGACGACATCAGGAAGGCGGCAGATGCCTTTAAGGGGTCCACGGCCACGGGGGTCGACTGCATCAAGCCCCAGTCCTTCGGCCATCTGAGCGACGACGGCCTCGTCGCGTTGGGGCTGTTGCTGCAGGTGCTGGAGGCGACGTGCAGGATTCCGGTGCAGTTCGACATGGCGCGCATCTTTTTCTGGGCGAAGGTGGATGGGGGCTGGCGCCCCATCGGGCCCATCAGCAGCCTGGCCCGCCAGATGGGGATGATGCGTCGCGACGAAGCCTAGGACTGGGAAGGGGCAGCGCCCCGGGGGGGTTCTTCTTCGGCGGCGAGGGTAAGTCATGTGAGGGCGCGTTCTGGCTCCAGGCGTTCGACGCCGACGTGGCGGCAGCGATGGAGCAGCACTCGATGACGTTGATGCCAGGCCTGTCCAAGTCGTTCGAGCGAGTGCGCCATGAAGTGTTAGCGGCGGCAGCTCGGAGGCACGGGCCCCGCGCGCGGCGCTTGAAGCTCACCCTCCGCTCGTATGGCGGGCGGCGCAGACTTTGTCTGGACAAGTGGGTGGCCGAGGCCATCTCGCCCGGGACCTCGATCGTCGCGGGCTGCGCTTTCGCCGCGACCCTGCTGATGGTTGTGCCCCCTTCGGCTATGGGTCTCCCCGTGCAGAGCTGGCTGAACGTCCGTGCCTGCGCGGTCGTGGGCGACGTCACCTTGGCGGTCTACGGTCGGCTGAGGGACGTGGAGTTCGGCATCCTCGGCGCGACCAGGTGGCAATGCCAGGGTCTGGGGGGGGACGGCTTCATCATCTCGGTCACCAAGGGTGTGATCGTGTCCAGCGGCGTTGAGGCTGGCAAGAGGACGGCCCGCCGCCTCAGCAAGTGGGACTTCAGGTTACGCCGCGAGGTCAAGAACCTGGGGATCGACTTCACGCTCGGCGGCAAAGCCTCGTGGGGAGTGCTTCGAGGGAGGCTGGGGCGCCTGATGGCGGAGGCGTCTCGGTGCATGCAGCTGGGGCGAGCGGGGGCCAAGCGTGGGGCTGTCTTCAGGTGCAGCGGCCTCGCCGCCATCCTCCGCGGCGCCCGTGTCAAGGGGGCCCCGTCCAAGGTGCCCCACCAGGCCAGGGCCATCAATGGCAAGGCGGTGGCAGGCGTTTGCGGCAATGGGTGCAGGACGCTGCGGTTCGCCGCCCGGCCTGGGCCTGGCTGGCGCCAAGACCCCGCCTACGCGGCGAACTGCCTGGCGTTGGTGGCGCTGGCGAAGGCGGTCTTCGCCCGGCTCAGGCCTGAGACCAGAGCGCGCGCAGGGTTTGCGAGGCTGCGCGGCCAGCCCACTTGTGTCAGGTCACGGGTCCTGCGGGCGCAGTGCGCCTCAGCCCCGGCCGCGTCGGGTCGGGTGGGCCCCAGGGTCGTGGGGCGCGTGGATCACTGACAGGGGGGTCGATCGACCTGGAGTCCCACAGCCCGAAGATGGTCAGAACGCTGGTCGAGCGAGGGGCGCGCAGATCCCTTCTGCGCACGGTGCCCGCGCACTTCCACGGGCAGCTTGCAGGGCCACCCGTTGCGCGCCCTGCGCGAGCGGCGCTAGATGTGCCGAGGGCGCAGGGAGACGCGGAGCAGGTCGCGTTGGTCGAAAGTTTGGTGTGCGGCGGGCTTGTCTCCCAGACCAGCCTGTGCGCGGAGCGTGCCGCCGCCTCGGCCGGCTGCCAATTGTGCGGCGCTGACTTGGGCTCGCACCGCCACGGGCCCTTCGCGCGCGATGGCGCGGCGATGGTGGCGAGGGACATGGGCCTGGAAGGTGTGCGCAAGGCGTGAACTGCAGCAGACGTCGCGGACATGGGCTTCGCGAGGTGCCTCGTCCCGCATTGGCTGAAGGCGGCGCCCGTCCACGCTGAGAACGAGTTGCGTCTTCGAGCGGGCGTCCTTCGGCGCGACGGTTTCTCGGGCACGGTCTGCATCGACGGCTCCGCCTTCTCCGCGCAGTGCGTCGAGCTCGCGAGGGCGGGCTGGGCAGGCATCATGGTCACGGAGGATGGGGGCATCGTTGGCGGCCTGATGGGCGACGCCCCTGGGATCGCGCAGGAGGTTGGCTTCGCTGAGCTCTGCGCCCTGGCCCGGGTGCTGCGCGACGCGGCCCGTGGCTTTGCGTGGTCACGGACTGTTAGAATGTGGTGGCTGATTTTTGGGAGGGGCCAGGCTGGCGCAGGAGCCTCGAATGCAAGTACGCGCAGCTCTGGAGTGAAGTCTGGTTCCGAGTTCGCGACATGGGCGAGCGCTTCGAGCTTCGTTGGGCGAGAGCCCACGCCAGCTGGGCCGCAGCGGAGCGCGCGGGCACGATTGCCCACTGGCACATCGGCAACCACGAGGCCGACAAGAGGGCCAAAATGGGGGCCCAGCTGCACGCCGACTTCGAGGAGGTCGGCGAGCTCGCCAGGCGCGTGAATTCGGCGGCTGTTGCCGCGACGCAGCTGTTGCGCCACCACGGCGCGGTGCTGAAAAAGGCCACCGGCGCGGGTTGGCCCGATCGGTCGGCCCTCCCTCCGCCTTGCCCGCCCCAGGTGCTCACCCTGGTCTCGGGTCCCAACGGGCACGCCTTGGGGTGTCTTGGGAGGGCCTGGGGCTGCAGCAGGTGTGGGGCGAGGAACGCGCTCCGATCGAGGATTGTTCGCCGCCCGTGTCCAGGAGTGCCTAGGCCCGCGGCGATCGCCCACCCCTCCCATAGGCTGTGGGCGGCTCGGGGTGGGTTTGGGACGCGGGGGGGGGGGGGAACGGTCGGGCCCTTGGGAGGGGCGAGTCGATCGTCTTCTGTAAGCTGTGCGGAGCGTACGCTCGACGGCAGGCCCACCTCCTGGCCAGGCAGTGTCGCTCCTGGACGTCTCGGCCCAGGGATTCGGTCTGTCTGGGGAAGGCGACTCTGGAGCGCCTTCTGTCTGGTCGGGAGCCCCAGTCTGGCGTTTTTGTTTTAAATATGCCGTTTCCGCTCGCGCGTTTTTCGGCCCCTGGTCCGATGCCCGAGGGGGCCGAACGTGGGTTTTTGGCGGCCGCCCCCGAAGACTGAGGGGTTCTCGGGGGGGGGGGGGGGGGCTGGCCCCCAAAACCTTTTCAGTGCCCCGAGGTGCGAGGCTCGGGCTCTCGACTTCGGGGCGGATCCTGCTTGAAGTAGGCGGGTGTGGTTAGCCGAGCCGACCACGCTTTTTAGGAGCTAGAGGAATTAGAGGGACTAGAGGAGGAGGAGGAGGAGGAGGAGGAGGAGGAGGAGGAGGGAGGAGGGAGGAGGAGGAGGAGGAGGAGGAGGAGAGAGGAGGAGGAGGAGGAGGAGGAGGAGGAGGAGGACGAGGACGAGGACGAGGACGAGGACGAGGAGGACGAGGAGGAGGAGGAGGAGGAGGAGGAGGAGGAGGAGAGGAGAGGAGGGGGAGGGGGAGGGGGAGGAGGGGAGGAGGAGGAGGAGGAGGAGGAGGAGGAGGAGGAGGAGGAGGAGGAGGAGGAGGAGGAGGAGGAGGAGGCGAAGGAGGAGGCGGAGGAAAAGCAGGAGGAGGAGCAGGAGGACGAGCAAGAGGAGGAGGAGGCGGAGGATCACGACGAGGAGGGCGAGGGGCAGGGCGAACAGGGCAAGCAGGAACCCTCGCAGAGGGCGGCACGGCCGCCCCCCCGAGAGGACTCGGGCGCGGAGGAGGCGGCCACCACGGCGGCCTCGGACGCCGCAAGCTGCGCGGCAGGCCCGCGGCGGCGTGCGGGGCGGGGGCAGGGCTGCGGCTGCGGCGGGGGCGGCGCGTGGGATATTCGGCGACTGCACAGGGTATGGTTACGTTGGGGTGTGGTTTGCGATCGGCAATGTTGGGGCCCAGGGAGCATGGCGCCGTCCTCGTCGGGCCTCCTCGAGGCGCGGCGGAGGGCTGCGTCGAGATCCTCGCGCCCGCCCCGCAGAAGGGGGTCCCGGTTGCAAGCCGCACCCTCTGCAAACCACACCCTTGTGGGTCGCGGAGATACGAGGGCCTCGCCATTCGGGTGAATACGGGGCTAGAGTATGTGGGGGAGGCTCGGGGTTCGAGCTTTTCTAAGGTTTTCGTCGGTGCTCGTCGGAGGAGGCTCGGGCTTTTGCCCGAAAGCCGGACGAGGAGAGTGATCAGTATGGGTGGACATCATGGCGGGGGCCGTGACATCTCCCCGCTTGTCTGACCCCTATTATTTTTTCAATGCGTTTCCTGGCACCGGGCCACGATGTCCCTCTGATTTCACGGCCTCTTCTTCTTCTTCGTCTTCTGATTATTCTTCTTATTTTTCTTCTTCTCAGTATTACGATTATTTGTCTAGTCGTTATTGTTCTTATTCTTCTTATTATTATGTTTATTATTATTCGTACTCGTAGCCCATTATTATTATCATTGTTATCCCTCTTATTTTTTTCTTATTCTTATTATTATATGTCGTTTTCTTTTAGTGCACTTCCTTGGCCCTCCCCCGTCCGCGCACGTGCCTCTGGCCACGACCGGCTCCCCTGCATTCTCGGACGCGCCGCTCCTGGAGTCCCTCGGGTCGAGGACGCCCAGACATGGATCAGCCTAAGCCTCCTCGGTTGGGTCCGAGTGGATGGGGTCGGAGGATCGCGCCGCACCGCCGACGCATCGGCGATGCACCGCCGATGCATCGGCGATGCGGCTCGACGTGGGGCCCGATGTTCTCTACGCCGGCGTCGCCAGTGCATGGCCGATGCGTCGGCGATGCATCGCCGATGCCTTCATCGCCGATGTGTCGCCGATGCAGCGAGATCCTTTGACCCCATCGACGCGGACCCCATCGAGGGGGCCTCCAATCAAGGCGCGAGGACTCGCGGCGGGCCCGGTTCCCATACGAAGAAATCGGCGCGCTCCGTCTCCAGGTCAGGCAGCGCATCGAGGAATGCAGTGCGGAGGTGTTTCCTCGTGTTCGGCCTCCGCCTGCGCGCCGGGCGGCGTGTGGCTGGTGCACAGCGCAGTGCAGCTTCCTGCTCCTCCAGATTCCAGGGGCGGCCGCCCTCTGGGCGGAAGGCCGAGGGGCGGAAGTCCGGGGAGGCACATCTCGAGGTTTTTTCCCACACCATCCTGCGGTGTTTGTTGGGTCCTCGTTTTGAAGAGACGGTCCCCACGTTCTCCTTCTCTCCTCCTCTTCCCCCTCCTCCTCCACCGTCCGCATGCGTCCCGCACACCCAGTACAGCGTTTCGTGGCCCTCCTCCCCCTCCTCCCTGCGTTTCGCCCACCCAGTACAGCGTTTCGTGGCCCCATAGGGAGCCCCACCGAAGGTCCCAGTGCTACCGTCCGCATGCGTCCCGCCCATCCAGTACACCGTTTCGTGGCCCCATAGGGAGCCCCACCGAAGGTCCCAGTGCTACCGTCCGCGTGCGTCCCGCACACCCAGTACAGCGTTTCGTGGCCCCATAGGGAGCCCACCGAAGGTCCCAGTGCTACCGTCCGCATGCGTCCCGCCCACCCAGTACACCGTTTCGTGGCCCCATAGGGAGCCCCACCGAAGGTCCCAGTGCTACCGTCCGCGTGCGTCTCGCACACCCAGTACAGCGCTTCGTGGCCCCATAGGGAGCCCCACCGAAGGTCCCAGTGCTACCGTCCGCATGCGTCCCGCACACCCAGTACAGCGCTTCGTGGCCCCATAGGGAGCCCCACCGAAGGTCCCAGTGCTACCGTCCGCATGCGTTCCTCACACCCAGCACAGCGTTTCGTGGCCCCCCTCCTCCTCCCCCCTGCGTTTCACCCACCCAGTACGACGCTTCGTGGCCCCATAGGGAGCTCCACCGAAGGTCTCAGCGCTACCGTCCGCATGCGTCCCGCACACCCAGTACAGCGCTTCGTGGCCCCATAGGCAGCCCCACCGAAGTTCCCAGTGCTACCGTCCGCATGCGCCCCGGAAACCCAGTACAGCGTTTCGTGGCCATCCTCCCCCTCCTTCCTGCGTTTCGCCCACCCAGTACAGCGTTTCGTGGCCCCATAGGGAGCTCCACCGAAGGCCCCAGTGCCCCCGTCCGCATGCGTCCCGGAAGTCCAATTTGGCATTTTCACTCACCCAGTGCAGCGTTTCGTGGCCCCATAGGGGCTCCACCCAAGGCCCCAGTGCCACCGTCCGCATGCGTCTGGGAAATGTAATTTGGCTTTTTCACCCGCGCAGTGCAGCGTTTCGTGGCCCCATAGGGGGCTCCACCCAAGGCCCCAGTGCCACCGTCCGCATGTGTCCCGGTAGCCCAATTTGGCATTTTCACTCACTCAGTAGAGCGCTTCGTGGCCCTATAGGGAGCTCCACCGAAGCCCTCAGTGGGACCGTCCGCACGCGTCCCGGAAACCCAATTCGGCACACCACCCACACAGTACAGTGTACCCCCCCGCCCAGTGCAGCGCTTCGTGGCCCCATAGGGAGCTTCACCGAAGCAGATATTCACAATTACGGTACCCACAACTGCATATGGTGGGGACCTTCGCCAGGATAATGTTTTGGAGGGAAGGGGCTCCTCTTGCCTCCTTTCCACCCTGGTCATCCTGCTCCCCCTCCCTCCTCCTCGTCGTCTTCCGCCTCCTCCTCCCTCGCCCTCCTGCTCTTGCCCGTCCTCCCCCCCCTGCCTTGTCCTCCTCCTCCTCCGCCGTGCAGTGCGGGAATGCGCCCCTCCCGCATGTGGTTTTTGCACAGGGGGTCAGCACTTGTTGTCTGTCTGACGTGTTGTTCCAGTCGGGCCGCATTCGGTCCCTCGAAGATGGTGTTCCCGCTGCAGCCTCGGCAGTCTTTCAGGATCGACGTCATGGTCCTGTCGTTCAGACTTACGCTCTCGCCCCGGCACAGGCGAAATTTCTGGTTCCGATTCGTGCCCCGTAGTTGCCGTCCTCGTTTTTCCCAACCATCCTGTGGTGTTGGGTCCTCGTTATGAAATACCGGTCCCCGCGTTCTCCTCCTCCTCCTCCTCCTCCTCCTCCTCCTCCTCCTCCTCCTCCTCCTCCCTCCTCCATCACCATCACCATCACCATCACCATCACCATCACCACCACCACCACCCCACCACATCATCCATCATCATCATCATCATCATCATCATCATCATCATCATCATCATCATCATCATCATCATCATCATCATCATCATCATCATCATCATCATCACCCGTTTCCGCACGCCCCTCACACATTACGTGGCCCCATATAGAGCCCCACCGAAGGTCCCAGTGCTACCGTCCGCATGAGCGCTTCGTGACCCCATAGGGAGCCCCACCGACGGCCCCAGTTGGACCGTCCGCATGCGTCCCGGAAGCCCAGTTTTGGATTTTCACCCGCCCGTTACAGCGTTTCGTGGCCTTTTCGGGAGCTCCACCGAAACCCCCAGTGGGACCGTCGGCATGCGTCCCCATTTTCACCCACCCAGTACAGCGTTTCATGGCCCCACCCATAGGGAGCCCCACCGACGGCCCCAGTTGGACCGTCCGCATTTGCCCCGGAAACCCAGTTTTGCATTTTCACCCACCCAGTACAACGCTTCGTGGCCCCATGGGGAGCTCCACCCAAACCACCAGTGGGACCGTCCGCATGCGTCCCAGAAGCCCAATTTGGCATTTTCACCCACCCAGTACAGCGCTTCGTGGCCCCATGGGGAGCTCCAGCGAAGCCCCCCGTGGGACCGCCCGCATGCGACCTGGAAACCCCAATTTGGCATTCCCACCCACCCAGTACAGCGCTTCGTGGCCCCATAGGGAGCTCCAGTGAAGCCTTCAGTGGGACCGTCCGCATGCGTCCTGGAAGCCCAAGTTGGCATGTCCACCCACCCATTACAGCGCTTCGTGGCCCCATAGGGAGCTCCACCGAAGCCCCCAGTGGGACCCTCCGCATGCGTCCCGGAAACCATACTTTGGCATTCCCACCCACCCAGTACAACGGTTCGTGGCCCCATAGGGAGCTCCACCCAAGGCCCCAGTGGGACCGTCCGCGTGCGCAGCAGAAGCCCAATTTTGCATTTTCACACACCCAGTACAACGTGGCCCCAAAGGGAGCTCCACCGAAACCACCAGTGGGACCGTCCTCATGCGTCCCACACACACAGTTCGGCATTTTTCGTACACCCAGTCAGTACAGCGTTTCGTGGCCCTATAGGGAGCTCCACCGACGGCCTCTGTGCCACCGTCCGCATGCTGTCCCCCCACCCGGTGCAGCGCTTCGTGGCCCCATAGGGAGCTTCACCGAAGAAGATCTTCACAATTGCGGTACCTACAACTGCATATGGTTGGGTCCTTCGCCAGGATAATTATTCATCCTCCGTCTTCCCCAGGTCCTCCTGCTCCTTCTCCTTCTTAATGTTCATGCTGATGCTCCTCCTCCTTCCTCATTATCCTGTTGTTCCTCCTGATCATCCTGCTCATCGGCCACGTCCTTTGCTGGCGGTATGCTCCATGAGACGCGAACCAAGTGGAAACAGTGCTGTTAGAAATCACGTTTCACAATTGGGACTCTGCTTCTTGGGCGCTTGAAGTTCTTCTCTCCCCTCCTCCTCCTCCTCCTCCTCCTCCTCCTCCTCCTCCTCCTCCTCCTCCTCCTCCTGACCTGAGCGGTGGCGCGGGTCGCGCGGCGGCGCCGCCCCGTGGCTAGGCGCGAACTGACGTCCCCGCCAGGGTACGTTCGCTCCTCCTCCTCCTCCTCCTCCTCCTCCTCCTCCTCCTCCTCCTCCGCGTCCTCTTTCTCCTCGCCGTCCAGGGTACAACCCCTGGGCTATTCGCGGACCACTGCCATCTGGGACAGACACACCAGCCGGCAGATGGGAACGAACGCGCAACGGGAAGGATGGGCGGATAGGGTGAGATGCCAGAGCTGGCACGGGCGCGCCTGGTCTGTCTCCCCCCTCCTCTCCCCCCTCCGCCTCCCACTCCCCCGTCCATCGTCCTCCTGCCACGCCCGACGTCTTCAACTGCGGCGTCGGCCTCGCCGCGGGCGGCCTCTGCTTGCCCGGCGCGCCCCGCCCTCCCCAGGTGCACCCGCCAGCCGCGGGGGAAGGCGGGGGTGGACTGGAGCTCCCCTCTTACGCTCGTCCCCCACTCCCCCATCCATCGCCCTCCTGCTGCTCCTTCTTCTCGCCCCACCCCCCCCCCCCACTGCTCCTCGTCCTCCTCGACGCCCTCCTCGTCCTCATCCAGCCCCCCACCCCCCACGGAACTCTTGCTGTGGCGGGAGTAGTAAAGAGGGGGAGGAAAACCCGTTGGGATATGGGGGGAGGAGGAGGAGGAGGAGGAGGAGGAGGAGGAGGAGGAGGAGGAGGAGGAAGAGGGAGGCGGAGGCGGCAGCGGAGGAGGAGGAGGAGGAGGAGGAGGAGGAGGAGGAGGGGGATGAGGTTGAGGTTGAGGCCGATGATGATGATGAGGAGGAGGAGGAGGAGGAAGAGGAGCCCCGCCGGGATGTCCGCCCGCCCTTTTCAACAAGCTCCCGAGAACCTTTCAGGCCTGGAGGTCGGAGTGTCGCGACGACGACGATGACATCGATTACGACTACGACGACTACGCCGACGACGACGACGACGAGAACGACAACGAAGACGACGACGCCGACGACGACGACGACGACGCCGACGACGACGATTACGTCGATTACGACGACGACGGCGGCGGCGGCGACAAGGACGACTACGATTTCGACGCATTCTGACCTTCACGGTGCTTCCGACGAATCGTGGCCGACGACGGCGATTTCGCAGACGCCCTGGGCGACGACCAGGGCTCCCTCGGGAGGGTCGACGCGCCACGCCGCCGCCGGGAGCACGTCGGCGTGCGGCCCTCCGTCGGCATTGTTCTGCCCGAGAGCGGGGCGGCTCCTCCGCGGCAGCGGCGCGCCGCTGGCCCGTCATCGGTGCGGTTCTCGCTGCCCGCGCTGCTCGCTCCGCCTGCTGCCGACGCCGCCCTCCCTGCTGCCAGGGCTGGGCCTAAAAGGTGTTTTTGGTGATTTCGCGGGCCGTGTTCGTTTCGACTTCGTTTTGCGGTAGAGGCGGTTTCGAGACGAGAGCGAGGGAAAGCGAAACCAAAACGAAAGCGAAGAACATCGTTTAAGGTCAGCCCTGCATTGTGCCTGTTTCCGTCCCGTACGTTCTGGCGCTGCGGCTGGGGAAGCGTAAGACTCGAGTTCGCCTGGAGCTCGGATTTGCCGACGGCGTTGACGAGCGCGTCATGGATTTTTTGACGTTCCAGTCTTCGTGGGATGTTTGCCGCGGGAGCTCGCGTCGAACTTGCGATGGGGTCTCGTCATTTGCATGATGGCCCCGTCGGGCCAACCCGAGTCCCCCGAACCCTAGTCTTACGTTTCCCCCATACAGGGTCCCCCTTCTCATCAGTCGGT
This sequence comes from Prorocentrum cordatum, assembly GCA_963575745.1. Lineage (NCBI taxonomy): Eukaryota > Dinophyceae > Prorocentrales > Prorocentraceae > Prorocentrum > Prorocentrum cordatum. Next base: position 180,837 of record CAUYUJ010017392.1, on the reverse strand, counting down.
AGGCTGGCCGTTTTCCATCATCGAGGGTCTGATCGTGACGAGAGAGAACAAACACAAGCACACTAGCACATTCACAAGCACAAAGCACAACACACAACCCACACCACACACCACACAACACACAACACACAACACGACACACAACACACGACACACGACATGCGATACACAACACACAACACTCAGCACACAACACACAACACACAACACAGAACACACACGCCACATACACACCACACGACACACGACACACGACACACGACACACGACACGCGACACGCGACACACAGCACACACGACACCCGACATCCGACACGCAACACACAACACACAACACACGACACGCAACACACACACACACAACTCACAACACACAACACACAACACACAACACAACACACACACACACACACTATACGCGTTTGCTCCCCCGCTCCCCCCACTGCCGCCCGCAAGGCCCCGCCGAGGCCAGCGAGCGCCGGGCTCAGCCGGCCCCTGGGCAGCCTGCTTTGCTGGGGGGGGGTGCTGCTGAAGCATGTCGGGCGGGTGGTAATGTCAGGCGATCGCAAATATGGATTAAGGGGGCGTGGAATAGCGACGGGTTTCCTTTCCACGGACACTCGCCCATTTCCGCCGCCGAGCGAGGCGGCACCAGCCGCATTTTGGGGAGGGCACCTCCCCCGATCCATGGATTTCGCGACCGCGCGCCAAATCCATGGATCGCTCATCCATGCTTGCCCGCCCCCGACAAAGGGGGGGTGGCCCACATGGGGGGTGGTGAACAGCGCCCTGAAGGGGCCCCACAGGGCCCCTTTTGCAGCCAGCTGGTGCCCAAAAGGGCCCCTACAGGGCCCCTTTGGGGTCTTTCTTTTCACTCCCCCCGTGGGCCACCCCCAATCATCACCCGCCCGAGCATGGACCGCCGCCGCCCGCGGCGATGTCGGCCAGCATTCTTCCAGGCGGGGCGACGGCAGATCGTGGCGCAAACACGTCCGCCGCCGCGAGAAAGGTCGAGGCTGCTGGCTTTCGAGTGTGCGTGCGTCTACAGTGGGGGCGCGCATCAAGAACCCATCTCCTTTGGAGGGCCAAGCCTAGTCCTAGCCAAAAGTGTCTATGACCACATTGGGTGCCGTGACGTCCATAGACACTTTCGGGGTGGGTACGTCTATGGACAGCGCGGCCGCTGCGTTCGGCGCAGTGCACGGCCGGAGAGAGGGCAGATCCGTCTGCTGCACGCTCTCTTCCCAGAGCAGGTCCCACATGGTACTCCAGCGTGTTCCCTTTTCGCCAGGCTGCCCTGGGCCTTTTCTCTTCGCTCCGCGCGCTGCGCGGTGACCCTCCCGCGGCCGCCGGGAGGAGCTGCTGGCGCTCAGGGTGCTCTTCCTTGGCATCGCTCGGACGTGTGCATTTTTCCTTGGCTTCATCTGGGGGGCTGCGTCCGCCCCTGTCTATTGGGCCCTCATGCCTGGGTAATGGCAGGGGCGACTTTTGGGTGGTATTACCAAAAGGTCCCAATCGCTTTTTGGGACACGCAGCTCAAATCGCAACTTTGGTACGGCGTCGACGTGCACACGCATCTGTATTTTATGCAATTCATTTTAACATATGCGAACTGGCTAGGACACTTGTAGGCGAAAAGAGTCATGCCGTCGCACAGTAAATTCTCGCTTCCATTGTTTTTTTCTGCTTTGGAGGGGGCCGAATATAGATTTTGTTGTTTCAACATCCGTAGACGGTGCTTGGCAAGCTGAACGCGTTGTTGTCAGCACAGGGCTGGCAATAAACATCAGTCGGATGACCCCTCCCTGGTGGCAGACAGCCAGAGGTTCGGTTTGCTGTGTCCGGTTCGAGCGCGTCTTCAATGTACATAGCGCAAGCGCTTGCTTGTCAAGATGATTTCGATGGCGTTGTGTGGCTGGCCTTGTTTTTGTTTGTTTTGCTCCCGAGTCTGATCGCGTTGTGCGGTGCCCTCAGTTGCTTTGGTTCATGGCCCTCAACAACAGAGAGAAAGCGGCACCCGTCAAGTCACGGGCGAAAATCAGTATCCTCTTCGGGGCTTTGGAGGCACGTTTGGGGCCATCTTGAATGACATCGATCAGCCAGAGGGACGTGTTTTAATTAGCCTGCCCCCACACCTCTCGAGCCCCGCAAGCCATCCGGGCCCTCTTGGGGCGCTCTTGGGACGCTCCCGGGCGCTTGGGGGGACCGTCTTGGAGATTTCCGGGGTCCTTCTGGGGACACCAGGGGCTCTCTTGGTCCATCTTGGAGCCATCGTGAAGCCTCGGAAGGCTGTTGCCAGCGAAAGGGGCGGAACATGCATAGGTTTTTGATGTCCTTATTTTGTCTGGGAACTTGGCCGCTCGCGCGTTGGATCTTGAATTTTGGAAATGAGGGCGCGGCAATGGTGGATTGGAAACTAGATTAGACCTTTAGCGGTCGCCACGCGGCTTTCGGGCGTGACGCGCGTCGCCCGCGCGCGCATCAGCGCGCCTGCGTGGCAGGCTCGTGCACAGTGGAAGCGCAGAAGTCGCCACCTTTGCGCGGGAACTTAAATCTTACATTCTCGCGCCCAAAAGTCTTTGAGAATTTAGCATGACGTTTTTGCGCCCCCTTTGGATGCACCGAGCGCGCAGGACGTGGGCGGTGCGCGCGCGCCGGTGTCTTCACTGGGTGGGAACGCATAAGTCGCCACGCTGTCATAATAACTAGCGTTTTGCATTGGCGCGCAAGAAAGCTATTGTTGATCTTCGCGCGTGCACTGGCTCGCACGGCCATCCTGTACATAGCCGTACAGACTCATCGAGCCATATTGCTTTGAAAGCTGAATGGTTCCATGTAGTGACTGTCGTCCGTCCCGATGCCAACTTAAGCGCGGTTTCCACATGTACACGAGGTGCCCAGTGCACAGAGGGCGCGCGTCGCGGCGCGTGCATGACAAGGTCTGCCTCGCAGGAATGAAGAAGTTCGGTTGTCTGGTAACCGAAGTACGCCTTTAACGAGCGCGGCCCCGACTCGCAACTTTAAGTGTGTGTGTTTTCGCAGTTTCGCCAAGAGAGGCACGGTGCAACGCGCTTGGCGCCGTTTCCATGGCAAGCGCTGCGTTGTCGGCGCGGTCAAGTTGCCAACTTGGCTTGGAAGCACAACCGGCGCCCAGGTTTGCGATCCTGGACGTCAGCTGGGCGCGAGGCGTTTTCAATCCTGCACGGGGAGCTACGCGCGCGCGGCGTCGACCGCGCAGCGAGGTCCGCGGTTCCCAAATCAAGAGTTCTCCTCGCGGGTCTGGGGGCTGACATTGGCATTTGGCGCGCGTTCAATTCTCATGTTCGACTTAGCGCGCTGTTGTCCTAAGCCGACCGCGCGGCGAAATGCGCGACGCGCAGTCGCGCGCGCGCGGCGGCGCGCGCGCGGCGACTTCTGGGCGTCGCCGCGACGCGTTCAAGCCGCGCATCGCCTGGAAAATGCGCCGAAGATGCCGCGCGCCGCGCGGGTGGCCTCGAGCGCGCGGCCAATGGCAACGACAGCGCGAACTGCGTAGACGGCTTGGCGCGCGTGAAGGCACGGCGAGGCGCGCGCGCCGCGAGCGAGAGCACTCCCACGCTTCTTTTCTGGACCCATGGCGGCGTGATGGTTCGGTGTCCAGGAGCTGTGCTTCGGTCGCGCGCAGTCGAAAGCACGCCCCCGCATCGGGGCAGCCGCGAGCGAGGCGGCCCCGTGGAAGGCGGGTTCGACTGGTTCGCCAGGGGGCGCGCGAACTGGCTGGAGACCCCGTGTTGACGCCGGCCGAGGAGGCGCTGCGGGTCGCGCATACTCCGCTGGCGTGCAGCGCGCGAAGCGGAGGGACGGCGGTGCAGTTGGCATCGCGCACGGGCGCGCGGCCTCGTGCGGCCTCCTGCGGCCTGTCGCGGCCAACGAGAGGGCGCTTTTGTCCGCGCGCGTTCGAACGCCCTGGGCGGGGGGACCACAGGAGTCTCGAGAGGGCTTCGTCGCGCAACGCATAGGAGTAAAATGCATTCTCGTGGCGCCGGACATTCCGCGCACAGGAAAAAAAGCCCCTCAGGGCACTCGAGACACCTCGCGCGCCCAACTTTTTTTTTGAGGCCGAAACTGCGACGTCGCCATTTGGGCTCGAAACTGCGACGTACGTTTCATTTTTCCTCCGAAACTGCGACGTACGTTTCATTTTTCTTCCGAAGCTGCGACGTCGAAGAAAAACAAAGTCCACCTCGCTCGCCGAGACACTCATGCCCGGAAAACAAAAGTCCACCTCGCTCGCCGAGACACTCATGCCCGCAAAGGCAGAATGCGATTTCGAACGCGGGCACACTTTCGAGAAAACGCACAAGTCATTTTCGCGTCTACGCTTGCCGTGCTCGAGCACTAGGACGCACTTTAGAAAAAACCTCCGAGTGTCCGGGGGAGCCCTGACAGCTGTTTCCCCCCCACCACCCGCCCTGCGGGGCGGGCGGCTGCGTCGAGCCACCGGGGGGGGGGGCGCGGGGGTCCGCGTGGGAACCGTGCGGGTGGCTGCGGCCACCCGCAGCACCGCCTATGCGCGCCCGGGCGCGCCCTGGCGCATCTGCCGCGGGTGCCTGCCTGCGCCCGCCCACGCGGTCCGCGGGTGCCTGGTCGCGCCCGCCCGTGCATTGCGCGCGCGCGCCTGGCTGCGCGCGCCCGCGGGCCGCAAGTACCTGGCTGCGCCCGCGCGCGCGGGCAGCGGGTGCTCGGCCGCGCCCGCCCGCGCACGCCGCGGGCGCCATGGCGCGCCCGCCCGCGTGCATTACTGGTGGCGCCTAGCGAGGGCGTGCCCTCGCAGACCGTGCAGCCTCGTCGATCCCGAGCTCCGCGAGCCCCTTGAGCTTCGGTCGGTTCAGAGCGTCGCAGGCCCCGAGCCTCGCGCGCCACGGGTGCCTGGCCGCGCGCGCCTGGGCCCCCGACCCACGCGCGCCGCGGTCTGCGGGTCTTGTGGGATAAGTGGGGGCCCGTGGGGCTTGTGCGACATGTGGGGACCGTGGGGCTGTTGCGACGTATAGGTCCCGTGGGGCTTGTGCGACCTGTGGGGCCTGTGGGGCCCATGTGGCTGCTTGTCGGGTTTGCGGGCCCGGTGCGACCTGCGGGAAACCGTGCGATTTGCCGGCCCCGGGTCCTCGCAGACCCTTGCGCCTAGGTTGGCCCAGCGCTTTCCAGACTTGCGCCATGGCCCCCTTGGTTGTTGTAGTTCACAAAATACCTGGGCTGGCACCGAGCCAAATGGCACCCGTGTAGGAGCATCTCGCGCTCCGCGCGAGATAAGAGCGCAACTAGTTCCAATTGGCAGGAATCGCTCGGCCGCGCGAAGGGAAGGGGGGGTCGCTGGCAAGTGATGCTCGCCAAAAAAATCGGCTGACGCCGAGAACAAGCTTCGCGCTTCTCGCGAGAGAGGGCAGCGGATTGCACGTCGCCACGAACGTTCGGCTGCCGCCCATTCAAGGAGCCCCTGGCTGGTTGTTGGATACAGGAGAAAAAGGCGCTCGGCGTGCGCCGAGACAAGCAAGCAGCTTCGTTGTTGCAGTTCGAAAAAATAGCTCGCGCTCCGCGCGAGGACGGAGGGCTGCGCATGGCAATTCGCAGCACTTCGCTCGGCCGACGCCGAGATAAATGGAGTCACATGTTGCGCGCGCTACCCCGCGAGGTGAGCAAATGTGCGCGGCGGCGCGAATGGCGACAGCGCTTTTTGCTGAGCAACCACGACGTGGACGGTGAAGACCTTCGGTCGCTGCGTGGCTCGCGATTGGGGCCTGCTCCATGCTGGCCATGCGCGAGCGCTCTTGTTGGGGTCAGGCCCAGGCCTAGTGCATTCCAGCCAAGCCATGCCTTGTATCGTCCTCGTAGTATGGCTTCCAAACCCAACTCTGATCTACTGCTTGTGGTCAACCAGGGCACATAAGGCGTCAGGCAAGCTCATTGCACGGTATTGTTGCGCGCCCCCACAAGCCCGCTCGGTTGCGAGTGGCGTTCCTGGAAAAATGACGCGCGCAAGCGTTGCACCAGCCCGTTCCTTTGTTGGCCAGCTGGGCGGCGCTGACAGGCACCGCCAGGTCTTGCAACCTGCGTAGTTTGTGAACGTGCGCTGCGTTCGCGCGTGGCCGAGGAATCGTTCTCCCAGGATATCCGGTCTGACTTGGGGGAAGGGGGGGATGTGCATGTGCGTAGCGTTCGCTTTCACGCAGTATGCATGTGCATTGCATGTTGGCATCTTGCAGCGGGGGCATGCGTGTGTTCTGGGTTTGATGGCATGCCTGCATCTAGTCCTTGCATGTCGGAGTTTCGCTTGCGTCGCAGCATGTGGTCTTGTACAAGTATAGCTGCTCGTGTCGCTAGGGGGCTCGGGCCGCGCAGATGTCCGATGCGCCCAAGACGTCTCCAGAGACGGCCGATATGACCTCAGGCGGCTCCAGGGGTCGCCTCGAGTCGCCCCGACGACGCGCCAGCGCGATTCCGATCGCGCCCTAGATGCCCCGATGCGCCCGGGAGCATGGGCAGCGTATGGGAAGCAACATCAATGTGAAAAGCGATGGGGGGGTCGGTGTACGAGTTGGCGCACGAATGGCGCAGGGAAATTCGCACGCCTATTGCCGCGCGTGCGCAGCCCCGAAGTTCCCTGGCAAGCCGTTATGTGAGTGCGCTTGCTTTGAACGTAAGCCCGCTACCTCAGTCGTCCATTCATCGATTATTGGCGGTTTGCGGTTTGCGAATGCCCTCTGATATAATGAGTGGTAGCTGGGCCGAGATGCAAATCAATTGCGGCAAACGCTGCGTGCGGCAGGCCGTGGAAGCGAAATACAAGATTGCTCGTGAGCCAGCCCCTAAATTACCCCCCCCAATAGCGCAGACCCCCAAGACAAAGCCAAATTTTTCCTTCAGCGAGGACCATCGAGGAGCATCCTTGATCATTTGGCGAGACAACCACGCACGAAACCGAAAAAAAAACACAGGGAGTGGACGTCCGAGCGATGGCGAGCTCCGGGCTTCCCCCGCCAGTGCACCTCGCGCCCGGGCCTCTCGGGGTCTGCTTCGTCCTGCGAGGGGCCCGCACGGGTCCGCGCCCGCCCCCGCCGAGGAGGGGCGCCAGGGGCCCGGGGGCGCCGCCGCGGCCGGGGAGCACACGCGAGCGGGGGCGGGCTCCGCTCTGCGGTGCCTCCCCTCCCCTGGATCCTCGCCCCTCCTCCTCGATCTCCTCCTAGACCCTCGCGCCTCCTCCTCGGTGCTCGTGGGCCCTCGCGGAGCCTCGAGCCTCGATCCTCCTCCTCGGGCCTCGATGCCCCCTCTCGAGCCTCGATGCCCCCCCTCCTGTTTCCGCTCGCCGAGGCACGCGGGGGGCTCTCCTGGAGGCACGGCCAGCGGCCCGCCGAGATGTTGGCCAGGGGGCGTCGGCCACCGAGAAGGGGCGCGGTGGTCGACCTCGGAAGCAGAGAGGGCCCAGGCGGCATCTGGACCCCTCGGCGTGGGCCCCTGGACCTCTCGGCCCCGTCCCAGGGACCGTGTTTCGGCTCGTTGTGTGTGTGTGTGTGTGTGTGTGCTTGTTGTTGTTGTTGTTCTTGCTGTTGGTGTTGTTGCTGTGGTTGTTGTGGTTGTTGTTGTTGTTGTTGCGGTTGTTGCTCATGTGGTGGTGGTTGTGATGTGGTGGTTGCTGTTGTTGTCGTGGTGGTTGTTGTGGTTGTGGTTGCGGTTGCGGTTGCGGTTGTGGTTGTGGTTGCGGTTGTGGTTGTGGTTGTGGTTGTCGTTGTGGTTGTGGTTGCTGTTATTGGTGAAGACTCATTTCTGACGATTAAGTATTGCTGTTGTTCTTTCTGTTGTTGGTGTTGTTGTGGTTGTTGTGATTGTTGTTGTGGTTGTTGTTGATGTGATGGTGGTTGTGGTTGTTGTTGTTGTGATTGTTGTTGTTGTGGTGGTTGCGGTTGTGGTCGTTGTTGTTGTTGTGGTTGTTGTCGTGGTTGTGGTTGTGGTTGTGGTTGTGGTTGTGGTTGTTGTTGTTGTTGTTGTTGTTGTTGTTGTTGTTGTGGTTGTTGTCGTGGTTGTTTTTGTTGTAGTTGTTGCTGAATGGTAATTACTGAACAATTATTATTGTTGGACACCTTAAAGGCGCTCTGGCGCTCTCGCCGAGGCGCTGGCTACAGTTTCATTGAAAATGAGGCTCACGCTCGAGCGTTTTGGGGGACCGCCAAAACTGGCCCCCCAACAACAACAACAACGCTCCCGCTCGAGACTTCCTCCTTTTTTACTCAGGGCCGGTGCTCGTGTTCGCCGCCGAAAGCCACCGTCCCAACACAACCAGCGCTCCCGCTCGAGACTTCCTCTTGTTTTACCTTGGACTGGCGCGCTAGTCTTTCTTTCATCGGCGCCGCCCCCAGCAAAAACAACGCTCACGCTCGAGGCTTCCCCCCTTTTTTACTCAAGGCGGTGCTCCTCCTGGCCGACGAAAACCGCCGTCCCGACAAAACTAGCGCTCCCGCCCGAGACATCCTTCCGTTTTACGCTGGACTGGCGCCCAATTCTCTTTTGAATTGGCGCCGATCCCAGCAAGAACAACTCTCCCGCTCGAGGCTTCCTCCCTTGTTCCTTGAGACGGTGCTGTTTCTCGCCGCCGACAACCCCCGTCCCGACAAAACCAGGGCTCCCGCTCGATGCTTCCTCCCTTCTTATTCAAGGCGGTGTTCCTCCTCGCCGCCGAAAGCCGCCGCCCCGACAAAACCAGCGCTCCCGCCCGAGACTTCCTTCCGTTTTACGCTGGCCTGTCGCCCTACTCTCTTTTGAATTGGCGCCATTCCCAGCAAGAACAACGCCCCCGCTCGAGATTTCCTTTCTTTTTCCTGGGGACGGTGCTGTTCCTCGCCGCCGACAGCCCCCGTCCCGGCAAAACCAAGGCTCCCGCCCGATGCTTCCTCCTTTTTTGTTCAAGGCGGTGTTCCTCCTCGCCGTCGAAAGCCGCCGTCCCAACAAAACCAGCGTTACCGCTCGAGACTTCCTCTCGTTTTACGCTGGACTAGCGCCCTACTCTCTTCAGCATTGGCGCCGCTCCCAACAACAACAGCAGCCCTGCTAGAGACTTCCTCCCTTTCTGTTCAGGGCCAGGTCCTTGCCTCACCGCCGACGGCCCCCATCCCCACCAAGGCAATCCTGTCGTTCGATACTTCCTTGTGCTTTACACTTCGCTGGGGGTCCACTGGCGGTCTCGCATCGGCGCAGCAAGGCGCGGGCATGTGTTTTCGAGGCGGGATATGTTGAAATTTCTCGGTGGAGGTGTTTGCAAAACCTCATTGGGCGGGAGATTTGTAAATCGGAATCACGGACTTCGCTATAGAAGAAGAGTCCCCCATTACGTGGATGGTTATCATGACGGTCGCATGCTCGGTGTGGAAACATCGCGCATGATGATCAAATGATTGTTGTTGTTGCTGTTGTTGTTGTTGAACTCTCATTTCTGAAGAATAATTATTGTTGGTCCTCCCTCGCCGGCGCATATTGTTTTCTCAATCAAAGCGTGCCCCTCGACGCTCGCACCCTGTTTGTTGACCGAGAAAGTCTTGGTGCTCAAACTGTGCCCCTGGCCCCCGGGTTACAACAACAAAAACGGCACCCGCCTGAGATTTCCTCATGATTTAACCAGGACCTCCGCTCCCGCCTGAGACTTCCTTGCATTTTATTCAGGAGTCGCGCTCGCTTAGGACTTCTTGACCATTTATTTAGGAATCGTTCTCTCAGCGCTCTGGAGTCGCGCTCTCTCTGGAGACTTGCTTGCAATTTACTTGAGAATAGCGCCCTTGAATTGGAATTTCCTGCAATTTACTCAAGCGCCGCGCTCCCAACACTCAGGCACCCAGGAGTCGCGCTCACGCTTAGGACTCCCTCACAGATGATTTAGGAAACGGGATCTCGCTGCCTTTCGTTGCCCTGTGGCAGCCCTTCGTGGCTCCCTCTCTGCCCTTCGTGGACCCGTTGCAGCCATTCGTGGCCCGCTCGCTGCCCTTCGTGGCCCCGTTGCAGCCCTTCGCGGCTCCCTCGCTGCCCTTCGTGGCCCCGTTGCAGCCCGTCGTGGCCCCCTCGCTGCCCTTCGTGGCCCCGTTGCAGCCCTTCGTGGCCCCCTCGCTGCCCTTCGTGGCCCCGTTGCAGCCCTTCGTGGCCCCCTCGCTGCCCTTCGTGGCCCCGTTGCAGCCCCTCGTGGCCCCCTCGCTGCCCTTCGTGGCCCCGTTGCAGCCCTTCGTGGCCCCCTCGCTGCCCTTCGTGGCCCCATATATGTATGCCCTTCGTGGCCCCCGCTCGTTCGCGCGCGTCGTGGCCCCATAGGCATGCCCTTCGTGGCCCCGCTGTCGCCCTTCGTGCTCCCCTCGCTGTCCTACGTGGCCCAGTTGCTACCCTCAGTGGCCCCCGTCTTTGCCCTCCGCGGCCCAATGTATGTATACCCTTCGTGGCCCCCGCTCGTTCGCGCTCTTTGTGGCCCCATGTGTATGCCCTTCGTGGCCCCGCTGTCGCCCTGCGTGCTCCCCTCGCTGTCCTACGTGGCCCAGTTGCTACCCTCAGTGGCCCCGTCGTTGCCTTCGGTGGCCCCGCATTATCTGCCCTTCGTGGCCCCCGCTCGTTCGCGCTCTTCGTGGCCCCATACGCATTCCCTTCATGTCCCCGCTGTCGCCATTCGTGGCCTACTTCGTGACCTTGGTGGCCCCACTGTCGTTCTCTCTCTCTCTCTCGCTCTCGCTTTCGCTCGTCGTCGTCGTCGTCGCCGCCGTCGTCGTCGTCGTCGTCGACGTCGTCGTCGTCGTGGTCGGTCCCCTGTCCGTCCCTCTTGGGGTCGGGTTGCCGCCGATCAACGCTGCCGCTGGCCAGGCCGACGGTCCGCGGCCGCCCCGCCGCTTGCCGGGGCCCGGCCTGCAGGGAAGAAAAGTTGACGCCCCAAAAGGGGTACGATGGAGCGAAGGGGGCAGGTATCGAGGGTTTGGGAGATACGCGTTAACGGACACTCGAGCAGATAAGAGCGAACAGTCTTAAATTGATTGCTGTTGTTGTTTTGGTTGTTGTCGTTGTTGTTGGTGGTGTTTTTTGTGGGATTTTTATTTCTCAGGAATAGTTACTGCTGATCCCGGTTGGTGGTGTTGTTTCTGCTAAAATCTCATCTCTGAAACGTAAATTTGGTTGGTCCCCCCTGCTCGGTAACCGTTCTGTTTTTCAATTAAGTTGTTTCTCCTGGAGTTCGCACCCTCGTTTCTGCCAGGGGAAGCGAGGTGTCACCGAACTGCGCCCCTGGCCCCGGGTTTACAGCGACAGCGGCTCCCGCTGGATACTTCCTCACAATTGATTCCCGAATCGCGCTCTGGCACGGGACTTCCTCACCATTTATACAGGAATCGCGCTCTCGCGTGGGACCTCCTCGCCATTTATTCAGACGCCGCGCCCTCGACACTCTGGAATCACGCTGTCGCTGTGGATTTCCTCACGATTTAGGGGGTCGCGCTGTTGCTTCAGATTTCCTCGCGATTCAAGCAGGGCGCACGCTTCATCAACCCGCCTGCTCGTCCTGGCCACCTGGGCCCGCCTTCCCGACCCGCCTGCCAGGGTCTACTTGCCCGATCTGCCCGTCTGGTTCTACCACCTGTTTTCTGCTCCTAGCCCCCCTCCTGCTGCTGTCTCTCCATCCTTCTCCCTCTCCCTTCTCCCTTCCTTCCATCCGTTATCTCTTCTGAGGGGCTGCACGAAATACACGTTGTAGGTAAGAAAGATATACCCCCAAGAGGGTAGGGCCCAAGACGAAAGGGGCGGGTATCGAGGGTTTGGGATATGTGTTTGGAATGGCACGCAAACAGGTAAGAGGGAACAGTCTTAAAATGAGTGTTGCTGTTTGTGTTGGTGTTGGTGTTGTTGTTGTTGTTTGTGGTGGTGGTGGTGTGGTTGTTGGTGTTGTTGGTGCTGTTGTTGTTCGTGGTGGTGTTGTGTTTGTGGTTTGTTGTTGGTGGTGTTATTGTTTTTTGTATGTTTTGTTGTTACTGTTGTTGGTGATGTGGATGATGGTGTTGTGTTTGTTGTTGTTGCTTGTGGTGGTGGTACTGTTGATGTTGATGTTGGTGTTGTTGCTTCTGGTGTCGCTGTTGTTGTTGGTTTGTTAAGGTTGTTGTTGCTGGTGTCGTTGTTTTTGTTGTTGGTGTTGGTGGTGTTGCGCTGTTTATTGTTGGTGTTGTTGTTGTTAGTGCTGGTGCTGGTGTTGTTGTTGTTGTTGTTGTTGTTGTTGTTGTTGTTGATGTTGTTGTGGTTGTGGTTGTTGTTGTTAGTGTTAGTGTTAGTGTTAGTGTTGGTATTGTGTGTTGCTGCTGTTGTTGGCCGTGTTGTGTTTTTTGTTGTTGCTGGCGTTGTTGATGATGCTGTTGATGTTGGTGGTGTTGCTGTTGGTGGTGGTGTAGTTTTACGGGCGCAGTTCGTAATTTGATTTTCACCCATTTGACTGATTGACTGAACCGACACTTGAATCACCAACGCCATTAGATGGCAGTTTTATTTCCAGGGGTGAGGGTGTTTCGGTGGTACTTTTAAGCCAGGGATGCGATCATATTTCGCTGGCGGTTTTTAGTCAATGGGGTTGAGGATATTTCGGTGCCAGTTTAAGCGAGGGATGTGAGGATATTTTGCTGCAGTGGTATGGCCATGTTGTGGGGATATTCCGCTGGCAGTTTTAGGCCGGGGTGTGGGGGTTTCCGCTGGCAGATTTATTCGCGGGGTGTGAGGATATTTCCCTGGCATGGCAATTGTCAGTCAGGTGGAAACGATATTTCGCTGGCAGTTCTAAGTCTGGGGGCTGAGGATATTGCGCTGGCAGTTTTAAGTCCAGGAGGTGAGGGTATTTCGCTTGCAGTGTTAGTCCAGGGGCGGTGAGGATACTTCGCTGGCAGTCTCAGGCCAGGGGGTGAGGATATTTCTCTTGCAGTTTTTGCCCAGGGGGGAGTATATTTTGATGGCAGTTTTAAGTCAGGGGGTTGGGGATATTTCGCTGGCAGTTGAAGGCCAGGGGGTGAGGATCTTTCACTGGCAGTTTCAGCTCGGGGTGGGAGCATATTTTGATGTCCGCTTTAAGTCAGGGGGTGGAGGGTATTTCGCTGGCAGTTTCAAGCGAGGGGTGTGGCCAGGGGGCGGGGATATTTCAGTAGCAGTTTTAGGCCAGGGGCGGTGATAATATTTCGCTGGCAGTTTTAGGCCAGGGGGTGAGAATCTTTCGCTGGAAGTTCTAAGTCATTTCGCTGGCAGTGTTACGTCCAGAGGGTGAGGACGTTTTGCTGGCAGTTTTAGGCCAGGGGCGATGAGGATACATTTCGCTGGCAGTTTTAAGGCCGGGGGGGTTGCGAATATTTCGCTGGCAGTTGTAAGGCCGTGGATTGCGGATATGTCGGTGGCACTTTTTAGCCAGCGAGTGAGGATATTTCGTTGAGGGGTGTGAGGACATTTCGCTGTCATTGTTAAGCCACGGCGGTGAGGATGTGTCGCTGGCAGTTTTAGCCCAGGGGGGTGAGGATATTTCGCGAAGAGTTTGAGGTCAGGGGGTTGAGAATATTTCGCTGGCAGTTTGAAGTCCAGGGGTGAGGATATGTAGCTGGCAGTTGTAGGCCAGGTGCGGTGAGGATGTTTCGCTGGCAGTTTCAAGCGAGGGGTGTGAGGATATGTCGCTGGCAATTTTAAGCGAGGGGTGTGAGGCTATGTCGCTGCCAGTTTTAAGGCAGGGCGGTGAGGATATCTCCCAGACGTAACCAAGCAGCACCATGTGCCACGCACGGGCGGTCAGGAGTGGTCGGCGGATTCGTTGGTTTTGGGTTCTAGGTATTTCGCTGAGGGGTGTGAGGATATTTCGCTGGCAGTGCTAAGCCAGGGCGGTGAGTGCTGATGGTCTGTCCCACGGGGGTGGCCAATGTTGCTTTAGCGCAGATGGCACCTAGGAGGAGAGGAGGAGGAGGAGGAGGAGGAGGAGGAGGAGGAGGAGGAGGAGGCGGAGAAGGAGGAGGAGGAGGGGAGCGGTTGGGGAAGGAGGATACCGACGTCGTGAGTGTGGGAGGGAGACTGGTGGGGAGGGGGAGCGGAAGAGGAGGAAGAGGGGGAAGGCGTCGGACGAGGAGGAGGAGGCGGACGACATGGAGGGCGGAGGAGGCGGAAGACGCGTAGGACGTAGGAGAGGGAGGAGGCGGCGGAAGGAGGAGCCGGAGGAGTTGGACGACGGGGGGGGATGGGTGAGAGGGAGGGTGGAGGACGAGGACGAAGAGGAGGAAGCGAACGGGATGGGTTGGAGGTAGGGCTTGAGAGGAGTCGTGATCGGTGCGGGCATCCATGCGCCACGCGATGCAGTGTTGGGTCTTGCCCTTCCTGGCCCAGCCGAAGGCTACGCATGCAGCGCGGTGCTGCGCCCGTATATGTGCTCGCCCCTTGACGTGGGGCTGGCGGGGAGCCAAGGGGCGAGCTGTCCGGTGTTTTGATGTTGCTGTTGGTGGTGTTGGTGTTGGTGGTGTTGGTGTTGTTGCTGTTGTTTGTGTTGTTGTTGGCTGTGTAATGAAGCTTGGTGATGCTGTTGTTGTGTGTATAGCTGTTGGTGTTGTTGTTGGTGTTGTTGGTGGCCTTGTTTTGTTGTCGTTTGTGTTGGTGTTCTTGTTGTTGTTGTTGGTGGTGTGTTTGTTGTTGTTGTTGTTGTTGCTGGTGTTGTTGTATGTGTTTATGGTGTTGGTGTTGTTGTTCGTGCTGTTGTTATGTTTGTTGTTGTTGTAGGTGGTGGTGGTGCTGGTGGTGCTTCTGCTGTTGTTATGTTGTTGGTATTGTTGTTGCTGTTGCTCTTGTTGGTTTTGTTGTTGTTGCTGATGTGAGTGGTGTTGATGTTGTTGGTGTCGTTGGCGTTGTTGTTGCTGTTGTTGTTGTTGTTGCTGTTGAATTTGCATCCATGAAGAACCACTGTTGTTGATTCCCCCTACTTGGTAACCTTTGTACTGTTCAATTCAAGTGCTTCTCCCCGGGCTCGCAGCCTGTTTCATTATGAGGGGAAGCGAGGTGCCACCAAATTGTGATGTTAGCCCCCGGTCTACAACAACAACAACATCAACGGCTCCCGCCTCATTCGTCCTCACAATCGATTCCGAAATCGCGCTCTCGCGTGGCTCTTCCTCAGAATGTATGCAGGGATCGCGCTCTCGCGCAGGACTTCTTTACAATGTATTCTGATGCCGCGCCCTCGACACTCAGGAAATACGCGCTCGCCGTGGATTTCTCGCGATTCATTTACGAATCGCGCTATCGCTCGAGACTTCCTGGCGATTCATGCAGGACGCACGTTTCAGCAACCCGCCTGCTCGACCTGGCCGCCTGGGCCCGCCTTCCCGACCCGCCTGCTATTGTCTACCCGCCCGATAGGCCCGTCTGGTTCTGCCACCTGTTTTCTGCTCCTAGCCCCCCTCCTGCTATTCTCTTTCGAGCTCCCTCCTCCCTCCCCCTTGTCCCTTGCTTCCATCCGTCTTCTCGTCCCCTGCCTTCGGGGCTGCACGGCATACACGTCGCAGGTAGAACAGATATACCGACATGGGGGTAC